>CM059310.1:3542500-3555000 GCA_030340665.1 Neosalanx taihuensis
TCCTTGGACAAGGCACTTGACCCTTCTTGCCTCAGGGGGAATGTCCCTGTATTTGCTGTAAGTTGCTCTTGACAAGAGCGTCTGCTGAATGACTACCGTATTTTCCGGACTACGAGTCGCTCCAGAGTCTATGTCACATATTTGGGTGGGAAATGTATTAGATAAAATCAGAGACCAAGAACAGACATTTCATTTTGATATATACTATTTTTAATATATTAAATAATTCAAAAGAGTAAGTCGCAGGACCAGCCAAATCAATGAAAAAAAGTGTGACTCATAGTCCGAAAAATACGGTAAATGTAAATGTAAAGGACAGACTTAGACATGTTGACTTTCATGTTGTTGCTGGGCAAGCTCAGTACGCATTGAGCCTTTAAGGCGGTGGCTCCCAACCCTGGTCCTCAGGAACCACTGTCCTGCATGTGTTAGATGTTTCCCCTTCCCACACACCCGATTCAAATAATGGGTCATGATCAGGCTTCTGCTGAGCTTCATAACCCATTCATTTGAATCAGGTGTGTTGAAGCAGGGAAACATCTAAAACATGCAGGACAGTGGGCCCTGAGGACCGGGGTTGGGAACCGTTGCTTTAAGAGCCTGTGTGTAGCCCGTAAGTCTGGAGTGCCTGTTCGATAAGGTCTGCGTGTTGAGGTTGGAAGCTGTTCAAAGTTTAACAAGGAACGTGGCAGCCACATTTGACTTTTAGGTTATCGGTAGGTGTGAAGTGCACAGGAAACCAGCTCTATTATCAGAGTCATTTGCACTTTCAGTCAGCACTTGAGCCGGGCAAATATTGACTTGGATAAACAAAGCAAAGTCCAGCTCTTGTAATGAGTGACATCATGCCTCAGGGTTTGTTGTATGGATTTTTCCGTTTAGTTAGGATATAGTATTATAATGCGGAGAGAAAAAAAAAATCCCCGATTATGATAGTTGATGTTGAGATTTTCCAATGCCGGAGCCTTTTCGTCGATTATTGGCAGGTTCGGTGACCCTGCACTATTTCGTCGTTCCTCAGTGTTGGTGCAGATGATCGTCAAAACGATCGTCATGACAATCCACCTTGTTTGCCACCGCCCCCATCACTCCCTCACCACTGTCCCTTTATATGAGTATGGCATATGCATCTGTTACCCAAGGGCTTTCATCCCCCGGCCATCGACTAATCCCATTGGCCGGTAATACCTTTAATTCATCACTGTTTGTTTACCGCTAAAAGCCCCGGCATCATGATAATACCCCGCTGAGCCCTCCCGATCATAACTGCCTCTGCCAGCTTGGCACTCAGGGGGCACGTTGGCCCGTGCCCTCCCTTTAAGTCACGCAACAAGGATACACGCCATTCCCCCTATTGTCACCCCCCCCCCATACAACCCCACCTTAAAGGAAGATCATCCAGTTGACGTTCAACCTGAATATGTTCCCTTGAATTATTTCACGACTTCCTGGTCGGGCCGGGAATAGCGTATGAGAGGGGCTGAGGGGGCGAGCGAGGCCGTGGCCTCTTGACGCCAGGGATGAGTGGAGGCGGAGGCGGTCGCCCAGGCAGGCAGGGCTAGTCACAACGGATGTGTCATCCGAGGTGTGTTTCCACTCTCGGGTGATGCACCTCTCTTGTTTGTGCTAGCTGTCCTCCGAGGCTGGCTGGTGGGGTTAGAGGGGAGACGGAGAGGGCTCTAGCGGTGGCTGTTCTGCGGGCCAACATAGAAGGATAAGGATTTGTTGAACACTGGCCTCCTTCCTTCCATTGAGAAGGCTATAGCTGATGGATGCCGGCTTTTTCCTGGCCAGGGCAGAAATGTAGCTTATGATGGGAAGGTATTGTCTTGAATGTGGTGGTGAGGTGAACACTGTAGTACTGTCACTAACACTCGTCAGTAAAGCTTTCGCTGGGCTCAGGGTCATGAACTTAGAGGTGTGGTGGGGGGTTTCTCTGTCAGAGGCTTTTTTGTAGCACCTCCTATGCAAAGGGTAGGCTCTTGTCCTCGAGAGCCACTGTCCTAAAGGTTTTAGATCTTGCTCTAGCACACCTGATTCTAACGAATGGGTCGTTATCAAGCTCTGTTGAAGCCTCAATGTTTTATGGAAAGGGTTGCAGAGTTTGCAGCCTTATCTGGAAAGATAAAAAAAGAAAAGGATGATGGTACGGCAGGTATTCACCAATGGTTTATTTCCTCAGAACCCAGGTTAAGAACCACTGCTCAAGCCAAGAGTTCCAGAGCCACAGTTAGCATAGCTCCCTCAAGCGCCTGCACGCACACCCATGGAGCAATTTGCTACAGCAATCTCAGCCGGCTCCACGCTGTTCCTAACAGCCAAACAAACGAGGGCTTTTGTGCTGCATTTGGATACGCGCTTCTAGTCTTGTCCCATTTCCTCCCAAAAATGCGCCGTGTCCTTGCTGCGCTTCACCCTCCGAGTAACAAATGGAAACGTCAACGATGGCGAGCCAATTTGGCCGGGCCCTTTTCAGGGAGATTGGCGGTCTGTTCCGATAACAAACTAATACCCAAGGACAAACGGCCTTCTTCCCGTACGATCTAGTCGATGGATAGCGAGGCAGAAGCGGATGCTAATTCCTCAGACTTCCCCGCGCTTCCTCCACTATCTCGCAGGGGTAAATTGATGGGCTGCTCGCCCGGCGCGGTGGGGCTCATGGCATGATGAAAGAGACCCGCTGGGCGGCCCAGGTGTTTCAGTATTAATAACCCCCCAGATGGAAGCGAACAGAGGGTGTCTTTACCGCCGAGTCTGACAGGCCTTGCTTTGTCGGTTAAAAATACGCCACTTAGTGTCCTACCCCACTCTGGGGTTAGGACACTTTTAGCTAATGCTGAAACTGGAATTGGGGTGCCTGGTTGCGCCGGAGCTATGGGAACCTGGCCTCTTTATTGAAGTGCTAATGCACTTCCTCTTCCTCTGGTTGTTAAATGATACTATGCCACTGTTAAGTGATACTCTGCTAACCTCACTTGGAGTTGTAGGTGGTGCTAGCTAGGCCATTCCTTGTCAATGAAACGATTCTGATCTTTTGTTTTGGAGGCTAGAACATTTGTTGTTGTTTTGAGGCTAGGCTAAGTGGTTTATCGTTTACTGAGCCAGCTGAGGTGGCTCAGGCATCTGTTTCGGATGCCTCCCTCGGGAGGTGTTCCAGACATTTCCCACTGGGAGGTGGCCCCCGGGGAAGACCTAGGACACGCTGGAGGGACTATGTCTCCCGGCTGGCCTGGGAACGCCTCGGGATCCCCCCCAGAGGAGCTGGAGGAGGTGTGTGCAGAGAGGGAAGTCTGGGCCTCCCTGCTCAGACTGCTGCCCCCGCGACCCGGCCCCGGATACGCGGCAGAAAATGGATGGATGGATGAGGCAATGCTAAGCTAACCATTTTGTCGTTGTCTCCTGTATAGTGAGCACCAGGAGAGCAAATCCACTGTGGAATCGAGGCTGGAAGAGACAGACATCAAGGCCCAGTCCCTACAGACAGGTAATAAGTCCTCGAATAGAGATTTCTCATAGTGTTAGGTGTCTGTTTACCTATGCAGGCGCACACAAAAAGCACCCAGAGCGAGACAGTTCACTCGCACATGCCAGTTGGTATTCCTCCCAACAGTTTCCGGTAGCCTGTAGTGTCAGCATGCGTGTCTCTTCAGCGGTACGTCTCAATGCTCGCTCGACCAGCTGAAGGCATCAGATGGTGGATTCCTCTTTCTCTCTCTCTCTCTCCCTCCCCCCTCTCCCCCCTCTCTCTCCCCTCTCTCTCTCTCTCTCTCTCTCTCTCTCTCTCTCTCTCCCCTCCCTCCCTCTCTCTCTCCCCCTCCCCTCCTCTCTCTCTCTCTCCCCCCTCTCTCTCTCTCTCTCTCTCTCTCTCTCTCCCCCCTCCTCTCTCTCTCTCTCTCTCTCCCTCCCCTCCCTCTCTCTCCCCCTCCCTCTCTCTCTCTCTCTCCCCCTCTCTCTCTCTCTCTCTCTCTCTCCCCTCCCTCTCTCTCTCTCTCTCTCTCTCTCCCCTCCCTCTCTCTCTCTCTCTCTCTCTCTCTCTCTCTCTCCCCCTCCCTCTCTCTCTCCCCCCTCCTTTCTCTCGCTCTCCCCCTCCACTTTCTATACTCTGTATGACTTGCTGACTGCTAGTTCTGGGCCAGCAAGTGACTAATCCAGCACTGTCAACACATCCCAGCTTCAACTCCGCCGCATGATTCCACACATTGCGTCCGACAGTCTGCTGTCACAGGGCATCATCTCTGGCCAAACCACACACTCTACACGCACACACGCAACACACTCTCCAATACCGGCCCGCACTTTGAAACTGTTCGGCTCTGGAAAAGTGGGGATGAACCGTTGTTCTTTTCACCAGGAAAGATGTGTTGTCGCCTACAAGTTGCGAGAGACACCCAATGCTATTTGTGTACGCACTGTAGAAATCTACAGCTGTGTAGGCCCAGGCCTAGACACCTCGCCTGGGGGGAATGTGTCTGTTTGTACCGTACGCTAGCCGCGCGCTAACGCTGAGTGATTGATCTGTTTTCAGCACTAGACGCAACGCAGGCTGAGCTACTGGACCTGAAGAGCAAGTATGACGAGGAGACGACAGCAAAGTAGGTTCCTCTTCCCTGGCCGGGAGGCGCCCGTGCACGCCTCACACACACACGCACCTACACACTACACGCATCGCCTGCCGCACACACTGTACACTCTTCTCGGAACTTCGCCGGCGACGCACACGCAATCAGATACAGACAGACACATGCTAACTCTCTCTCTCTCTCTCTTAAAAAGACACACACACACACACACACTCTCTCTCTCTCTCATCCTCACAGTTCCCCAGAGGCGCTCTCCGCGTTCGTTTGATTAGGGGTAAAAACCCTGTGGTTGCCATCCTGCCGTAATTGCACCTGAATCTATGGAAAAATCAGATCTCCTCTAATAAGCCAGCTCCATGCATAATCACATATCACATTACCCCAGCGCTCCGTGCCCCCCTTCTGTCCCCCCCGCCTGGCCTCCTTCAGACCCCCGTCTGAGCGCCGCGAAGCAACTCCGGCCTCGTCCCCACCTGAATGGCCCAGAAGACGGATAATTGGCGCGCCCAAATGAAGCGTACTTGAAAGAATGCCCTGAGATGTATGACTGTGTGAAGAGAGGCTGGGATTAACTCCACCTGAGAAACCAGGAGGAGTGAGCTGTGAGTGTGTACGTGTGTGCGTGCGTGTGTGTACGCCACCTGTACACTTACTGTATTGCGTGTGTGTCTGTGTGTGTGTGAGAGTGTTGATTGTGAGTGTTTGTGTACACTTTACCTATGCACTTACTGTATTGTGTGTTGAGTGTGCGTGTTTGTGTATACTATCTATGCACGTACTGTATTGTGTGTGTGTGTGGTTGTGTGCGCATGCGTGTGTGTTTGCAGCTACCGTACACGTTTGGCTGTGCGAGGAAATGTGAAACCGACATGTTAGACAGGCAATACTTTGTCACTGTGTGAGTGTGTGTGTGTGTGTGCTCATTCATTCATTCACAATCGAGCGTAGACATTTTCCTAAGCTGTGTTGTGTGTGAGTGCGTGAGTGAGCGAGCAAGCAATGATTATGTTACATTCACATTTAGCAGACGCTCTTATCCAGACTGACTTACAGCATGTGATCTGTCTGACTTTGTGTGTGTTATATATGGGTGTGTGTTTATACATGTGTGTGTTTATACGTGTGTGTGTGTGGCACTGCCTGTGGTCTCTGTACAGTGGGTAATTTCCATGTCGGCCTGTCACAGAGGAATTCTGGCTGTTGCCGCGCCCAAACCTTTTCTCATCCCCCCACCCCCCACTTCACCCCACCCCCCCGGCTATTTCAGTGTGTCTACCACCCAGGCACTTGCAGGAGACTTAATTATAGCCGCCGCTAACCAAATGAAAGACACTGTTGCCAGGCCTCATGCACACTCACCCACGCACGCGCACACACACACACGCACACACACACACACACACACACACACACACACACACAGGAACTCCAAGCTGGTGTCTCTTTTTGAAGTGTAACAAGTCCCTGTGGCTTGTAAGGCTGTTGGTGGCTCACAGTCAGAAGCTCAACACAAACACATTGATTTGTTCTCTCTCACACACATTTTATTTTTCCTTTTTTTTTTCCTCCCCGTCCTACACTCCTGCGCCAGTGTCTAGCCTAGGGCCACCCTCCAGTGAAGGGCCTTGACATGGGGATCCTTCTAGAAATCCTAGTCTCCTAGAAACCTGTCTGTCTAAAGAAACAACTCTGCATTCTCTGAATGATTCTGCGCCTGTTGTATGTACCTGCGTACAGTCTCTCTGTGTGTGTGTCTGTGTTGGTTCTCTGTGTGTGTGAGTGTGAGCGTTTGACATGCCATGCTTTGCATCCCCAAAACTGCTGGCTGAATGTGACGGCGTCTGTCATACTATCCTTTCTGTGTGCAACTACAAGTTCTTTTCTAAGCCGTAGATTGACAGGTTATTTTTGCGGCTGGCTCCCTCTCACTCTTTCTCCCTCTATCCATCTCTCTCTCCCTTTGTGTCTTGCTCTCCCTCTCTCTCTCCTTCTGTATTTCTCTCTCCCTCTCTATCTCTCTATCTCTCTCCTTTTCCATCTCTCTCCTTCTCGATCTCTTTCTCCCTCTATCTCTCCTTTTCCATCTCTCTTTCCATCTCTCTCCTTCTCCATCTCTCTATCGCTCTCATTCTCTATCCTCTATCTCTCTCTCTCTCTCTCTCTCCTTCTCTCTCTCCCTCTGCCAGTCGCTACTCGGCCTGCCCATATTTGTATTCCCACACACCGTCTCCTTGCCTGCTGTCCTCCTCGCCATCTGCCTCCTCCTCGCTTTGCTCCCGCTGCTCTTTTGTCCGCTCATGTCCGTGTCCCACCCCGTTCAATCTCGTTCACCTTCCCTTTTCTGAAGTGTCTGCAGCAGCCTCCCGACGTGGCAACTATTCGCCCGACGCCTTGATTACTTACAACGGGGGTGTCAATTCCTGGTCCTCGAGAGCCCCTGTCCTGAAGGTTTCAGATGTTTCCCCGCTCCAGCACACCTGAACCTAATGAATGGTCATTATGAGGCTTCCACAGAGCTTGTTAACAACCCATTCATTAGAACCAGGTGTGCTGGAGCAGAGAAACATCTAGAACTTTCAGGACAACAATAAGAAGGTTGCGAGTTCGAACCCCCCGGCTGTGGCATCATGGCGGTGTCGCGGGGCAAGGCACTTCACCCTACGTGCCTCAGGGGGGGAATGTCCCTGTACTTGCTGTAAGTCGCTCTGGATAGGAGCGTCTGCTGAATAACAAAATGCAGATGTGCAGTAGATCGGTGCGTTTGGTTCGATTGCGGCTGGAGGCCAGAGGAAATGCCGTTCTCTCTCCTGATAGTGGGAGGAGAGCGGATTCTCCTGCTCGCGGCCTCCCTGGAGGTTTGCCATCGTGTACCCAGCAAACACTTTCTGTGTATACACACACATACACACATCACACAACCACATGTAAACAGAGACAGAGTGGAAAGACTGCCCTGCATTCTCCTCTCTGGAGAGAAAGGAGTACGACCTCCTTGAAGACCTCTTTTGTTTTTCTGTACTCAGAACAGGAAGTGTGTCAAGCTCCACGGTCAGCGGAACATTCTAGACGGTTACGAGCGTGCGCTGCACCTCTGCCAGCGTGTGTGTGTGTGTGTGTGGTGTGTGTGTGCGTCAGCTTGACTGACTACTCTCTGATGTCACTAGACAAAACAGGAAGTCGTTGAGGTCTGTTGACGAGGGGGCCAGCTGTCGTCTGCGGAGGAGCGGCCGTTACTCTGTCCCTTCCTGGTGATGTCCCACAGACGCCAACCAGTCACACGGTCAGCTTGATCAAGAAATCGCTGTCCAATTGGACGCCAATTTGAATAACACATCACATTTACATTTAGTCATTTAGCCGACACTTTTATCCAAAGCAACTTAGAAGAAGTACAGGGACATTCCCCCCTGAGGCAAGTAGGGTGAAGTGCCTTGCCTGAGGACACAACATGATGTTGGCACAGCCTGTCCCATCTGTGTAACGATGAATCGGCTTAGCCAATCACACGGTCTGTTTGTTCTCAGACTCGTTCTTTCGTAGTTTTACGGGTAATGGTGTTTGTCCTCGCATTGCTGAGGAAGACCAGCCCAATATAGATGATAATGCCCTCATGTAATTTCCATGTCAGTAGGTTATATTTGGAATATTAGCAATATTAGTTTCTCACAAGAAAAGGCAGACAAACGTTCATTTGTTTTTCCCCTGACGGTTCGCTGTGATTGTGTTGATAAGTCAACAGAAGTGCGACCGACATCAGGTCCTGCTCTTCCCTTTGAAGTCACAGCGAGTCGAGCTATTTTTAGCGTTGCTAGCGAGCCGCTCATTGTGTTAGCCGAACACGAGGGTCGCTGGTGGAATTGGATAAGAACAGCGTTTGCTAATGATCTTTGATTCATTGAGGATTACGTTGTGTGTGTGTGTTTTTTTTTTTGTTTGTTCTGAGACAAAGAAAGGAGAGGGTGGGTGGGATTGATGGAGGAAGAAGGAGGGAGAGAAGGAGGGGAGGGGAGGGAGAGAGGAGCAAGCGAGCAAAATATACTGTTTATTGAGGCTCTGTG
Organism: Neosalanx taihuensis; assembly: GCA_030340665.1. NCBI lineage: Eukaryota > Metazoa > Chordata > Actinopteri > Osmeriformes > Salangidae > Neosalanx > Neosalanx taihuensis. The sequence continues at coordinate 3,551,139 of CM059310.1, forward strand.
GAGATTCCCCTCATTATTATACACTCTTGGGAGCCCACACACACACACACACACACACACACACACACACAGCAACTGTAGACAGAACACCCACAAACGCATACTGTATAATCACACTTCCTACCGCAGTGCAGAAGGATCACCCACATTCGGTATGGATTCCAGTCACACAAACATGCGCCCACCTCCATCGCTTTGCCCACGCTTACGCTACCGAGCGCACTCAGACACGATCCCACACGGCTGTCGACCAACAGGATACACACACTGATCCACACGTGCCCCCCTGGCACCGTGGGTGAGTCCTGGGACAGAAGGTACCTTCTCTAGGCCTCCTCGTTCAGCCTTCCTGGACTCATATCATGGGAGCTGAGGGCGTGCACCCTGGAAAACATTCCCCACTGCGTGTGCGTCCGGGAAAACCGTCCCCAGCCCCCTGCCCCCCCCCCCCCCCCCCATCTCTCTTTCTGTCTTTCTGTCTCTCGCTAGCTCTCTCGCTCTTCCTCACTCTCCACTCCTCTCCTTCTCTTCCTTGTTTTCGTCACACACACGATCTGTGGTCAAGAAACCTTTAACTCCGTGATCTGAAAATTCTCTCTTGGTGGTTCACAGCTCACACACACAGTTTAGTGTGGCCAGAGCTCACACGCACACACAGTTTTGCATGGTCACAACTTACACACACACACGCACAGCTTTGCGCCTTGGTCCAGTTTACCAGCTCTCAGCACAGTTATGTCATCTCTGTGTTCCTGGGTCATAATAGCTCCTTCCTCCCAGTTCATCACAACGGGGACACACACACTCACTCACGCCTCCAACCTGCTCCTCTGGCTGTCTGGCGGTCTGTGACACCTCAGCTGGCCATCCTGCGTGCTTATCTGTGTGTGTGGTGTGCCAACACAGGGGTGGGTGGGGGGGGGGGTCACACCCTAATAATGATTAATAATTTCATAATTATTATTCATTTAGCAGACACTTTTATCCTAATCAACTTACAGCAAGTACAGGGACAATCCCCCTGAGGCAAGTAGGGTGAAGTGCCTCGCCCAAAGGACACGACTTCACATAGCCACAGCCGGGAATCGAACTCGCATCCTTCCGACCAAGCGGCCAACGCCCTAACCCGTTGAGCACACCCGACTCCCTAACCATGAACGCAGTGAGTTGGGGCAGCACAAAGAGTCCCCCACCACCCCCTTCCCCACCCCCACCCCCGTCCACACAGCTCCAGCTGGCTGGACCAGGCCAGGCGTGGTGGGGGTGCGGAGGCCCAGGTTATCTGCAGCCAGCAGGCGTGACAGGCCAGCCATCTCCGTGTCGATCCAGTCGGACCGCACTGTGCAGCTGCCAAAGCCCCTGTCTGTATTGATTTTCTATTAGGCTTTAACAAGGCTGTCATCTCCCGGCCCGGAGTTCTCATAATTCAGAGTTGTCTGCTCTTCTCTCCTCCCTTCTCCTTCTTTCTCTTGTCTTCTCTTTTTACGTCCCCTTTTTTCCCGTCCTCCCCCTCCCCACCCCCGCTGTTCTCTATCTTTCTTTTGGCTTCTGTTTGCATCCCCCCCCTTTCTTCCTTCTCTCCCTCGTGAACTCCCCCCCCCCCCCCCTTTTCACACATGCCATCTCTCACCCGTCTTGGCACGCATGCGCACACGCTTTCTACTGAACATATACGTGTGGTGTGTGTTCTCATGTGGGGCTTTGGTGTTACCATGAGTGTTGGGGGAGAGGGAGGGAGCTATCGAAGCGTGATAATAGAACACATCAATTCGCTCTGGCCTTTTTCTTTTTTTTTGGGGGGGGGGAGGTCCCTCCCTTCCCCCCTCGCCCCTCTCCCCACACCACCTCCCCCAGCTCACTCTGCTCCTCCCCCTTCCATCCCCCCCCCTCCTTCTCCCATGTGTCTGTGGAGGAATGTCACTGTTTCTTCCGTCCTGGCCCTCAAGGTGCCTACCGTCCCTCCCTCCCTCCCTCTCTCCTCCCCCCCCACCCGATCTCACTATTCCCTCCCCTCTCTGTCTTTGCGTCCTCCCTCCCTCCTCACACGTCCCCTCCCCCCCCCCCCCTCTCCACGTCATGCCCGGGGCTCTCCATTGATGCAAACAGAAGCCTGGGACCTCGCGTTGGCGTGCCTGTGATCTGAAATTTTAATGCACCGCTCTACAACACAGACCCCCGCCCCTCCCTACCCTAACCCATTCTCTCTCTCCCCCTATCCCCCCCCTCTCTCTCTCTCCCCACACACGCACGCACACACTCTCACACACTATCAGCATGTCGGCTGCCGAGCCCGGCCTCCCCTGAGTCTTGCCCATTTATCGCTTGGCTGAGCAGCGCACCACGGCCCGCCCAGACACACACACACACACACGCAGACACACACACGCAGACACACACAGACACAGACAGAGGCCCCGGGATCAGTGATAGACTGACTTATCCCTTCACACACACACACACACCACAAACAGTGGCACGCTCACACCTGCTCACCTAGAGGAGCGGGCTGGCTTTTGTTTTCCACGTGTGCCCCTGCGTGTGTGTGTCAGCAAAAACACACAGCCTTGTCTTACACGTCAGGGTGGTGTGTGTGTGTGTTGGTCGTGTGTTGACAACAAGACAGCTGGCGTCCCTGTTACGTGCGTGGCCTTGTGCAGAACGGTGGCTTCTGCTTCTCCTAGCGGTAGGCTGGCATGTCATAAACACACACACCCACCTTTAGACACACACACACACACACGGCAATTTAACGTGTGTGTGTGGGGAAGAGGTTTTGAGCTTTGGAGTTGTGGAGCGACAAACACATGTGCACAAACACACACACACACACACAAACGCCACACGCACACAGACACGTCCACTACCTTTCCGGAAAGGTCCGTGCAGCCTGTTGTGCATCAAAGTGAGGTCGGATTTTTGGGACGTTTCCTCTAAGCGATTCAGTTGGAGCGGCTGTAATATAGTGGCATGCTGAGAACCAGGTGTGTGAGAGACCACGGTGCCCATGGCAACTGAAACACACACACACACACGTCCACACATACATACACACACACCTTCCCTCTTTTGAGATGGAGAGTGGTACTTGGAAATCGATTGAAACGTCCATTTGGTTTTCGTGTGGTTCTTAAAAAGCACTTTGGAGTCTGAAAGGGGGATTCTACAAACGTTCACCCCAAGAGTGTTAACAAGAGAAGAATATTTGGTGAGGATGGGGGTCGTTTGTTAGCCTCGGGAACACTTTACATCGAAAGTTGGTCTCTGTTCGGAAAACAAACACCTGCGTCTGGGTACTGCGACTGAAAAGATACGCCAACACATCTGTTTGAAGCTGTGTACGTATGCGTTCGCTAATACGCACTCGGCAGGTATTATCAGTTGCAGTTCGTGACCTTTCTCAGACTGGTTTTACAGGTTCTGTTATAACGAGCTTCTATTGTCTGGCACCTGGGTGAGACTGATGGGGTCCGTGTGTGTGAAGGTTAGTGTGTGTCTCTCAGGGAACACTTTCAATGCAGGTGAGTACGCAGCGTGTGTGTGTGTGTGTGTGTGTCTTGCATGTCCCTGGCCTGGCCCCTTTGGGAAGAGCCGCAGTAAGAGAGAGAGAAAGATAGGGAGGGAGCCGGGCAGAGACAGGAGAGAGAGAGAGAAGGGGGGGGGGGGTGGAGGAAAAAGTAGGCCAATGAGTTGAATAGCTAGTGACTGCAGTGTCAGGGAGGCTATGCAGGATATAGGCTGACTGCTACAGGGGAGGTGTGTGTGTGTGGGCGTGTGTGAGGATGCAGACCAGGTGCCAGAATGAGCCGGAGGTTAGAACCTCACACACGGATTCCAACGCGTTCAATTTGACACACACACTTAC
>CM059310.1:4757500-5062500 GCA_030340665.1 Neosalanx taihuensis
TTGTTTCCTTATCCCCACTTGTGTCAACACACCCATTTGATCGAGTTTGAATCCCGAAATAATCACATTTCAAACAACTTCCCTGTGTCCGTAAAGCAGTGTTTCTCAACCAGTGTGCCATGAGAGAGCATCAGGTGTGCCGTGGGAAATTATCTAATGTCACCTAATTAACCATTGTTGGGTGTCTGAACACAAATACATAAATATTACGAGTAATCGCTCTTCCGACTTTTTGCAGTATTACAGTACGGTCATCTGTGTCTCCAAAAAGTGCGTAGGTTTACGGGAGGGTCATAGTTTACGTAGAGACCGCACATTCTACCGCCAAGTTTTGTTTTTTTTTATCACTGACTTTGCGTGGAAACTGGCGTACGCACGTTTTCAGCCCAGTTTTGTGCGTACGCAACCTTTATAAATGAGACCCCGGGTCATTTGGGCGTACAGTGTGATAATAGGAGACGCCACAAAAAGTTTTCGCATTGACTTTATGGTTAATTAGGATTGTTTAACTTTACACAAAGGTGTAAAGAAGCAAGAGAGAGCGACAGCTCAGAGGTGAAACATGTCCTTGCTCTCTCTGGTCATCGGTGAAAGACTTTGCACTGGAACAGCCGTGCACTACAGGAAAACTACACCGAGGAGGACTACACTAATGGCGCTTTTCCACCGCATGGTATCGACTCGTCTCGCATTTTTGGCGAATCTACCGCAATTTCATGGTACCTGGTAGCGAGTACTTTTTTAGTATCGCCTCGCTCTAGGGACCAAGCGAGCTGAGTCGAGCTAAAAGGTGACGTCGGCAGACGGCCGGCCACTGATTGGCCAGAGTGTGACGAAGTCACGAGAGCGACATAAAGCAACAGGGCCACACTGTTTTGCTCTTATTGTTTGTTAATAAATTATAAGTGACTTATGTGATTGTTTAATGATTTTGTAATTCCTCGGCCATTACATTGGCGCTAATATATTCATTACGGTTCAGAAAGGAATCGGCACCAAGTTCACATTTTTTTAAAGGTGTTTAGTGCATTTTCCCCGTCAAATGTTTTTATCACACTACTAGATTATTCTTAAATGTTTTAATCTTTTAGCATTTAATGCCAGTAAATCTTGGTAACCTTTACAAATATGATAAAACAAAAGTGGAGACATATGAAAAGTACAAAAGGTTTAATGTTCTCACAATAAAATACAAATACAAAAGGTGAAGTGTATATACCTACATGGTAAATTCTAATATCGTAATTATTCTCCAACAAGAACTACATTAGACCCTCCCGTACATTGATGCCCACTACATCCTGTGCCACTGCCACCGCAGGCTCAGCAGCTGCTGCTGGTTGTACATCCAACTCGGTCTCATAAGTCTCTCCATGACTTTCACAAAAGGAGGCAGAGAGTGACGAGAGTAGCATCTGAAACACACACAAAGGCTACATATTTTAGTACTTATAGCAATGGCTTGCAATCGTTTAAACGTTGTACACTGGACTTGTTTTGTACGAGCTAGCTAGCATTAGCAATCGTTAGCTTACCTGCATTCGTCTTTTCTTGGAGGCTCGATTCATCTCATCTTCGGTTTCACACTGTTGGATATACTCCAACACTCTCCGGTACTTTTCCAGTGTATTTTGTCTCGCCGCTTGCAGCCTTTTCTGACGCTCTTCTCTTTGGTGTCTGACAAAAAGCAGCACGAATATCATCGCATCGATGTCCTCCATTGTTGTTGTTATGTGGGTTCTGTCCATGTGTGGGTTGCGTTGGTGTTATTTACGTCGCGTACAAAAATACGTCACGGCCCTTTTGCCGACGACCAGTAGGTACTATTTGCGGTACTATTTGCGGTGGAAAACCACCCGTGTTACTAGTAGACTTAACTTACTACCAAACCGAGTTGAGTTGAGTTCAGTCGAGTCGAGCTACATTTGCGGTGGAAAAGCGCCATATGACCCAATCAAGTCAATAGGCAGCCGTCCCCCCATGCTGCAGATCCATTAACATCGTTGAAGACAAGGATGACTCGTTATGGATGTTTGATAGAGCCCAATTTCAGAGGCGTGTTTACTACAGTGGCACACAGGTGCCCGTGATGAGCAGGTTAAAAAACAAAAAAACAAAAATAATACTAAAGAACTAAACGAGATATATACTAGAGCTAAACGATGTCGATGTAAAATAGATATATAAATATAAAATATGAAATGTTGATACTAACAGACCATTATTGTTTTTAACGCAAACAAACACTCGCGCATGTATCGCCTGTGGGCAGGCGACTACAACCAATCATGTTAAACCACCGAAGTATACCCATGAATTTACATTTATTCTTTTAGCAGACGCTTTTATCCAAAGCGACTTACAGTAAGTACAGGGATATTTTCCCTGAGGAAAGTAGGGTAAAGTGCCTTGCCCAAGGGGGCAACATCATATAGCCACAGCCGGGGCTCGCTCTCACAACCTTCCGATCATGAGGCCAACGCCTTAACCATTGAGCCATCTGACCCCCTGAATAAACATAATGTTATCGTTTCTGTATTATCACAATCCACGTGTGTAATCACAGTTATTCAAGTAATTTCTGACCTGTTTATCAGATTACATAACCCCTCTCTGGAATCAGCGAGTGGGAGCGTGGTGTTGAACACCCAACTCCATAGGCTCAGCTCAACTTCAGCCCATCTCCTCTAACCATGCCTCCTCAGCAAACGACCTACGATCTGAAATATTCATCGTTAGCAGATGGGTAACAGGAACCCATGGGATGAAACAACATGGTATGAATTAAATATAATCTAGTATGTTCCACTCGTAATACATATATTAGAGCGGCAACACCAAACATGCACGCACGCACACACACACGTACACACACAAACTCTTCTGTTGTTTTTGTATGAAATGCCACGAAGTAATGGCATAGACAAATATTTCTCCATGTGGCACAACACAGCATTGTGGAACTCAGAATGTTGTCGGAAAAAATTGTCGGGGCATTGTTATCTTCAAAACTTACCTACATAGTTAAGCTTACCCTATAGGTATAGCTTACCTGCTTACCCTATAGGTAACATTATAGTCTATGTCAGGTCTTTGGATGGGGTAAATTACTGAGTTTATGATCTAACGTCTCCTTCATTGAACGCTCCTCCCAAAGGGAATTGGAACGGGTAAAAGGGCGATTCGCTCTGCAAAAGAAAAGAAGGATACCTTAGGTCAGGTGAAGCTGCTCTCACAGAGTACCTTTATGTGACTGTCTGCGCCACATGACTCCCTGATGATGGTTAAATGAAGCCTCTGATGATGGCCCTGATCTCCTCATGGTGAATGTGCATATATGCCTTTGTTTTACCTCACTCAAACTTTAAACCTGTTTTTACACAGGGACACAGCAAATCTATATGGCGCCCCTGAAGAGACCTGTTTCATTATCAAGACAAAATAAAAATAGACAAAACACAACACACTTATTTATCGTCAGGTTTTATTCCGATTGTCATCAATAACCTAAAATTCAGATTGTATTTTTCTCAGCCTTACTCAAACATGGCATTTTGATACATTCCAATAAACCATTGATAACGTTAAAGGATGTTGGTCCAGCCTTTATGAGTTACATATAGTAGTTGACATAACTACATAACTATGCCATGTTGATTGCACTAACACTGCTAATTGCAACATTTAGTTTAGTTCACTTTACAAATATCAATCTGTGTCGGCCGGCGATATCAGTCCAATTTTGACAATAATCATAGACACACAAAAAACAAAAACGTTACATTGCCATAAATCCTGAAATTTGAATGAAGAGTTTGGAAGTTTTTGATCTCATTAACTTAATGATCTAACTATACAAGCATCAGAATATATGGCATTCGGTTAAAACATAAAAATCAGTGGAACATCTGACATCTAAAACATATATTTACTGATAAGGGCAGAAGTGCCTAAAATATACTTTGTTGTGATTCTGCTTTGTCCTTATTCTTTTATTCTGTTCTTATCGTATACTTTGGATAATATAAGTAACATATCTGTTCAAATTTGTGATTTAATACATGTTCAAAATTGTGATTTGATTGCTACCTCACACACTCTTTACCCTCACACGTACACGCATGCAGACGCGCACACACAGCTGTAAACTTTAAACCCAGGTCTCTGTACCCAACCTTTGAACAAAGCAAGCCAAATTTCAACCAAAGACAACTTTCTTAAGCTCGCTATTCACACCCAAGTTTAGGATGAAATCCTCAGTCATTCTATGTTCTAAGGTTCTCCATCCCTGCCACTGATGGTATCTCCTACACCGAGAGAGAGAGAGACCAAGAAGAGGGACCCCAGCTGAAGGACCTGGGCCGAATGCACATATAGAATCTGTATATTCTGCATAGAGTACAGGATTTAAGGATTGATTACATCACTGTCTGTGGTTAATAAAGGAAGCCACAGAGAGAGAGAAAGCGAGAGACAGCGAGAGACAGAGAAAGACAGAGAGACAAACAGAAAGAGAGAGTGGTACACGTCATGTTGATTTGTGCGTGAAAAAAATAGATGACCAATACCAGAATACTAACACAGCGCTGAATTCCTGGCCCTAAGAATGGCCTCAGTGTCTGCATGATGGAGTCTCCTTGGACAGGGTTTACAGTTACAGTACCAAGACTTTTCCTTGTCTGACAAACTTGGATTTGGATTATTTGTTCAATCCGTTTTCACTGACCCGGCCCTCCATGGCAGCTCGTTTGGACTCCAGAATCTGGAACAGAGAGAGACGGTTCTGAGACCTGCAGTTGACCAGCAGTAAGTGGATTTAACCTATTTCAGACCCATTTATACTGAAGAAAGTGAATTACTATATAGTTCAAACTAGAGACAACCTATTACCATAAAAGTTGGTCTGTGGTGATTTGGCCCAATGACACAAACAGAATAATTTTTTATTCACCAAGCTTTACTGTGGCAAGATAGAGCAAATAAAGAACAAATACGGGATTTAAAGATTACAAATAAAAAGTAGGCAATAGCTATACTTGGATAGGAGTATATAATATATGATAAAGAGTAAAAAGTATAGAGTATATAGTTGAGAATGGATATATTCTATGGGTGGTGAGGGGTGTAACACACACACACACCAAGCACCCAGACAGACCTGAAAATTTTCGCTGAGTCCAACGATGCACTCCATGTTTGTACTGTAGTAGCCAAGCACGTAGTCGCCACGGAGGAGAGGAATCACATCCTTACTCAGAGACACCTACAAGACACACACACATGCATTAACATGCACACATATACACACAATCAGGCTCATAATCAGAACATTGCGGGTTGAAATCTCGGCTGTGCCAGATGATGATGCATCCTTGGGCAAGGTACTTCACCCTTTTTGCTTATGGGAGAATGTCCCTGTACTTGCTGTAAATCGCTTTGGATAAGACTGCTAAATGACTAAATGTAAATCATCGAGGACATCCAGAGGAAGCGCTGTCTGCGTAGAGCTCACAGCATCTGAAAAGATTCCTCACACCCCGCCCACAAACTGTTTGCCCTCCTGTCCTCCGGCAGGCGCCTCAGGAGTCTGCGGTCCAAGACCAGAAGACTGAGGAACATCTTCTGTTAATTTTGCACATCTGCACATTGCATCATTTGCACTAACTGTAAATACATGCAACTCTGTAAATTCTGTTAAATACTGTAGCATCTTGTACTATACAGCTGTACATTTGTCTCAAATCACTTTAATCTGTACATACCCTGTATATTCTGATTATACTGTTCATACTGTGTATATTCTGAGTATACTATTATTATATTATATTGTAAGCCAACTGTATATCCTGTGAAATAGCATAACATCCAGGGATATAACAATGGACATTAGGCAATAGTCGGACACAACTTCTGTAACATAACTACAGAAGTGGCAATATTCTGGTACAACTGTATATAACCATGTATATTCTGCTAATAACCTGCAATCCTGTATATCCTGTATATGCTGCAAATAACTGTAAATCCTGTACATCACAATTACTTGCATAATTGTAATTGAATTGTATAGATTATAAGGGTATAGTCTGTAACCTGCACTTTATCCTGGACATACTGTATATTCTGCTGTACATTCTGCACATTCTGTACAAAAACTGAAAATCATGTACATTCTAATATAATACTGTATATTATACAAGACCATTACTGTATAATTGTAAATGTATAGCTTCTGTACATAATCATTATGCTCCCTGGGAGGATTCACCTCACCCACCATTTTTTTTACTTATTGTTATTGACCCCACCCCCTACCCCTGTGTACACTTTCTAATCTTTTACCTCACACCCTTACCCTTAACTGTGCTTTGCGAGACTGTGTGCCGTTGATACAAAGGAGTTTCCCTCGGGATCAATAAAGTAATCTGAATCTGAATCTGAATCTGAATATTCTGTTGTAATAACTGTTTTGCACTTCTGGTTGGATGCTAACTGTATTTCGTTACCCTGTACTTGTACCTGTGTAATGACATTAAAGTTAAATCTAATCTAAAGAATATATATAATGAATTTGTATAATAAACACACACATGCATATGACATAAAAACAAAGAAGAACAGTATTTTGACGTGACAGATGCATTGTAAGAGTCCTACCTGTAGGGTCTCATGTATTTCTGGCAGATCGTCACCTTTGACCCAAACGAATGTGACGTAGTCCAACGCACTCTTAAAGCCAATCTGAAGGGTAACACAAACAACTTGATGTTTGGCTCAGTCCAGTGAATCCCTCCCTCCACACTCTCCACCCACCCAACCCCATCCCTTCCTCCACTTCTCCCCACATGCAGGCCTATCTGGCCCCTATCCACTCCTGCCTCTTTCCCTTCTCCTCAAGCCCCTGCCACCCGTCCATGGAACATCTCCCTCCTTCCTTCCATCCATATCTGCCTTATATGGCACATACCTCCATCCATCCAGCCTGACAGACAGCTAACTTGGTACACGCCTCAATCCATTCTTCTCTCCTTCCGTCCATTCCTCCTTACCTTATACAGGCCTATCCAGTCCCAGGTAGAGGACATGAAGTCCTCCAGGATGGTGTAGGACAGGGTGGCATCCTGGTCAGCGCTCCACTGGCCTTCTGGGCTGAGCTGCACCAGGGGCATGTCGTAGTGCTTCCTCAGCTAGGGGCGTAAGATTATCTCTCATTAGTCCCACAGCAGAGAAATCACAGGCGCACTCATGTTCAACGGATCGACCGGGAATCAAACCCAGGCCCTACAACATGGGGTAGGCCACTACCACTGAGCCACTGGTAGGAAGTGGGTGGCCCTGTGTGTGTGTGCGTGTGTGTGTGTGGGGGGTGGAGGGTTAGGGTTTGGGAGGCATGGTAAAACCAAATCGAAGTTGGTGGCAGCATAGTCCTACTTTTCTCAGCATACTCACTATAATCAATAATACATTATAGTTCTCGCACGACACATATTAGACTACCAGGATATGACACACTGACAGGCTAGATTATAAACCGCCACTCCAACACATGAGATAATAAGATATACAGTGCACAGGAACAAACAATAGAACTGGAATGTGCTCCCCTTAAGAGCTGGTAGCTGTCTGGGATGTTGCTGTGTCACTGAGTTTGTACTTTGACCTCTCACCTCCAGGGTAAAGACGCCCAGGACAGGTTTGTGGTCGCTCACTCCGTAGCTCATGTCACAGGTGTAGATGTCTTGGAGAACTCTGATTGGATATTCATCCTGATGGCTGTCAGCGGTGGAGGTTGACGCCTTCTCGTCCTCCTCCTCCTCCTCTGGGGGTGGGGTTTTGGGCTTAATACGCCAAAGTATGCGGTCCGTCCATGCCGGCTTCCTTTTCTTCCCGCTGACCAATCAGGGAGAGTTACACAAATTGATGTCACAACAAAGATCACGTGGTTTATCAGTGGCCTTCAACCCTGGTCTTTAGATCCACTGTCCTGCATGTTGTAAATCAGGGGTCACCAATCCTGGTCCTCAGGGGCCACTATCCAGACAGTTTTAGATGTTTCCCAGCTCTAGCACACCTGATTCAAATGAATGGGTCATTACGATGCTTCCACAGAGCGTGATTACAACCCTTCGTTGGTGTTCTGGAACAGGGAAACATCTAAAACTGTCCTCAGCGACTGATGACACACTAAGGGGGGGGGGGGGGGGGGGGGGGGGGGGGGGCTAGAAGAAGGGGGGCTAGAAGGAGGGTGTGCTGTGGGACACACTGAGGAGGGGGTCAGGTGACTAGTTACCGTAACTGCCGTACACTATTCACAGACCAAGTCATTAGGAGCAGGATGCTAAGCACGCGCATGCTCGTAACGACACACACAATATTATCGGTGCATGACGACCACTAGATAGGATGCAGCATGGTAAAGAAGTGCAAGGTTAGTGGATGAGGTGTGGTGGGGGGTGGTGAGGAGGAGGGATGGTGCTTGCGGGGGCAGGTGGGGGTAGGACAGGGTAAGTTGGGGGCTACGCTCATCGGTATGTCTGCCTTTCTAAACGTTCAAAAGTTCTCCAAGTCTCCCATTCACAACCTCAGTGTCCCCTGCCCAGTCTGGTTACTGAGTTTCCGCTTACTACACAGTGTGGCTGACACTGAGTCTGGTTACTACACCAGACAGCTTAGCTTCAGTTAGCTTAGCTGCCCTTAGCGCTGTTGTCTTAGCCTCGTGGGAACTGTGCGGACATAGCTAGGTTAGCTTAGCATAGGCTGATCTCGTCAGCTGGCCGTCCATACTACGGACCCACCTTTCGGGGTTAAGCTCCCTGTACCAGCCCCCCAGCCACACAGTGAGCAGCCCCCAGGTGAGGGAGGAGAGGAGGAGGAAGAGTGTGGTGCTGCACCTCTGTAGGGGCCGGGGTCTGTACATGGTTAGAGGCAGCGCCAGGGAGCACTTTCTGGGAGAGACACACACATTGTGCCAGGGTTAGGGTGGGTAGGAACCTTAAGGCGAGCCTTCGAGGTGTTTTGATGAGGTGTTTCCGGTACTTAGTATGACTTCTAGACCTGATGTTCGTTTCCCCCAGGATCACAAGGACTCTTATTAAGGGACTTGTTGCTCTTGTTGGCCAGTTGTAACCGATTTGAAATTCTTCCCTCGCTGTGAGGTATATTAATGTTACTTGCTTTCAAAGAGGTACGCTATTGCACAACTGAAGTTATTGTTATTTAATTGCATTTTTTTTTACTGAATGTTGTTGTGGTTCTTCCCTTTAGCACTTGTTTGATTTCACACGATGTATGCTTCATAATCTGACTACCCGCAATGTTTGGGGACTATCACATTGTTATGGTCAATGACTGATGCTCTTTGGTAAAGCTCTCTCTCTTGGAAGTCGCTTTGGATAATACTGTCTGCTAAATGAATAAATATAAATGTAAGTTTTAAGGTCATCATGGTTTGATAGCCCCGCTACGTCCTTCCTGCAGCCATTCTCCGACTATGTTCAAGACAGTCATAGTAATTACACAAGTTTAAATGTAGCTAAATGAAAACATGGAGATCCACGTAGCTCTCGAAAGGTTTCTGTCGGGTTTCCTACCTACGTCCTACTCTCTCTCCCTGTCCTTCTCTCTCGTTTTTCTCTCAGAGGGGAGGGGAAGGTGAAGAACATGGTAGAGGGAGGACAAGATGTGTGGGAGAGGGCATGCAAAAGAAACACTCATCACTTTCTTACGTAAAGCCCAACAAGGTCTTCGGCGAGCTAGGAGAATGGAGAGGAAGGGGGGAAAAAAACACTTGTGAACTTTCCACATGTCTGTTGGAGAACGTTCGTCTAGGAACACCCCATGCTGAAAAGGAGGAAGTGTGTTTTGGTGTTTGTGTGTGTGGGGGTGTGTGTGTGTGTTTGTGTGTGTGTGGGGGGGGGGTGTTACCTGCTGTCGTAGGTGTCAGAGTTGCGGTCAAACTTATAGGTGGGTTTGAACCTGAGCGGCCCCTCCTCAAACTCCTGCAGGAAAGGCTCTCTTTTCTTCATCATCAGTAACTACAACCACACAAGGACAGCAACGTCAGTGTTGGTCAGTGTTTGACTCAGGTATGCGTGTGTGTGCAAGTTTGTGTGTGTGTGTTACCTGGTCCTTCTCCCACAGCAGGTTGTAGCGTTCACTGTTGATGGATGAGCGGAGGAAATGCATGCCATGGTCCGCGATGCGGAAGTTCAGATCCCCGAACCAGAAGACCACCCTGTCACAGAGGGGGGGGGGGGGATTTGGGAGTCGTGTGGCTGAGTGGTTAGGGAGTTGGACTAGTCATCAGAAAGTACACGGTTGGCTGTGCCAACATGACGTTGTGTCCTTGAGCAAGACACTTCACCCTAATTGCCTCAGGGGTAATGTCCCTGTACTTCCTGTGAGTCACTCTGGATTGTACAATACAGCTGTACATTTGTCCTAAATCACTTTAATCTGTACATACCCTGTATATTCTGATTATACTGTTCATACTGTGTATATTCTGAGTATTCTATTATATTCTGTTGTAATAACAGTTTAGCACTTCTGGTTGGATGCTAACTGTACATGTCGTTACCCTGTACTTGTACCTGTGTAATGACATTAAAGTTGAATCTAATCTAATCTAATAAGAGTGTCTGTTACATGACTAAATCTAAATGTAGGTAGTTGGCAGGTTAGATGTGTGGTGTGGGAATCTGTTCCTACCTGTGCATATGTATGTCTTTCGTATGTTTCTAGAAGGGTGTGTCTGAATATAGAGCATGTGTGTCTACGTGTGTTTGCACGTGTGTTTGCACGTGTGTGATCAGTGTGCGATGACTTACTTGTGATCTCGGATGCTGGGGGTGTTGTAAAAGTCAAAGTCCTGCGTGTCCAGGATGTACTCAAACTCGTCCACGCGCTGCAGAGCGTAGTTCATGTGAGCTGCCAGGTGGCAGTTGAGGAAACACAGCATTTGGCCGTAGAAAGAGAAGCGTACAGATACACCTCCTTTATTCCCCTGAAAGGAGGAGAGGAAGGAGAAGATGGAGAGAGACAGAAACAGAGAGAGAAATAAAAACCCAGTGAGACACACAGAGCAAGAGATGAAGGGAACAATCAACGTTGACGTCTCTCTACTCTATGCTCCAGAGGTCCAGCTATCGGTAGCAGGTGTCAGGGAGGGCTGGAGAAATGTACCCAGTAACCGAAGATGCCCGTGCGAGTGTAGGTGGTCTGGATGTCCCTGATGAAGGGCAGGTGCATCTGCTTGGTGAAGACCAGGAGCAGCAGGCCTTGCATCCTCACTGATGACACCTAAAGAGATGCAGAGGAACACAGAAGGATTCACTTTACGATCAAAAGGAAGAAAGTGTTGTTTTTAGAAGTCATTTTAAGATGTTGCTGCTTGGTTTTAAGTCTATCTTCTTTTGCACACTCCGGGTAAAGCTCTGCGATTGGCTAAACAAATGCTCCTGGACTGCCTCAGGTCTAGATTTAAACCTAGAGGAGACTGTGGCTAGCCCCAAACTATGGAACGCTCATCCTCTGAACATAAGAGCCACTACTTCTGTGGAAAGCTTCAAATCGTTGCTAAAAACGAATCTTTTAGTGGTTTCTAATTCAAGCGGACCTACACATTTTGAAGACATTCATACACTATTTTACTATTAGTTACTTTTGGGTTTTAAAACATATTATTTTAGTGATAAATTGCTTATTCCTGTCTTGTGTTATGAAATTGTGACTTGTAGTGTAACTTGTGAGGGGTTATTGAGTTTGTGCAGCACTTTGGGGCAGTCTGTAAATGTGCTATATAAATAAACTTGACTTTGACCTTGCAATCAGAAACAGGCCAAGGTAGTTAGCAACTAATTGCAAGAAAGAAGGAATGAGTCAAGAAAGGGAGGAAGGATGGAAGGAAGGAAGGAAGGAAGGATTATTGAGGAATGTAGACTGTAAAGTGACAGCATCAGGAGCAGGGTGAGGGGAGGTGAAGGGGGAGAAGAGCAGATCTGAGCAGCGTTACATAAACCCTTTAGCCTCACAAAGCGCTCTCACAGGACCCTAATGAGCACCGCTCACAACGGCTATTGTTTCACGCTGGCTAGGACAACGCACACACTTGGTCACACGCTACAGCACTCACATACTACACACCGTCTCCCTCCCTCCCAGGGGGGCTGCTGGGAGCAGGGGGTTCTCCCTCTGTGCTGCCCCCTTTACTTAGACCTCTCCCCCTTTACTCCCGTTGATCAGCATTCTCGCCTGCTCTTCCCCTCCCCCCTGCTCTAATCCCTCCCCTCCTCAGAACTCCAGCCCTGCTCCCCCACCCCCCCACCCCCTGCACCCCACACACACACCTCCCCCCCCCCACTCCACACACACACACACACACACCTTGACATAGCCGCGAGGTGCCAGTGTGCCCATCAGCATGTGGCTCCAGGAGTCCTCCAACAGCAGGTCAGACAGGAACCGTAGGGGGGCAGAATTAACCTCCTGCAGACTGGCACAGTACACACACACACACACAGTACATATACACACAGTACACACAAACAACAAGCACATTAGACACAAAAAATGTGCTTCAAAGACTCAACATCATCATCTTACCTTCCCTATCTCTCACAGACAGATTTACATTTAGACATTTAGCAGACACTCTTACCCAGAGCAACTTACAGAAAGTGCAGGGACATTCCCTCTGAGGGTGAAGTGCCTTGTCCAAGGACACAATGTCATGTTGGCACAGCTAGGGTTCGAACCAGGGACCTTCTGACTACCAGCCCAACACACTAACCGACTGCGCCGCATGACTCCCTTACGTAACAGGAGATCCAAGTAACACTTCTTGCTCTTACCCAATCACATAGAGATCTGTCGGGGGTTGGACATCCAGCTGCAGAAGGGAAGTGACATCACGCGGGGGTTCTGCCGTCGCCACATTCCACGTGACCATGTGCAACCTGTCAGAGGAGCAAAGACAAAAGGGTGAAAAAAATACTTTCAATTGCTTCAAACACGTAATAGAAATTGCTTTCTACTGAAAGATAAGCGATGAGATAGACTTTACTATCCCAAAGGAAATTTGTCCTGGACCAAAGCATCATCAGCTTGTGGTTTTGCTCCTCAACAGACAGATAGGAATGTTCTGTGTTCAGGAAGGCAATACAGTCTTGTGTCAGATGTTATTCTCATCAAAAAACACAAACAGTTCTATCACTTTCGCAAAGTTTAAACTTGTATTTCTTCCTGGTAAAACTTTCAGAAGCTAAAGTTCCTTCTACACGGCAGACAGAGGTGGCACAAGACCAGAGAGGATGAAAGGGTAAACGCAGAGACGGTTTGGAAAGTAGCATAGACAGGTCCTACAACCATTTAAGGAGAATTGAGAAGAATCTGAGAAGAATGTGTGTGTGTGCGTGCGTGAACCTGAAGGTGTTCTCGAGGCAAAATCTTCCACACAACTCAAAGTACACATGTGTAGGTGTGTGTCAACCTGAAGGCATCCTTGGGGCTGAAGCGTCCACACAGCTGAAAGGCCTCATCCAGGGTGCGAGACACTTCCTCGTTGGCCTCGTCGTCAGAGCTCAGGTCCTCCACGCACGTGAGCAGCTGGGACAGCCGCTGGCGCAGGAGCATCTTAGCCTTTGACCCCTGGGACGCCGTGCTGGACGTGCTGTCCGAGCGCACGCGGAGCCCGTCCAACGACGCCAAAGCGTCCGGCGCCGTCTTCACTTCCTCGGCCATGGTTGAATTTCGATCCTCGGAATAATTGTAGAGGTCTCTGTTTTCTTTCTCCCTCGGATCAGGCTAGGCAGGTCGTGTGCACAAGCGTTGTTTCCCAAAGTCTTTCATCAGAAGGACTGTCTGTACTGTACGGAATGTCGACACTCTAGAACTTTCTAAGAGGGTTAAAGGGAAGAGACCCACCTTTGCTGTCTTCAGAGGTATCCTGAGTGTTACCTGGCTGGATGTCAGAGTATCTGTAGAGCATTGAAGCCAAATTCTCTTACTCTTGTATCCTCCTAAGATGCTTCAAGTTCAGTTGTTCTCTTCCAAAAACAGGAGCCTGACTTCTTTACTCCCACAGTTATTTCATGTTGTTGGAGATCCTTTGTTCAGGAGGCACGATTCAAAACAAAAGCGTCAAACAAAGTCAAGAATCTTCTGAAGCGACTGGGAATTTGACCAGCTTGGTTTGGGCTCGAAGTAGATCCTTCCAGAATTGACAAATTTGGCAGGTACGTAAAACAACTAAAACCCAGAGGTCCCAGAGGTTTGTGGGTGAGTGCTGATTGGCCTGAGCGCTGATCGGCCTGAGTGACCAGGCAGTGACAGAGTGGCTGGCTGGCTCTGAGTTTTGGGGGAGACGTAGACTAGAGAGAGCCAGATTAGAACTATAATCTGAAGCAGGGGTGGAACACGTGAAAGCATGTGTGTGTACGTGGACATGTGTGCAGTGTATAAAGAGAGATGTGAAGACATTGATCCGCCATCACAGAGGGTATTGTTAGAGGACTTGGGCAACAGGAAAGTGGCGTCACGCCCTTAAGAGGTTTAAAACCACATTCTCCTGGCTAACTTACCGCTATGAACGATACAGAGAGCCGAACTATCCCCGCTACTGAACAAACCTTGGAGAAGTGGGGGCACGGCCATTAACTAAGGGTCCATAGCTCTGTCTATGTGGGTGAAAGGTCACATTTTCAGAACCACGGCAGAGGTATTTCCCAGGGTCTGGAAGGTCCAGCACAAGCCCTGTTGGCGTCAAGTCTCAATGCTTTGGAAATCAAACTCCAGTCTATAATTCCAATTATAAAACCAACTCAATCCCGTTCTTTGGTCAAATACCACGATTTGGAAACGCACAATCCGCCTTTGTAACCTTTTTGCAAGAACGTTGTTAGGGATGGATGTGGACAAAATGCAGTCTCACTAAATAAACCGTATTAGCCCTGCAGAATGAGAGCACTTGGGGGTAATATATAGGAATTTGTTCTCAGAAGGAATTACAAAAACAAACAGTTGTGTCACTGTATTGCTATACGTCACGACTCACTAGTGTCTCACTAGTGTCTTCACTGTATATGTACTGTAAATGACCAAAATGTAAAACATGTATAAAATAATACCCCTTTTAAAAATCATGAGGAAATGTGCATAGCCCACATCCAAAAATCAATATCAGCACCGGAGAGAGGGTTGGCAAAACAACAAGCGGATTGTAGCCACGGTAACACGGCTGCACCCCTGCTCCTTGGTGTATGACTGACAACAATATGACATCCAACTAGTCCGACCCTCCATAGCGACAGCACCCTGTGCCCAACGGATCACTGAGCAGCCTGTGGCTTGGTACCCAACTTTTTAACTGGAGCCAGGCACTGGAACAGTGTACACCGGGGGACCATGTCACATCACAACACCATGTGATCAGAATCCACCAATCCTCTGCTTCTGGAATGTTCCCAGGTTTTCTGGTTCACTGACGATCCCTTTACACATCCAGGACTTGCTCAGCAAAGCTAAGACAATACATCTGCTTGACATAGGGGAAATAATGTTAGACTTTAAGAAGGATAAGGAAGGTTGGGACATTTAATTCTGGATTTTTGGTAGACTGTAGAAGTTGCAACCAGGACGCCGATTGACCAATCAGGTGTTGATCAAGAGGCATAGTGAGATTTGTATGTGTCTCTGAGACACCGAGAGAGCAACAGAGAGTGAGAGGGAAACTGAGAGAGAAATAAAGAGAAAAAGGTGGATAAAGTGCCAACTTTGGAATGAAATGCGGAGGCTAATCCTTTGTGCCACAGCGCCCCCGTCTAGTTGCTGTGCAATACCGTCACATGCATACTCTTAAGAAGCCCCTCTCTGCATCGCGGGACACGGAGGGGAGGGGCCGGGAGGGGGTGGTGAGGAGATGGAGTGGTAGAGTGGTGGAGGGAGGGGATATCAGGGGGGTAAACAAGGTCAGAAATTGTGAAGGGGGGGGGGGGGGGGGACGATGGGGTTGTAGCAAAACGATAAGGACACAGGCACCCAGCAGTTTGGTCACCCTACCACAGCAAAGGGAACCTCACCTTTAAGCTCCCATCCTCTCTACCTCTCTTTCCTGTGTTGTCTGTCTCTCTAAATACATATAGAACAGCGGTGTCAAACTTGTGCCATCAAGGGCCAAGAGGTGGCAGGTTTCCGTGTCAACCAAGCAATACACCAGCTGATCAGCCGGAGCAGTGCTTGGTTGAGGTGAAAACCTGCACACTCTTGGTCCTCAATGGCACAAGTTGGACACCCCTGGTACAGGAGTACCAGAACACAAATGGAACCGTGCTGAATTAGTCTGCTTCCCCCTCTGAGTTCATACGACCCCACCTGTACCTGAATTTCTCCTTGTCACCTCCTTTGCGTCTCACGCTCATCTTCTCGCCTGCGAATAAAGCACACACGCGCAATTACATTATCAATACACCAGCGATAACAAATTAAATTAAGAACGCACACACACACACACACCTAATCTCACCCGCCCCCCCACCCCCCCCCCCCCCACCCCCACCCCCCGCCATCCCCATCACCCCATCACAGGATAAAACCATTAGTGAAATTGCTCCAGCGGCCCACCACCCATGTGTAAGTAGGGGGCAAAGTTTCCATGACAACGGCTACACTCAGTCCAGAGGCGGGGCATGAAAAGGTGAGTCTCTGAGGCGTCCGCCGCCACAAACAACAAAACCCGTGACCCAAACTTCTCGACATCCACCAGCACTGGCAGCTCAATGGGCTTAGCCAAAGTGGAAGGTTGCCATATTGAGTAACAGTATGCCATAGAAGGCTATTAATCGGAATGTTACAAGCTGTGGCTCGAACAAAAGGTTTTCTGTCAATGACCAGATGCTGTCTGAGACATACTTTGTACTTTGTACCTAGTGTTCAGCCGTCACAGTTTACTGTAAGATGTTTATGAAAATGCTGTGTGATCGTCTTTCCATCTCTCTCTCTCTCTCTCTCTCTTCTGTTCCCTCTCTCCAGCTCTGTTTTTATCTTACACACAACACACATAGCCTACACACACCAGCTGTGCTGGTCATCCATTGACACAACAGGTGTGCATGCGCTACTGGTGTGTGTGTGTGTGTGTGTGTGTGTGTGTGTGTGTGTGTGTGTGTGTGTGTGTGTGTGTGTGTGTGTGTGTGTGTGTGTGACTGTTGCTGTGAGTCGCCTCTGTGTCAGTGTGTGTCTATGTGTATGTGTAAGAGAGATACTTTCAATTAACGTGTTTAAGTGGAAACACATTTGACAGTTCGTTCTCTATGATGGAACCCAGATCAAGAGAAAATATGACTGTCGCTGATCTAGTATCTATCAGAAAGTGCCCCATAAAAGACATGTTTTGGAATATAGCACTTGGTGCTGCGGTACTTAAGTTTGGAACGAACTGTATCTGATGTTAGTTTCCTCCAGGATCACAATTGAAGGACTTATTGCTCTTGTTGGCCAGTGGCCGATTTGAAATATATTAATAATATTATTATTACTTGCTTTCCTACAGGTACACTATTTTAGCCGTTTGAGATGCATGCTATCTAATTGATTAAACTGATTGCTCTTGTGGTTCTTCCCTTTGGCACTTGTTTGGTTTCCCACAATGCATGCTTCATAATCTGACTACCCGCAATGTTTGGGGTTTATCACTTTGTTATGATCAGTGACCGATGCTCTTTTGTAAAACTCTCTCTTGGAAGTCGCTTTGGATAAAAGTATCTGCTAAATGAATTGCACCTAAAACTCCCTGAACTACACAAACCACGATCAAAGCCACTTTAAATGCAGTCTGGAAACAGCATCATTTGTTATGCTCCTTCTGCGCCAACAACAGCCGGCCGAAAACAATGCAAAACATCTCTAAAAGCATAAACCTAAGTTACAGACATTGTAGATTTAATTATCCAGCCTCTATCTGGGTTAAGCCAACCTGCTGTGTGAAAATCCCACTGCGTCCGGTAGAAAAGGCACACTCCAAAAGCGCGCAGCTGACGGGCTTCAACTGAGCTGGATCCAGGGGGGAGCGTGCGTTTAGTTTAGTGAATATTGGATCTCATCTGTTCTACAGGCGTTCCTCTGGACCTTTCTGCCAATCCTAGGACCTGCTCCAGACTTAAAGTGCCCGCACCAGAGGATCAGCCCTTTATCCCAAATCGGTGAGAACCGCGTAAAAACGCATTATCATGACCATGAATGGTCAAGTCTGTTTACCGCTATTTATTAAATATGACCGTGACGCGTATTAGGCAACCGTTCGCTTCAATGCTTTCTTTGTATGCAAGCTAATAGGCCTACTTTTTTAGACATTATGGAATGCATGGATGCCTACAGTAGGCATACATGTGAAATTGCTTTCGAGTTTTGAGTTAGGTCTGATACAAAACAACTTCAGCCAATCAGCTAATTTATTAATCAGTCTTGCAATAGTTTTCCGTTTTGTTTTAATCGCTTTGGTCTTCGTGGTTTTAATCCCAAATTCCCACAAACTCTGTCCCAACCACCCAGGTCGGTCAGCTCCAGGTCTCTGTTCAAACAGGGGCGTCCATGGCTCAGCTGTCCGGGGTCCTGTCAGGCTAGGTGGGGCAGCTTCCTCCGTGGCGTTGTGAGGAGGGTACACTCAAAAACATCCCTTACTGTCATGCAGCATTCTTTTTCAACAACAATGACTGGGAGGAGTGGCACGTGTATACATCACATTTACATTTAGTCGTTTACAAGACGCTCTTAAACAGAGTGGTGAAGTGCCTTGGCCAAGGACACAACGTCATGTCGAAACAGCCTGGGTTCAAACCAGGGACCTTCTGATTACTCACCCAACACTCTGACTGCACCACATTGCTCCCCGTGTTTGTGAATTATATATGCACATAATTAAACTACAATAAAAACAATTCCAACTTTCCATATTTTTATTAATTTATTTTTTCACGTCTCCAATGTAGTGTTATTGGAAGATAAGATGACAAAAGGCACAAATTCACAGTAAAAGAAACAAAACAAGTGACAAGTCAGGGAGTGTCAGAGGAAACAAACAAAAAAAGTTGAGGAAAAAAAAGTTGAAAAGTTGGGGGTTTTGACGTCATTGGTTCGGTGTTCTGATTACAAACGGAGGATTCTAACAACGAGATATTTAGGATCTTGTCTCTTTCAACCACGATGTCTCACTGTTTTGTAAAACTACTATAGCTCAGTGCTTCCCAACCCTGGTCCTCAGGGCCCACTGTCCTGCAAGTTTTAAACGTTTCCCCTTCCCACACACCACACACCTGAATAAAGCCTCATTATAAGGCTTCTGTTGAGCTTCATAATGACCTATTCATCTGAATCAGGTGTGGTGGAGCAGGGGGAAAACTAAAACATGCAGTGGGCCCTGAGGACCAGGGTTGGGAACCACTGCTCTAGATGGCTAGCCAGGTATAGGCTCTATCCTTACACCCTCACGCTTCACCCAGCCACACAGTATACAATCAGGTGATCGTTCCCTTGGTCCGTCACGGAGGGGGAGGGAGGGGGGGCAACGAACTGACCGGAGGTCAGTTTATAGGTCCAACTTCCGACCCCCCACCCACCCGCCCATCCCCGACCAACCGGCCGCTGTGAGTTGTCACAGGCAGACAGGTCGTTGTACTTCCTGTCCGCGAGAGATGGCTGTGGTTTTCGAGACTTAACAACAGAGGTACGACAACATTCAGAACAAAAATATATTTATACACTGTCCTGCCAACGAGGGGAGGTGAGAGAGGGAGGGAGCAGAAGAAGGAAAGAGACCTTTTTGTTGTTGTTTTTTAAATTAGTATTATTTTTTACTAGGCGGTTCATCTACAGCGTAACGTGCCACACATCAACCCATCTCCACACCCCTTCTCTTTTCCGTCTCTCACTGCACCATGATCAAGACAGCCTCCGGGAACTAAGACCCCTTAGTTTTTCAAAATATAGTGTCATCTTTCATTCTTCGTTTGCTTTGACTGCCGTCATTTTAAGAGGGCTGCCACCGTATCGACTCATCAGGTAATTAACCCTTCTGTTCTCATTTAGACAGGTGAACCAATCGCGTTCTGCCTGTTCGCCAGCTATCGTTCAACAGAGGTAGAGCGTCAACTAATACTACTCCCTGGCCCCCTTCACAATAAGAGTCCTAGCATGTGATTCAACCTAGGCTCCGTGTGTACTATCTAAGATTAAGTATCTAGCGACGACATTCAGGAGGGGATATTCGTGTTCTGTTGGTTTGGCAGGACAGTCTGACCTATATATATGTGTTCATCTACATAAATTTATATACTATATACAATCTGAGTACATCCAGTATGCAGCCACAGTCTCTCTCATTGTTCTGCTGGGAGCCCAAGCACATCATAACAGAAACAAAGTAAAATCGAGAATAGAGGGAGGGGGAGAGGAGTTGGGCTACCACGACTAGAGAAATATACAGTTTTAACAGTGTGGGAGATTCCGAGTCCTGCAGAGAGGAGAACAGAGGTACGGACCAATAGATGATGATTTCAAAGGAAGGAGTTGCACACGTGAATGGGTTTTGTAGTTCATATGCCCTGATGTCAGAACTACAGAACGCATACCTTTGCTCTTCCGTCCTTCCCCCTAACACACACCCCTCCCCTCCCTCCACATAGGAAAATATTGTTCCGATACATTAACGTCAAACACACACACACACACACACATACACACACGTTCACCACCACAAGATGCAAGTTTAGAAGTCAAATTGGAGTCGGATCAGCGAGAGGGCCCCCCGAACAGAACGAGAACCTGCAGCGTTTCACTCTCACCTCTCTCTTGCGCTCTCTCTCTCTCTCTCTCTCGCTGTTTCTCTCTCACTCCGCAGCTCGGTGCTGGTACGAAAAATAGGGGAGGAGAGAGAGGGACGGAGGACTAAATGACCGGAGGATGAAGAGGAGGAGGAGGAGGAGAGAGGACGAGAGGAAATTATTGCTTTCACTGGATAAGGGCTTTTATCCATCGGAAGGGGAAGATGAAAGGGGGTGGGGTGGGGGGTTGGGGGGGGCGTATGTTCCTTACATAATGGGAGCCGAGAGTTTCTGCCCCCCGCGTGACGCATCGCGTCGGGGGGAAAAAAACAAAAACGTCTGGCCCGGTGCAGAGTTGAAGATCCACAGGAGGATTCACCCCTAAGAGCCGTGGCCCTGCAATCAAAGCAACTCCGCAGGCGTGGAAGAATTTTATTGCACTTCAAATTTCCCCACCTGTTTAATTGTCATCCAAACACACCCATGCACCACGTGTGCAAGCTCAGACATGCACGTCCGGAGGTCGACCGGGAAACCGGGAAGGACGGTCGAAGTTGTAGTCACTTCCAGCAGTCCTACCCAGCACCCCTATCCTCTGCGTTACAATTATTCCCATACGGCACACAAACGCACACATACAACACTCAAACAAATGATGCTAACTCTTGTAATTCACCCCTGTTGGAGGTGGTTACGTTGGAGATGAAAAGGGAGGGTGAAACAGTAATAGTGAAAGACAAAGAGAGGAAATGATGTACGGGGAGAGACAAAAGGAAAGAGCGAGAGAGACAGCGAGAGAGACAGCGAGGACGCGCGTCACAGGTTTTCAGTTCACTTGAAGACGGGAGGAGCACACCCAACCGATTACAGCCACGTCGCAGACCAGAGGCGGGCGGCCAAGAGAGGCGAACAAAAATAACAAACAAAAAAACAGCCACGACAAGATCAAAACGTAACACTGAGCAAGATACAGCTTGGTCCAGGAAACAAACATTGTCTACAGACACACAAACGTACGGACAAAAGAAAATCATTGAAAAACCCTGTTTTTATACACCTCCATCCAATGACTCTGCTCCCACCGTACGCACTACCTATGTACACACCCGCGTGCTCTCGTCAATAGAAAGAAATCCAAAAAAATCACATCGCTGTCAAGGAGGGATTCTGCGCGTGGACTGCCTGGCGGACACCTTATCGAGACCTGGTTGAAGGGGGGTCAGGTGGGGGGAAAACGTCAGAGATGCAGTCTGCTGGATGGCAGGTACATTACACTCCGGTAATGTGGTCGACTGCACCAATCAGGTTGAGGTGGCGGGAGGGGTCAGGGGTCAGGCCGACCATGAGAGACACGATGCTGTGCCAGTAGGGGGAAGGGGTTGGGGGGTGGGGGGGGGTGGGGGGGGGGGGGTGAATCCGCTGGTGTATGGGTCTACAGGTCTGGACTGAGAGACAGAAAAAAGAGAGAGGGGGGGAGAGAGAGAGGGAGACAGAGGAAGGGAGAGACAGAAGGTGACGATTACATATCGCATATTCGCACGCTAGGTAGGGTCTACTGACCACACTTCTATGTGGATGGACTACCCCCGCCCCTCTCTACCCCTCCCCGCCCTGCCCCTCCCCTTCCTGCCCCTCCCTGCCTTGCTCTGCCCCTCCCCGCCTTTCCCAGCCCCTCTGCGCCTCTCCCTGCACATCCCTTCCCTGCCCCTCCCCTTCTCGCCCCTCCCTGCCCGGGGTTTACCAGATGAGCAGCAGTGTGGACAGTCCCTGACAGCCTCCTCAGTCTTCCAGAGCCACCATGCCTTTCACCGGGTCCTTCACTCTCATCTGGATGACGGGTGGGAGGGGAAAGCACAGGGGAGTGAGAGACATTGAGCGACAAGGAGAGAGAGGGAGAGAGATAGTTCATTATCACGTGGGAAAGGAGGTCAGACGAGAGATCGAGAGAGACGGGGAGGGAGGAGACGAGATCCAGAGAAGCGAAGAGGGTGAGCGGGAACGGAGGGGGATGGAATGGAAAACGGAGGGGAAAGGTACCTCCCTAGGGGAAGCCGGGGCGCCGCGGGGGCGCAAGCTCACCTCGTCTAGCTCCTTGCGCGTCTCCTCCTCCATGCGTCGGATGTCCTCCATGGTCAGCTCGATCCACTTGTCGATCCAGCAGAAGAGTTGGCGGTGGAAGTTGGTGAACAGGCGTTTCTCTTGCTGCGAGGAGGAGCAGGGGGAGGGAGGAGAAGGAGGAGAAGCAGGAGGCGGGAAAAAAAGGGAGGGAGGAGGAGGACATTTACGTAACTGAGACCATGGTCGTAAAAGTGCGATGTTTCTTTTCGGAGTTCAACATGGATAACGGCCATTTTATTCTAATGGAACCTGTATGGCAGTGGTGTCCAACTCGTCCCATCGAGGGCCAAGAGGGGGCAGGTTTTCACTTAAACTAAGCACTACACCCATCTGATTACACTAAGTAGAGAAACCTGTTAGTGAAATCAGCTGGTGTAGTGCTTTTTTGACCCAAAAAAACCCTGCCCCCTCTTGACACCACTGCTGTGTGGACCGTCTACGCCCCATCTGACCACTAGAGGTCAGGCTAAGCCAGGCGGAGGGCAGCAGGCACATTGTAAACGCTTTCTTGAAATCAGTTCCATATTTTACATTTAACCAGACGCTTTTATCCAAAGCAACTTATTAGCAAGTACGGGGACATTCTCCTTGTGTCAAATAGAGTGAAGTGCCTTGCCCAAGGACCGGTCATGTCGCCACAGCCGGGCATTGAACCCACAAACTTCCGATCACGAGCCCAGTGCCTTGACCCGCTGAGCCACCTGACTCCCGTGTATGTATGTATGTAAATATATATGACCTCTGACCTCATCCTAATCGCTATAGACACACACACACACACACACACACACAAACTTACCTTCTGAATGAAGTTCTCCACTTTGTTCTGCAGGCCCCACCATTTGAACTTGACGGTAACCAGTTTGTAGGCACACATGTGTGGACAGTCCGTCTTCTTGGGGAGTTCTTTCTGCTCGCACACGTGCACATACACACACACAGCATGTTAGACAGCTAGGACAGGATGCTGATATTCACAGACCCTTTTTTTACACACGAGAGGTCAACATACCCTCCAGTCTGGTCCGAGAGGGCCTCGCCCTGTCTTTACCGATTTGTACTTTGAGGGGTCCTCCTCTGGCTTATAGTCCTGGAGAGGAAGAGAGAGAGACAGAGAGAGAGGGTGAGTGAGAGAGAGAGAGAGAAAGAGACAGAGAGGGAGAGAGAGAAAGAGACAGAGAGGGAGAGAGAGAAAGAGACAGAGAGAGAGGGTGAGTGAGAGAGAGAGAGAGAGAGAGAAAGAGACAGAGGGAGAGAGAGAAAGAGACAGAGAGGGAGAGAGAGAAAGAGACAGAGGGAGAGAAAGGGTGAGAGTGAGAGAGCAAGGGTGAGAGAGAGTGAGAGACAAACAGAGAAAACAAAACAAGCAAGTGAGATTGAGAGGGCAAGACGACACAAAAGAAGAGGAAGAGGATCAGCAGCGGTTCTTCTCCCTGTGTTTGTCGACGCTGCCGCCGGCCATGTTGGCCCTTGGGGTAGGAGGAGCCAAGCGCTGACTCACCTTGGAGTCCACCTGGCTCCTGTCTGCGATGTCGATGTACACCACATCCACCTTCTTCCAGGTGTCTGCATCCAAGCCGTGAACCTGCACGGGACACACACGGTCAAACACACACCGACGCACGCACACACACACACCTTCCAGAGTCTCAGAGTCACTCACGTTCTCCAGGTGTCCTAGATCTGGTTTGTGCCATGTTTCTATCTTGATCAGGAAGTTGTCTTTCATGTACTCGTTCTAACGAGGGAGGAGAACATGAGGGGTGTCCATTATTGTTCGCACACACACACATACACACATGCACACACAAACATACACAAACACACAGTGTTATTTATGTATAAACATCCTGCATACAGCACTCAATGGTTATAATGTGACACACACGCACACACACTGGAGTCAGTCTCTCCCTATCCCCTTTCACTGGACTAGATAGACTTTCTATCTCCTCTTTCCTCTTTCGTGCACCGCTTATGCGGGTGTGCATCACTGTTGAAAAATATTTATGGTTGCAAGCGGTGTATGTGAGAGCACGTCACAGATGTACTTACAGTGATAACTTCCGTACCGAAAGGAAAGAGAGATGGAGGGGAGGAAGGCAGAAGAGAGAGAGAGAGAGGGGAGTGACTGGTCTGGTGATGCAAGGTATCACGAATCAAACGGTATTACACTCAGTATCAGGAGACAAAGCTAGGAGCTCGCTCTGTGTGTGTGTTTAATAGTGTGTGCGCCTGCGTGAGTGTGTGTGTATGATGCTTCTCTGTCAGTGGGTGTGTCTGTGTTTGTGTGTGTGTATGATGCTTGTCTGTCAGTAGGTGTGTGTGTGCCTGTGGGTGTGTGTGTATGTGTATGATGCTTGTCTGTCAGTAGGTGTGTGTGTGTGCCTGTGGGTGGGTGTGTGTATGATGCTTGTCTGTCAGTAGGTGTGTGTGTGTGCCTGTGGGTGGGTGTGTGTATGATGCTTGTCTGTCAGTAGGTCTGTGTCTGTGTGAGTCGGTGTGTATGATGCTTGTCTGTCCGTGTGTGTGTGTGCCTGTGTGGGTGTGTATGATGCTGGTCTGTCAGTAGGTGTGTGTGTGTGCCTGTGTGTGTGTGTATGATGCTTGTCTGTGAGTAGGTGTGTGTGTGTGTGCCTGTGTGTATGATGCTGGTCTGTCAGTATGTGTGTGTGTGCCTGTGTGTGTGTGTGTGTGTGTGTGTGTGTGTGTGTGTGTGTGTATGATGCTTGTCTGTCAGTAGGTGTGTGTGTGTGCCTGTGGGTGTGTATGATGCTTGTCTGTCAGTGGGTGTGTGTGGGTGTGTGTATGATGCTTGTCTGTCAGTATGTCTGTGTCTGTGTGGGTGTGTGTGTAGGATGCTTGTCTGTCAGTAGGTGTGTGTGTGTGCCTGTGTGTGTGTGTATGATGCTGGTGTGTCAGTAGGTGTGTAATCTCAGTCCCGAGTGCTCCTGTGACAGCGCCTCTCCTCTGTCTGCACACGCAGTGAATTATTCAACCACACTCTTAAAGGTGAGAGAGGGAGGGGAGAGAGAGGGAGAAACAGCAGGGGCAAGAGAGAGAGAGAGAGAGAGGGGGGAGGGGAGGTATAAACCGCAGGAGTGAGAGAGAGAGAGAGAGAGAGAGAGAGGAGGGCAAGAAGGGACAGAGAGAGAGAGAGGAGGGACAGACAGCAGGTGTGGGAGAAAGAGGCGAGAGAGAAAGAGAGTGCGAAGGGAGAGAGAAAGGAGGAGAGAGAGGAGGAGAGGGGAGGGATAAAAAGCAGGAGCGAGAGAGAAGTGACAGAGAGAGAGAGAGAAAGAGAGAGAGAGAAAGGAGAGATAGAAAGGAGAAGAGAAAGACACAGAGCAAGATTAGTAACAAGATAGAGGGGGAGTGAGATAGCAGACAGGGTTTAGTGGGTACCTGTGCGACAGTACGGGTAAGCGTTCCAAGCCTTCTCGTGGATGTTGAGGGCTGATGCTGGGGCCAGCATTCGAACAAAAGACGGCACTTTACTGAGGAACGACACAGAGAAACCGTTAGACGTGACCTTCTGTCACCCTCCTTCCTAAGGCCCCAGTCAAAGAGATGCATTTCAACCCATGTGACCCTCTCTGGCTGGGAAAGTTTTCGTACGGCAAGAAACTTCCTGCTTGCTTACAAACTCCCTAGTCTGAACACCTGCAACATCCTCAACATTTAAGGAAGTCAGCGAGGTAATCTGGGGGAAGTTTCAAAATAAGGGTCCTCCCCAAAACAGGCAGAACGCGTTCCGCATCTCGACCTCCTCCTCCAGCGTTTTCAGAGCTCCGCTTCCGGGACGCGAGCGCCTCACCTCTGCAGATGGTAGATCTTGTGCGTGTACTGGCCCTTCTCGCCGTCCTTCTCGTACGGCTCGTTCTTCAGCACCTCCACCCCCTCCCCGCCCCCCGTCTCATTCTTGCTGGCCTCGGCCACGGAGTACAGCTGGCCCACCTGGTACTGTGGGGGTAGGGGGCGGGGGAGTGGGCGAGGGGCAAGAGAGGGGAGGACAGGAGAGAACAGACATTGTTAAAAAGGAGGGTGAGAGAAAAAAAAGAGAGAAAGGGTATACATTCACAGTGACCATTTCTTTTGAGATTAGATTAGAGTCAACTTTATTGTCGTTACACATGTATAAATACAAGGAAACTAAGTACAATTTAGCATCCAATCAGAACTGCGAGACAAGCAGTTATATACAGATAATTTAGATACATTATGTACAGATTAGTTAAATACCGATGGGTTAAATGAGCAGTTATGTACAGGTTAGTGCAGTGTAACAGATAAGAAAAAAAAATTATCGATTAGCAATATATGTACAGATGAAGTCCGGGCCACATATACAGATGTTCTATATATACAGATGTTCTATATTGATTGTGCAAATATTCATATTAGCAATAAATATGCTGACAGTTGACCGTATTTTCATTAAAAAATCTACCGAAAGACCGCACAGTGCTGTCTTTCCTGCTCTCAAAGAATCTAATTTTAGTCAGGTGGCTCAGCGGTTAGGGCGTTGGGCTAGTGATCGGCAGGTTGCGAGTTCGATTCCCGGCGGTGGCTACATGATGTTGTGTCCTTGGGCAAGACACACAGGAATGTCAAGGACAGAAATATCCATGTACTTGCTGTAAGTCGCTCTGGATAAGAGTGTCTGCTTAATGACTAAATATAAATATATAAATGTATGTAGGTAATATATTCCTTTTCTGCTTCCTCGTCAAATAATGATTGTCACCCTACAACTGATGACACGTACAACTAAGAGATAGAACAGCAAGTCTGACCGTGCAATCCGTCAGTATTCCACTTCCTGTTCGTCTGTCACCATCGGCGCTCTCCCAATCCCTCCCCTCATCGCCCCTCGGATTGCTTCCTCTTTCATCCCAGGCTTGACCTATCTCTCCATCTCACCGAACCAGATTACCCCTCCCACTCATTCATCCCATCCCTCCCTCTGATCCCTCGCTCTCCTCCTCCCCTCTCGCATCTTTCTCATCATCTTTCCTCTCCCTCCTTCCTCCCTCCATCCTCCCACCCCCTCATTTGGAAGCCCAGCCACCCCCCACCCCCGGTCTTCATTTTATCCTTCTCGTATCTCCCCCCCTCTCCCCTTGCACCTCTCTATCCCTTCATCCCCCTTGCCATCCCTCTCTTTTTCTCCTCCTCCTCCTCCTCCTGTTCTGCAGTGTGTCAACGTGGAACAATGGCTCCATTCACTCCTTAATCATCTCTAATCCACCCCCCCCCCCACACACACACACACATACAGACACCATCCCTCACAGTGAACACACGTAGTCTGAGCAGGCGCGCAGACACACACACACACACACATAGACATTGAACCAAGCAGTCAGATTTGCTTGCCACAGTGGAAAACACCCACAAACACATATATGTCGGTCTTCTGCTATTGGGCGTCATGGTCACATGCCTGGCACAGAGGAACTTCCCTGTTTACGCTATACACTGCGCATCGTACACGCGTATTTTGAAGCAGTAACCGTTGTTATGTACTGTATTTGTGTTTATGTGTTATGTTCATGTAAGCGCTTTTATACACAATAAAGACCTCAGGTAACATTTAG
Source organism: Neosalanx taihuensis (assembly GCA_030340665.1). Lineage (NCBI taxonomy): Eukaryota > Metazoa > Chordata > Actinopteri > Osmeriformes > Salangidae > Neosalanx > Neosalanx taihuensis. The sequence goes on from CM059310.1 coordinate 4,786,029, forward strand.
CCCTCTGTGAAGCTCTACTCCTGAGCCACGCCATTCATATCCAGTGACCAGCCTCAGAGCTAGGTTTGCCGATGAAGTTTTCAAACCTCCAAATGACTTTCACAAAGTAGGTCTATGTCCACCAACTGTCATTGGTGGTGACTGATTTAATCTGAGACATGAATCCAAGACTCTCTTCTGCTCACCTCTCACAACATCATTGGGTGTGTTTGATTACATCCCTTTACCATTTTCCGCTGCACCAGGCAAACTGCCATGCAAGTCGTTTGCAGCCACCGCCTGAAACCAACGCGTCCACGTACAACTTCAAGGCCAAACACCCGCCTGTCCACAGTGCTGTGTCCTGCTGGAGGCTTGAGAATATATATCAAGCACGCTCATCCGTCCTCTCTCCCCTGTCCTTCCTGTCATTCCTATCTCTCTCAACCCCCCCTCCCTCCTTCCTTTTTTCCCCATCTCATTTCCATCCCTCCTGCTTATGCCAGTATGCCTCACCCAAGATGTATAAGATGTGTGTGTGTGTTACGGGAACGACTGTGAGCTCTGCAGCTCAGCTTTTGCATCTAAATCAGAAGAGTGAGACCAGGGGAAGGTAAAGGAGGAGAGAGGCCGGCTCAGAGGGAGAGAGGGAGAGGGGGAGGGAGAAGGAGAGGGAGAGAGGAAGAGGGGGAGGGAGAGGAGGAGGGAGGGGGAGTGAGGGAGAGAGGAAGAGAGAGCGAGGGAGAAGGAGAGGGAGGAAGGGGGAGGGAGAGGGACGGAAGGGGGAGAAAGGGGGGGTTGGAGAGGCGGAGGTTGTCTTGAGGGCGAGAAAGACAGCCTGAGAAAATGTGGAGCACTTGAAGAAAAAGAGAGGGAGGGCGGGAAAGCTAAACAGATGAGGGCTTCGGAAAAAGGGAGAGCGCGAGAGTGTGCGTGGAGACAGATACTGGATTCATCTCTGACAACAAGATTCCGGTCTGCTAAATAATTCTGTGAATGGCACTGATATCAACCTGACTTTTTTTATTTTTCTCACTCTTCCTATCTCTCCTCTACCTACACACATAAAAAATGGAATACCATTCTTTCAGCCAACCGCAGAAGAGAAAAAGATCGATGAACTATTATGGGTCACAGAGGATGGTATCCAAGGAAGAAGGAAGCAGGCTAAACAGGCACATGGGCCATTCCCTAAAAGATATGTGGGCCTGTAAATGCAGTATCACCATCAATCAGACAGACAGGCAGGCAGTGCTCTGCATGAGGCTACTACACTGACTGACTGACAAGCTAACTGAATGACTGGCAAACTGACAGACTGGCTCAGGAAGACGTACCAACAGCAGCTGAGCACCGACTGTTTATTGGATGGCAGAGAGGCTAACTGACTGTTTATCTGCCATCCTGATACGCCACTCTTCTCCCCGGCTGAAGAAAATGATGACCGCGCAGGCTGCTGCACGTGTGCGTGCTTGCGCCCTCTCCCTAGAGCTAAACAGAGTTCACTACCCATAAGTCCCAGCAAAATGAATGGGATCCAGGAATAGCCAAGCCTGCTGGGTATTGACGGACAAACAAAAGCAGTCTCTGGTCTCTGGTGGCATTCAGATGGCACACTTTAACACCGACCTCTCCCACACACCACCATCTTTCCCCACCCAGTTCATTTTTACATTTAAGTTGATACATTCCATTATCCAAAGTGACTTACAAGAGAGAGCTTTGCAAAAGAGCATCGGTCACTGATCATAGCAACGTGATAGACCTCAAAACATAGCGGGTTTATAGATTATGAAACATACAACGTGAGAACCAATAAGTGCCAAGGGAAGAGCTACACTATATTACCAAAAGTATTTGGTCACCCATCCATCTGATCATTTGGATGGGTGACCAAATACTTTTGGTAATATAGTGTATAAGAGATTTTAGACAAACAAATTTAAGGTGAGTCTCCGACGGACAGTAGTCTACCTGTGAGACGCGAACAATAAAGCAACGCAAACAATAAAGCAACAACACTAGCGAGTTTCCGCACAGGGATTAACAAGTAATTCTGAACAACAACAACAGATGATATTTCTAAGTGCCTTAATATTTTTAAGTGCCATAAAATTCTCGTTCATGTGAGAATCTTTTACCATTTGCATTTATTTCTATTTATTCATGTATTAATGCAGACGCTCTCAGCCAGAGCGATTTACAGCAAATACAAGGACATTCCCCCCGAGGCAAGTAGGGTGAAGCGCCTTGCCCAAGGACACAACATTATGTGAACAGCTGGGGTTCGAGTCAGGTGGCTCAGCGGGTTAAGACGTTGACCTCATGATTGGAAGGTTGTGAATTCGATTCCCGGCTGTGGCTATGGAAAAGCCTTCACCCTACTTGCCTCAGGCGGATTGAGACAGAGAGAGAAGGAGCGAGCGGGGGGAGAGAGAGGGGGAGATGGAGGAGGAGAAAGAGGGATGGAGGGCTAGTGAGAGAGAGTGAGGGAAAGGTAAGGACAGGCAGAGGGAGGGACGGGGGCAGAGAGAGGGGGAGGAAGGAAGGGGGAGAGAAGGAGAGATGCCGTGTCAGGTAACTCATCGTATATGCAGGACAGGGTGGCAGCTGATCTGCAGTGGACACGAATATAGCACATCAAACAGAGAGACGCACGAAGTAACCGAGAGGGATTGAAAAAGTGAGAATGAGTGAGAAGACAAGGTGATGATGAGAGAGACGGGGAGAGAGACAGAAATAGGGTAAAGGCCGGAATGGTGACAGTATAGGCTCTCTGACAAGTCTATGTGAATGAAACCCTGTGTGACAGTAGGTTTGATAGGAGGAAGAGAGGGTAGCTTATGTGAGGCACACATTTCCATTTTCCATTTCCATTTAGCAGACGCTTTTATCCACAGCGACTTCCAGCAAGTACAGGGACATTCCCTTCTGAGGCAAGTAGACACAACGTCATGTTGACACAGCTAGGGCTCGAACCAGGTACCTTCTGATTACTAGCCCGACTGCCTAATAAACTGTGCCACATGACTCCCACACCAACTGAGCGTTCTCTGGCTCCAAAATATAAGACGCTTCAAAACTCACACAGACTACATACAAAGCCCGTCACACTCACACACACGCACACACGCACATGCACGGATCAAGCATGAACGCACATGACCACACACACAAGCAGTCGTGCACTTGCATACACATACTGTATCATGAGTTGGTATCTTCAACGCTTTCGTGGGAAAAAAGTGTCATCCAATGTCTTAAATATACTGTATGGACTGAATCAATTAACAGAAGGTATCCATGATTATTTGTTGGCCTTACAGTGCAGACATGAGTCTAGAACGAGTCTTTATCAGCAGTCTGAATGCTCATACACGTCCGCCCTACATGCAGACATACAAACATACGCACTCGCACGCAGTCACACTCCAGCGTGCACTGTACACAGAAACACATGTACACAACCCCACACACCCAGAGACAGGACACAAGCACAAAAGGACAGAGACACTTACCTCCTCCACAGATATGGGCAGAATCACTCGACTAGAAGAGAAAAAGACAAAATGGGAGGAGGGGAATTACAACAAAGTCATACCAAAGCAACCTAGTAACATGTAGTCCTGCCCACCCGCCCATCCAGCCACCCATCCCATCCATACATTTACGTTTAGTCATTTAGCAGACGCTCTTATCCAGAGGGACTTAAGCAAGTACAGGGACATTCCCCCCTGAGGCAAGTGGTTTAAACCAGAGATCTTCTGATTACTAACCCAACACTCTAACCGACTGCTCCACATGACTTCTGTTCATCCATTCATCCATCTAGTCACACACTAACCAGTCAGACAGTCACCCATCCATACATCTATTCACTCATTCACTCACCCAAATACCTAACCCAACTTGGCCTTGGCTAATCCATAACACCGCTCTGACCTCTTGCACTCACCTCCACTTTCCTATCACCCCATTGGAGGAAGATTACAGCAGGCCCTCCCCTCTGACCATCTCCTTCAATCAGTGAAGACGAATAAGGATGTCAGGCCAGAGGACTCAAGTCAAAACATTCACATTTACGTCATTTAGCAGACACTCTTATCCAGAGCGACTTACAGCAAGTACAGGGACATTCCCCCCCGAGGCAAGTAGGGTGAAGTGCCTTGCCCATGGACACAACGCCACGTTGGTATGGCGGGTACTCGAACCCGCAACCTTCTGATTACTAGCCCGATTCCCTCACCGCTCAGTCGCTTGACTGCCCAGAAGGAGACAGGACCGAAAGAAAAGCACCTCTCGTTGAAGCGTCCTTCAACGGGTGGAGCTGGAAACTCACACCCGAGAACTCTCTCAGGCCAGGTCACGCACTACCGAGAGACGCGACACAGAGGCAGTCCTCCATCACTCCGCACTGAACAGCAGCTTCAGAGCCAGCCCTGATTTCCCTTCCAACCATATTAGCACTGAGTCATCATGAAGGGAGAGGGGGGCGATGGGGGGGGGGGGCAGGGGGATATGACTCATTTCTATGCTGCTGGTTGCCACTACAGGAACTATTTTGTCCTTGTGGGATTAGGGGGGAGGGATGATAAGGTTGAAACACAGGACTTTCAAATGGCACCTTGAGATTTCTTCTTCTGAGGAGAGGGGGTCAAACAGTCATTCCTGTTCCAATGACGCTGTCGCTAAAGAGCAAAGCTCATTTAACTGATCGACCCTCCTCCTCATCTGGCTGGTTTAGAAACTTTCTTTTTTTCTGTTTGAATTTGACAGTGGCCTGGTCTAACCCGGGTCTGGTAAGCCATTTTGGATCAATGCAGCTGAGACTGGTCTGTGGGTGGCAACTCCTCTGCCTTCTTTGGGAGAAGAGCCAAGATGGAGGCAGGCTGTTCTGACAGTCCCCACCAGTCAGCACAAGAGGCCAAGTGTGACCTGTGTGTGTGTGTGTGTGTGTGTGTGTGCGTGTGTGTGTGTGTGCGTGCGTGTGTTTGTGTGAGTGCGAGAGACACGCGCGTGCACGCATGCGGGACACGTATGTGAGACATTAATAACACATGGGTGTAAAACGATACAGGGAGCGTGACGCTTAACCACCGCTCATTCTCAGTTTCTCATCATATTGTTTGGACAACATGGTAACTGTGTGAGTGTATCTGTGTGCTGAGAGGGTCTTGCCAGCACAAACTCAGTTTTCTAGGAATGGCTTTTCCCCCTGAGGTGAAACTCATGTGTGTACATTTGTAGAGTCGCTACTTTTAACGTATTTCTGTAACAGGCGTCAAGAGGATGGGCGTGGTAACATAATCTCTCCGCCCAATGAGAGACACACAGGACAAGGCAAGCAGCCAATGACAGAAGTCACCTTGATGTCCTAAGTGTTATCATGACACACAGACACACATACAGAGGCACAAACACACAGGGTCACTGTCTTACACACGGCACTTTGGTCTAAAAGTCTTCACTGAGAGATTGAGCATCTCTTGCTGCCAAAAAGAAAACAAACACCATTTCCTTGCCCACTTTGTGGCTATTCTTTCCAGACTTCCTCCATCTTTTCTTGTCTCCTACGCTGGAAACCACTCAACTGCTCCTCGGCCCGGGGGTTCTAGACCATCAGCGAGGAGGGGAGTGCGTTGGTTTATCTTTCTGTTTGGCTTTGAGCCCACCGGTATGAAGGGTAGAAGATGATCTGCAGATGGAACATGAGGAACCGGGCCATCTAAATAACAGTCCTCATCCCCTGTACCCGGAAACCGACTAGATTTTTTACAGTACACGGATGTGGCATTATCTCTTTATCCTTTTGATGGTACCAACGGTTCATTTGTCATGTCAGCTGGTATGGTAGGTGATGAGTAGCCTGTGCCTTTGACTAATTTTGTGAATGGGTTTTCTTTCACCTGCAAAACTCGTTCACATCCCAATCAAGGGTAGAGATCGTAGACAAGGACTAAATGGACCTGGGAGAAAGCCAGACTTTTAGAGAGGAGAATTCTGCTGACGCCTGCCATACCTCCCAGCCAAGGAAAACAGGTGACAGTGTTGGAGGGGGTCCAATGAAACCACACAAAAATACACACGACACAAGTCATGAGGAAAAGCACCAACCTCGCACGCAGGAGACTCCAACTACATTGACATTAAGTCATTTAGGAGACGCTCTTATCCAGAGCGACTTACAGCATGCACAGGGACTATTCCCCCTGACGAAAGTAGAGTGACGTGCCTTGTCCAAGGACACAACGTCATTTGACGCAGCCAGGAATCGAACCTGCAACCTTCTGATTACTAGCCCGATTCTCTCACCGCTCAGCCACCGCTCAGCCACCGCTAAAAATGTCTAAAAACACCACATTGACCACCCATCTCTCTCTCTCTCTCTCTCGCTCTCTCTCTCTCTCTCGCTCTCTCTCTCTCTCTGTCAGTCCCTTACGCCTGAATTTAGCCAGCCTGACCTGCAAGCGCCATAGGGAAGCGCCCCAGTGGAGTAGGGTTGCATGACAACAGCACCGGCCCCCCTGCAAAGGGGGGCTATGACGGTGAGGATGATGACGACGGCGTCACGCAATAAGCGTGGGTATGCAGCGCACGTTCCTGCGTGACAACCGCCAGCTTGAGAATGCGTCGGCGTGCGCATGGCCTGACTCATCTGTGTGTGTAGAGGCCTACGTGTTATTCCATTGGAACGAACAGTGATAACAATATGGTCTAAAAATTGAATTCAAAGCATAAAGGGAACCTTGGTTGGCCCCATCGCATATAGTCCATGTTCTCCTGGAATATTACATAAGAGACCCACTGTAGTGTGTGTGTGTGTGTGTGTGGGGGGGGGGGGGGGGTGCAATTCATTGCAACCGATTTAATTAATTTTCAGGCTGCCTGTCTGGATTGGAATGTCCCTAATCGCCACGAGATCGCCATAGTATCTTTCCAGTTATTCTAACCCTCGGGACAGAGGACCACACAACATGTCCACAGGTCGTTTTTGCAGACAAAAGCCTACAAAGAGAGAGAGAGAGAGCCTTTTATTATCCCCATTCTTTGCGATAAGATATATCTTATCCGGTCTAGGCTGATATTGTTGAATAGCATCCTGAACCGGAATAGCCCTTCAGGCCTTCAATAGGAGAACGCGGACTTCTTACTAATTGGCGAAACTTCGTCCATTTCCTTCCTTTACACAACATGTTCTTTATTGAGGCTCCATCCCTGAATCCTGGATGTCTTAATACAGTTGTGTTCTGACAACATCGCTCCAAAAGACTCTCTCCATCCCTCCGGAGCGCTAGTACGGGAATGCTATTTCGGTCGTTTCACCTTCACGGAGCGCATCAATAACACGGCAGCGGTAGGATGGATCGAGCCAGGCACGCGTGGCCTACCCCAGGTCCTTAGCCTACTTCGGACCAATTCTGTGTAGTTTATCAAGCGAATGCATTTTCTGCCTGTTTTAGGGGAATTGTGTGCATGTAACCATAGCAGCAGGCCCTGCTGCGCTGCCTGGTATGGAGAATACTTGAAGGGCACAGCGGGCTCGATAACCGGCAACCGGACTCACATTACAAACTCATTCGAGTCCGGTTGCAGTCTGAAATTCGAAATAATGATTTATGGAATGGGTAGGAAAAAAACACACATAAGGTCTAAAAAATGAAAATACATGACCATAAATTGGACACGGATGCCTGCCGCTGGGTTGATGAGAAACCGGACAGAAAAGCGCGCATTGGAACACACACACACACACATACACACACACAGCCCCGCACGATACTTACAATTCCTTTATGAGCATTTTCACGGAAAAGCAAAATAATCTCACGCAGGAATAGGTCAATAAGGATCCAGAAGCGGGTCTATATCCCTCCGTCAATATCTTCTCTCTCTATCTCTCTCTCTCTCTCCCACCTCTCCCCCTCTATGTCATTCTACCTCCAGTTTCTCTTATTTTCCTGAAATACACTTCCTGATCAGGGCCAAGGGGGGCGCGGCGCGGCGCTACAACCTCTGTGTCATCACCGAAACGGGATGACGCTTTGGAGAGGTCGATCACGGAATGCAGAGATGGGTCTCGGTACGGCACGGGTACCACAGTTGGCGCAAACGCACTGAGGGAAAGGAGGAGAGACTTGATCGTTTACCGTCCAGAAGGCTATAAGAGATTCTGTCCGCTGATCCGCGTCTCGGAGACCCACTAGTTGTGTGTTGGGTTTGGAATTATGTAACGTTCCACTGACCGCCGCTGTATTTATAACCCATCTGTATCCGTTTGTCTACATCCACTTATTATCCCTCCGACTCACTGCCTATCCTCTAGTCTAGAGTTTAGCCCAACCCTGCCAGTAAATAAATGAAAACAGCCAGTACAGTCATATAGGCAACTTTCTAGTGCGTTTTCCGGTTGTCTGAGAGCGTTTTGATGGCTTTCCGACCACCTAGAATGCCTTGTCGAGGCAAGAGTTCACTGTACTGGTTTTCCTCCTTTCTGAAACTGGGGTGACGTATGGCCATCATTGGTTCTTGTGCTGCTCTCTCAATGATCCAGTCAAATAATGCTGTCGTTTGCGTCAAAACGATCCTAAATGTTATGTCGTGTGTAATGGGAGATATGAACGACACGGATATTTTTCTTTTTACAAATGAATGCATCTTTATTTCTTCTTTATATAACCATGTTCAACTCTAACATAATAATGCCTCCAAAACAAAAACTGTTTCAGTGTCAAATTTCAAACAGATTATATTGCAACATAAACCAGGCTATACACGACCAACAACGTGAAATAAGACGTATTCAATTGTCCAAGTCAAATTTAAAAACACTATGATTTACAAGGGAAAAAAGTGATAAAAATACATAAATAAAGAGAAATGGCTGATGGTTAAGCGTACATATATATATTTTATATATTTTTTTATATAAGTTTGCCTAAATCTTTTACATGTCGTTAGTAGGACAATAGTATCATCCTCTTATAACCATTTTAATCCTCATTCCGGAATCAGGCCATTGCAAACCAACGCAGGTTTCAGAGAGACAGCCAATGGGCCTCGAGTAGAAGGTTCCTCCAACCTGCAACTACACATTCATCATTCCTGTCTGCACTGTATTTTCAAAGGACTTTCAAGGCTCAAACTGACTGTGGAGAGATATTCAGTGTTACAAAGGGATGTAGGGGGCGGAGGTGGGGGTGAGGGGGTGTTGGGTGGGGCAAGTGCTGAATTTCTCGCTAACCTTTAAAACCTCCCTTCCCAGTCTGAAATAGAATCCTGTGTCATTCTTGATGGCAAAGCCAAACTGCAATCTGGTGTATTGCGAGTATCGTTGGCATATTAGCATGAATATGTCTGTTTACCAAAACAACGTTTCACAAGTGGCACGACTTTACAGATCAACACACAAGAAAATACCACAAACCAACCTCCATCAATCTTCCAACGTAGATTGTTGACATCTATTCTAGAATTGATCACAAAGTATACATCCAAGTAGATCCTGCACATGTCAAATATATTTCTCAATATATTTGTAAAATGGTTACTTCTGTGAGGCACAACTGTTTAATTTTGTAAAATATGATTAAATCAAAGTGAAAAATGTAATCAAATTGGAAAAGGGGATATTTCAGCTGACGTGTTGTACGTCTTTTATTACAATTCCCATGATGCCTTTCCTCTCTTACAGAGAGGAGGGTGATACTAACTAGACACCCAGTCAGTGGTCTGGGACATAATGCTGTCAGAACACAGCTCTCAACCAAACACATCATTCAAGGAGTCTAGTATTCAGAACATCCCCTTAAACCATTTAAAAGGCACTTACGAACCCCTGCAGCCATATTCCATCAATTTAACGTCATCTCAATGCTCTCCATACCCTCAGACCCAACAGGCCTCAAGCAACACTACTTACAGCCTGTCCACTCCACACACAATCTCACTGGACTGGTATTAGTTAGCACCAACATTAGACAGCAAATAAAATATATCTTATATTTTACAATGTAAAAAAATCTTAGTTTACACTTATAAATATGGATTATGACGAGTAAATGTTTTCTTTTTAACGGCAACATATTAGACTAGGCAGTAGGGAGTGTGCGATTGGCTGGGCAGGGAGAATCTGCGGACGGAAAAGATGGCATTGTGGGCGGTGATTATCTCTTTCATGAAAAGCACAGCCATTGGCCAGTAGTGTCGGACTTGCTTATGTCCTATGGTTGAAAGGAAGTCAGAACAGTTTGAGAAGGGGCGGATGTTCCTTAGATTTTGTTCCAAAAAGAAGGGATGCTGGAGAAGAAGGAAAAGAGGAATATGAGGGGGGGGGGGGGGGGGGGGCAATACAGAGGACTGGCGCCTCTTTCCTTTCACAGTCTTTCCTCCCTCGCTCTCTTTCTCCTCAGCCTTCTTTTTTTCGGTCCTTGGCGTCTGTCCAAGTGTAGACAGTTTCTATGGCAACAACATCAGTTCCTTGGAATGGTGACAACGTGCGCGCGTGTCAGTACAGACAACTCGAAGCAGCTGAAGGAGTGCGCAGGAGTTTCACGCCGAGTTTGGAATGTTTGCGGGGCGGCCATGTTGATTTTCGGGGAGAGGGGTGGGGGAGGGTGAAGAACAGCGTGCCTACTCCCCCACCTCACCACCCCACCACCCCCCCCCCACCCCCCCCCCCCCCCCCTCCCACCCAGGCTCCCCTTCTCCCGCCGCCCTTCTAGACGAAGGCTTCGTGCATGGAGGAGCCGTTGATCTTGACGTAGATCTTGGCGTCGTCGTCCTTGGCCTGTCGCTGCTTGTACAGAGTGCGTCTGTAGCAGACCAGGTAGAGCGGCAGCATGAATCCCAGCAGGCTGAGGCCCAACAGGCCCACGTTTACCTGCGCGCACACACACACATACACACACACACAAAGTCAGTCCCCAAGAGTTGATCGTTCCCCGTTGGGTGTGTTTGTGTGTGGGTGTACTACATGTACATATAGTAATTGTTGCAGTAGTGGTGTGTCTGGGTTGTGTGCAGTGGTAGTGTGTCTGGGTTGTGTGTGTGGGAGGGTGGGTGTAGCAGTGTTTGTGGGTGTGTGTCGGAGTGTATGTGTGTGTGTGTGTGTGTGTGTGGGGGGGGGGTGTAGCAGTGTGTGTGTCTGTTGCAGTGTGTGAGGGGTGTGTGTAGCAGTGTGTGTGTGTGTCTGTAGCATTGTGTGAGTGTGTGTGGGGGGAGGGGTGGTAGCAGTGGGTGTGTGTGTGTAGCAGTGTGTGCGAGAGGGGGTGTATAGCAGTGTGTGTGTCTGTAACGGTGTGTGTGAGAGGAGGTGTGTAGCGGTGTGTGTTTGTGTAGCGGTGTGTGAGAGGGGGTGTGTAGCAGTGTGTGTAGCGGTGTGTGTTCTCACCCAGAGTGGGTCTCCTTCCAGTGGTCCCATCATGGCCATGAAGAGAGGCTGCTGCAGCAGAGCAAACAGGGCGCTGACCAGAGACTGCATCCCTGTCAAGCTGCCAAACTGACCGGACGGGTAGCTGCACACAGCAGGGAACCACACACACATCTGGACTGTTAGAACTTTCTGAGTGGTGAAGCGATTCAAGGGTGCGTTAAGAGTGTGTTACCCACACAGGCACTCTGCACAAGCCACTTTGTTCTTTTTGCATTGCTGTGTACGTACTTTCCACCCATTCGTATATATTCACACTCATATTTAATATATTTTACACATATATATTAATTGCATTATTTATTTTTTGTATAGTATTTTTTTATTATTATCTTATCCTCCTTTTATACTTTAGATTGTAATTTTTAAATTACTGTTAGTTTATTGTACTTGCCTACTTTTTAAGTTCTGCATATGTTTACTGTTTGCACCATCATGTCACGAAAAATTGTGTGCTTGTGCAACTTACATGGCGAATAAAACCAATTCGGATTCTGATATTGTGTGCGTGTGTGTGCGCACTTACACAGCAGCATAGAGACCTCCTGTGGCTGAGTGGATGAACCCTCGGACAACAGTGTGCAGGATGAACGACAGAATCTGCAGAGAGATAGAGAAACGGAGGGAGAAGCGATGAGAAGTTTATCGTTCAACATGTCCTTTTAAGACCAGCAGTCAGTCAGCTGCAAATACACACACTTGCCTCTGGAGGGAAACAGAGTATTGGAAACTGAAAACAGTGCAGCTTATCATAAAGCTAGCAACCTCTTAACCGCATTTAATGAAACCACCAGTAGGGGGTGTATTTAGGTGGCAAAAGATATATCCTTGTGCTCTACTTTGGCTCAGTGTACCATGTAACTCGACCCTGAGAATGATGTGAGAACAAGACTCAAGTCTCCATTTGAGTGACAGCTGAATGGGCCACTCACCTGAAGAGGGAGGTTGGGGACCAGGCAGGTGATGCCAAATCCCACCAATAGGACATTGGTGACAATGAAGGCTCTCATGGCATTTGTCACCTTCTGGATGGTCTTGTCTCTGCGCTTTGGCTTGGATTGGTCCCTGAGGAGAAGAAAGGAGAGGGTAGGGGAGGAGAGGGGAGGAGAGGAGAGGAAAGGAGAAAGGAGGAGAAGGAAGGAGAGAGGAGGACAGGGGAGGAGAGGAGATGAGAGGGGAAGAGAGGGGAGGAGAGGAGATGATAGAGGAAGAAAGGGGAAGAGAGGGGAGGAGAGGAGACGATAGGGGAAGAAAGGGGAGGAGAGGAGAAGAGGAAAACGGTCAAATCCCTAACTCAACCCTTAAAAATGAATTAGCTCCCATTAAGTGTGTATGGAAGGACAGGCTGGTGTGGACTTACTTGAGGCTGGGCTCCTTCTCCTCGTCTCCGTCAACACAGTCCTTGAGCTTCCAGTCCATGATCTGACCAATCACCGGGGTGGTCATCAGACAGAGCAGCTGCAGCACCCCAAAGATGGAGGAGTACAGACTCACTGAGGGAGGGAAGGGGGAGGAGAAAGAATGGAGGGATGGGGAGAGAGAGAGAGATGGAGACAGACTAGGTTATTTACACAGCTTGGACATAGTTCTCGGTTAATGACTGTGGCTGTGGAGTTAATGAGTAGGTGTCCTTGGTTAATAACTATTTCTAATGGCACCAGAACCTGGCTTCAACCTCCAGGGCTGAAGGACATCCCAGGGACAGGCTCAGAAGGCTACAGAGCAGCTCAAGCGGTGGAAGTAAACAAGGTGACAGGGTTAGAAAAGAATCTACGCAAGCAGTAGTTAGCATTGCACGAGTCCGAGTCAGAGCTCAGAGTGGCCTGTTATGAGAAACATTTCTTAGGGTTAAGTGGCTAGTATTAAGTGCTAGAACATCCAATCCAACACTTGCATTGGACGCTAATGTTAGCCGGCTAAAACCGGTGCCCTGATTCTAGGGCTTAGCCTATAGGCTAAGCTAGGTCTGCCGCCTTACCGACTTCCATCCTCTCCACTGCGAGCGCAGCCAGAGGAGATCGAGAAAGGACAGGGAGGGATGGAGAGAGGGAGAAGGAGGAGAGGAACATCGTCAAACAGGTCAAACCGCTGGCCTAATGAGCGTCAAAGGTCAAAACGCCAAGGAGATGCAGGGTGATTGATATGCAGAGTTCATGCACAAGAGTCTGTCGCCTAGCTAAGGTCAAGAGGTCAACAGAGTGAGACTTGGCGAACATACGAATATAGAGAGGTCAAGTCCAAGAGATGGTAAATTACCAGCATGTGCAGTCTCCTGTATGTCACAACTTACCTGTTTGTCTTTCTAACTGCTGACTATGCTGACTGTGAAAGGAATCGGTCTGTATACACTATATTTACTATATTTTATCTTTACTATATAAGGGAAGTTAGGTGGCTCAGCAGTTAAGGCATTGGACTCATAATCAGAAGGTTGTGAGCTCGATTCCCGGCTATCGCTACATGAAGTTGTGTCCTTGGGCAAGGCACTTCACTCTACTTGCCTTAGGGAAAATGTCCCTGTACTTGATTTAAGTCACTTTGGATAAAAGCATCCACAAAATGAATCCATGTATATTTGAGTCTGTGCAGTGTATAAAAATGCATAGATGCATAACTGTTTTTTTCACTCATGCAAACCACTCCATTGTGGGAGGTCACATGATCAGAGCTCTTGCTAATAAATAGTATTAGTATTTATACCAAGCCTTTTACCCCCCTGTGTGCATTATTTTTTTATTTTTTGCATTTGATCCCCTATTCCTTTATCCCCGTCTGCACTCCTTTACCCCTATGCCTTTACCCCAGTGTGCATTGATGAGACAGTCTGCTGTGGTTACTAAAAAGTTTCCCCTTGGGGATCAAGGATAAGTCATTTGGATTCCTATTCTGATTCTAAACCCTTCTCAATGACCGTGCGTCTATCCGGCCAGCCTTTTGACTCATCTTATCCGTGATAAACCCAAACCCAAACACACCTGTGTTGAGGTCTCCGTCACTGAGGGACTCCAGAATATTGTTCATGGCTCCCATGTAGAAGATGAGGCGCAGCTGAGTGATGGACATGGTCACCAAGCTCAGGATGAAGAGAGGACTGGTGATGCTGTGCAGGAAAGAGCCGGCTACAAACGAGAGAGGAAGGAAGGAGAGACAAAGAGAGAATTTAGATTGTTCCGTTGTTAAAAACAGAAATCTCATTCGTTTTTATTTCAAGGTGAGGGAGGGAGAAAAAGGGGAGTCATGTGGCGCAGTCGGTTAGGGGGGGTGGGCTAGTAATCAGAAGGTACCCGGTTCGAACCGCGGTTCAAACGCCGGCTGTGTCAACATTGCGTTGTGTCCTTGGGCAAGGCACTTCCCCCTACTTGCCTCAGGGGGAATGTCCCTGTACTATAAGGTGCTCTGGATAGGAGCGTCTGCTAAATGACCAAATGTAAATATAAAAAGACCGGAGAAGATATTGGGAAGTTTCTTATTTGGAGGTTACAGGTTTGTACATGTGGCAATATCTGGTTTGAAGGACAATGAAGGTTCCTTACACTCCTCTTCCTTGCACTGCACCTCCAGATCTGTGGTGGACAGGCACAGCTTGTTGCCCTCCTTGGGAACCTGCTCTCTCTCCTTCAGGGCATTGCCCACGCTCAGGCGTCGGCCCACGGTCGTCACCTGCTGGTAGAACTGCTTTCCGGTGATCTTGTGGTCGAATCCCAGCCAGCTGAACTTGATCTTTACACTGGGGGCAGGGAGGGAGAGGGAGCAATGAGAGAAAGAGCGGTGGTAGGGAGAGGAGGGGAGGATAGACAGTGTCGGAGAGAGAAAGGGAAGAAGGAGAGAGAATGTAAGGTGAGCATGAGGTGAAGTGGGTAAAGTGATACTGCTTGTCTGCACAGAGACAAAACTTTACTATCTGCACAAACACACACACTTAAGTACCAACAATCTAACCTCAACCTGGAATTTGACCTGCCAACGCAAGGCACATTCCATTGCATTCACTGCAAAGATTTTACATGCGGCACAAACTGACAGTCACACACCTATGAAGATGCACCTTGCGTGTGTGTCAGTGTGTATGTGTGCTTTTACCTTTTGACCATATAACTCAAATAAGAACATGTTCATATTCACAGTAATTGCCTAACAAGATACCAAAGGCTCTTTATGGGAAAATTCACAAGAGTCATGTGGCTGAGCGGTTAGGGAGTCGGGCTGGTAATCAAGAAGGTACATGGTTAGAACTCCAGCTGTGCCAACATGACGTTGTGTCCTTGGGAAAGGCACTTCACCCTACTTGCCTCAGGGAAAACTTCCCGGTATTTGCTGTAAGTCGCTCTGGATAAGAGCGTCTGCTAAATGACTAAATGTAAACGTAAGGGGATGAGGGACGTAAGGGAACAGACTGAATGAAAACATCTGTAGACCTCCACACGAAGCCACAACACATCCTTGAACCGCCAGAAACAACTCCTTCCCATAGATGGTGTTATTGAGTCCTTGGACAAAGGTATGGAGATAAAGTAATGTGCATGTGTAACCCCCGTAACTAGGTCCACTCGCTCTGCACTGCACCGAGTGGGTCTTGAACCCAGGGTGTTCGGCATGGGAGACGGACGCTCTGACAAGGAAACTAAAGGCTACAACCTCTAGTGTCAGTCGCTAGAGTATCCTTTGACATCAGAGTGAGGTTTACTTGCACAGCAGCTATCAGCTGGCACTCCTTCTCCACGTGTGTTTACGTGTGCATCTTACGTGTAGTCCATGTCCTCGGGTCCAGGGAAAGGCTCCAGGGGCCAGTTGAAGAAGCAGTTGAGGAAGACAAGGCCGGCACAGGCCGCCCACACCACCAGGATCGTGATAAAGGTCACGCCCAGGTCATAGATCACCTGCGCAAACAACAACATCGTCAACAACAAGGGTAACAAAATTGTGAAACGCTAGTACAAAATATTTGCTAAGGAGCAGGTGTTTGCAACACTGGTATTGATCCCTGAGCGACGTCAGCAGAATAGTTCGATCTGATTTGGACAGACGGAGCGAGATAGGTTTCTGCTCAAGAAGCCATATTTGAGTGTATGTATTTGAGTGTGTGTTATACCTTAAGTCCAGGGAACGTAACCGCGGAAGAAGCATAGGAGCCGATCATCAGGGCTATGAAGGTGGAACGCAGGTTCCCAAACATACTGGGCAACTAGAGAGAGGAAGGCGGTAGAGAGAGAGAGTATGGAGGGAGGGAGAGAGGATGGAGGGAGGGAGAGGGAGAGAGAGAGGATGGAAGGAGGGAGAGAGAGAGTATGGAGGGAGGGAGAGGGAGAGAGAGGAAGGAGGTACAGAGTATGGAGGGAGGGAGAGGGAGAGAGAGAGAGAGGAAGGAGGTAGAGAGTGAGGATGGAGGTAGAGAGAGAAGATGGAGAGAGAGAGAGAGGATGGAGGGAGAGAGATACAAAAAGAGAGAGCGCAAAGGGTGTTAATTCACAATCTCCCAAAAAAACATTCAGCAAAACAATCACCAACTTTCTGCTGACGTCCGTAAAGGACGTCATCCTAAAGCACCTGTCCACACATTCCCTTCATGTCCTCCTTCCAAACCCGACTCCGGGTTGTTAATCCTAGCTTTCAAGGCCATAGAAGGGAGGGAGCGTGTGCGGCAAAGGATGTTTTTCGAGATGTTGTTCAAAGGCCCAGGGAGGTGTGTGTGTGTGGGGGGGGGTTGCCCTTACGCCTGAGAGGCAGCGAAGGTACAGTCTGTACATTCTTGAAGGGGGGGGGGGGACACAGGATGGTACAAGGTGCCACCCCCAGCATTGGGAGACTGTGGGAAACAGATTAGCCCGTCAACACCGAGCATTAGAGTGACACAAGAGAAAGAGAGACAGAAAAAAGAGAGAGCCACTGGTTAACGCAGCAAAACGAGAACCGCAGGATGGAAAAAAAGGATGAAAGATTGAGAAATGGGCTGGAGAAGGAAAGAGGGGAGGAAGGGGACCAGGAGAAGAGTGAAATCAACGGTAGGCCTACTTTTACAATTACCAGACTATTCAATCTGCTCTGTCTATCGAGAGGCTGAACAAAACCCATTAAATTACATAACCCAGTATGTGTGTGTGTATGTCAGTGGATGGGTCTGCGTGCGTCCTTATTTTACCCTAAGGTTCCCCCCATCCCTATGGAGATCCCGGACCACCATCTGTAAAACTCCACACCACCCAGAACCTTCCAGGAAAACATCTACAGCCTTGCCTTCCAAGGACCAGCACAGTCAGACCCTAATGATTAACATATCCGTAGTGTGTTCATGAAGGCTTCAATGTGTGTGCGCGTGTGTGTGGCAAGGGGTGGGGGGAGGGGGAGGGGGGGGTGACTTTTCTTCAAACTTAATCTTGATTCGATCAACAGGAATGTAACTCAAGTCCCCCCTCGGTTAAAAGAACCTTTTCATTGGTGAGGAGAGGACTCTTTTACTGTGCGGTATCACCATGACACAGCCATGGACTGTGTCCTGGGAAACAGGGAGAGGAGGAGGAGGAGGAGGAGGAGATGAGAGGAGGAATGTGGAAGAAGAGCGATTGGTGGTTAGTGGGAGCTCTAGTGAATTCTTTTTATTTATGCCTTTCATTGTCTTGGTGTGTCCTTCTCTCTCTCTCCCCCTGTCTTGTAGACCGGTTCACATGTTGAGAAATGTTTTCATTTCTTAACCCCTTCCCCTCCCAGTACTTTGCGCACGGGCATCTGAAAAGTGTGTTCCTGTGGGCCCAGAAAGTGTGGGTGTGTGTGACTGTGTGAGAGCATCACGTTGTTGTTTTGTTGTTGTTGTCTGGACTGGTCGGGGGTTGGGGTGGGGGAGGGAGGGGGAGGGTGAGGGTGGGGGGCAGAAGTACTAATGAGTCTTTCTCCCAAACCCTTCTCCTACCTTCCCTCTGCCTGTTTCCACCCCTCTTCCCCCCCCCCTTTTGTCCAGAGGGTACAACTCCTTTGTTGTCCACTGGGCCACAAAAGTGGAGAGAGTGCAGGCAAAAACAAGGACAGAGGGCAGAATGCCAGACATGGAAGAAGGTGGGGAGAGAGAGGGTGAGAGAGAGGGTGAGAGAGAGGGTGAGAGAGAAGGAAAGACAACTAAAGGGTGGCGTATCAAAATCGATTCACAACAATCAAACAAATCAGAGGCAACAGCCACCAGCTTCCTGCTGATTCAAAGAAATAAACAATTATCTGAAAAAAATCGATCACCGCAAGTGCAAAAGACTTCAGAAATGCTGACCAAGCGGGAAACACACACTCACCGTGAGAGACGTGAACGTCATGCACATGCCTCCGAATCCGTTGAACGTCAGCGCGATGAAGATGAGGATTGAGAGGTCTGGAGAAAAACAGACCAGAACAGTTAGGAAGTGAGGACACACACACACACACACACCACTGCAGAGAAGCGCGCACACACAGCTCGTGTCTGACGGAACTCACCGTCAGGGTTGTAGGCTCCGTAGGCGATGAGAAGGCAGGAAAAACCGAAACAGGTGCTGGAAAATAGACACCTTCTGGTCACACAGCGGATGTGGATATACTGAAGATATGATTTGAATATACTTGTGTAGTACACTGTGTAGATCAAGGGTGTCCAATCCTGGTCCTCGAGGGCTGCTGTCCTAACAGTTTTAGATGTTTCCCTGCACTGGCAGGGAATGGCTTGTTATCAAGCTCTGTGTAAGCCTGATAATGACCATTCATTAGAATCAGGTGTGCTGGAGCAGGGAAACGTCTAAAACTGTAAGGACAGTGGCCCCGAGGACCAGGGTGGAACACTCCTGTTGTAGCTGATCAACCGTCTAAACAGTGATGTCAAACTCGTACCGTTGCGGGCCAAGAGGGTGCAGGTTTTCGTGTCAAACAAGCCACTACACCAGCTGATTTCACGAATGAGTTTTTGTGTCGAGAAACCTGTTAGTGAAATCAGCTGGTGTAGTGGCTTCTTTGACACGAAAGCCTACACCCTCTTGGCCTGCGATGGCACGAGATCGACACCTGTGGGCTAAATTCACACAAACACACACGCAAACTCTCTCACCAACGATTAGCGTATCTCATGCACACACAGTCATTGTGTCTTCTCGTATCCTCACACGACATCACACGCACGCATCCTGTTTTCCCACCCTCCCCCGGCGGCCGCGCCCTCGCTCGGTCTCACCTGCCCAGGAGGCGGAGTTTGCGGGGCCCATACTTGTCCATGACGATGCCCAGGGGCAGTGTGATGGCGCTCAGCAGAAAGGAGCCCACCGTGAAGGCCATGTTGAGCATCTCGTCCTGCTCTTTGCAGATCAGCCAGCCGTTCATCCGCATGAGGCCCTCGGGGGCCAGGGGCCGCGCCTCCACGCCATCGCCCAGGCCTATCACGTTGGGGTCCAGCTCACGGTAGAAGTCGGCGAACTCGTCCTCCGAGGCTGGGGGTGCTGGCAGGGGCGACGATATGTTGAAGGAGGTGGCATTGCCTGGGGGGAGGTGAGAGAGAGAGAGAGAGAGAGAGAGAGAGAGAGAGAGAACCTGGTTGATGGATACGTTGTTTATGTGTGTGTGTGTGTGTGTGTTAGTATCAGATGAAAACAGGATTCTCTCACCCAGACATAAAATCCATCCCCGGTCAGTATTGTGTGAGACATTTTCTCTGTATTAACAAGTCATCCTTCAAAGCTCCGCCCATTTTGACATTTAGGTTGTGTCACTTCCTGCGAGAGCAGTGCTAGGAAATCGCTCAGCCTGTTCACACACACACAAGCACACTTTCAAGAGAAAGGTTCAAGCCGATGCGACCCTGCCCCCACCACCAACACTACCCTCCACCACCACCTTCTGCCAAAGTCCCCTCAGACGAGCTCTCTCTCTAACACATACACACAGTCACACACACACTTCAGAGTCAATAACCAAGGGTCCACACAATCTACACCTTGGCCTTGGGCATTACAAAGCCCAAGTCAGCAGAGAGGAATCTGGTTGAAACTGCATCATCATTTTTACAGTGGTGTAAAAAATCAAGAGATAAGGACAAGCACACACACACACACGCACACCTTTAATAAGATACCAGAATTGATAAGGAGCAAAATAGCTAATCACTCAGATCATTCTGTGAGTGTGTGTGTTTGTGCATGTGTGTGTCCAAGGTTCTCTTACGTAAGAACTACCTCTGTGGTCCATTCCAGTCAAAATACCTCCCACACCCACATACTGTTCCCCCACACACACACACACACACACACACACACACACACACACACACACACACACACTGTGACTGCATAAAAAAAGCATCAGCAAAAAACCCTGTGATCGCTGATCACGTACTGTCCCAGTCTGCAAAGCAACTTCCCCACAGTATGGGATTTGCAAGCGCATGAGAGGAGAACAAAAAGATAAAAAGGAGAATTGAGAGACCAAAGTCTAACCCTAGGCTGAGACCACCAAATTGAAGAAATGTGTTGGAACGGAGCTACCAAGAGATGAGTCATTTAGCAGACGGTCTTATCCAGAGCGACTTACAGGGAAATCAGGGTGAAGTGCCTTGTCCAAGGACACATTTTGGCACAACCAGGGTTCGAAGTAGAGGCCTTCTGATTACTAGCACCCTAATCACTCAGCCACGTGACTCCCTCAGAGAGAATCGGTGAGAGATTGAGAGAGAGCGAGAGAGAGAGAAAAGAGAGAGAGAGATAGTGAGTGAGAGAGAGAGAGAGAGAGAGAGAGAGAGAGAGAGAGAGAGAGATAGTGAGAGTGAAAGGAGAGAGAGAACAAGAGAGGGAGAGAGGGAAGGCAGGTAGGGTTAAGGCCACAGGATTGCCTGGCTCTGTAAGAAGCGTGTGGAGGGAGTTGCTGGGACCCTTCAGCCTTCACACTGACACAGCAACGACACCATGTCAGCAGGCTGCTGGAAGGGTGGGGCTGGGCGGGGAGTGGGCTGCTGCCCAGGGAAGGGTGCGGTGTGGGAGGAGCGGGGCAGAGATGGGGCGAGTGGAGACCAGTCGGTGACACAGCATGGCACGGCCCAGAGGGGAGGGGGTGACAAAGACACGGCGAGGGAGGGTGAGGGAGGGCGAGGGGGGGGCCACCAGAATGTGGCAGGGTGTGTGAGCCGGGGATATATTTGCCGGGTCAGGCCAGCTTCACCTGACACCTCCCTCCCCCCCACAGCACCATGACTCTCCCCCATCCCCAACCTCTTAATCACACGGCACCTCACTAGATCGTCTAACCCTCCTCTCCCTCCTTCCGAGCAAATCACCCTACGCCGCTCGTATCCCGGTGTGAAGTGGGACTGACGCGCTTCACGCCCCCCCGCCGCGGCAGCCCTCTCTCTGTCTCCCCGGCTCCCCCGGCCCCCGGCCAAGCCCCCGGCCAAGCCCCCCCGGGGATTCTGTGAATGAACCCGGGCCATGCACACTCCTTTCCAGGAGGACCTCACACATGCCTCCCCCCCCCAGCCCCCAGCTCACCTCGTTCTAACAGTCTGCTGAAGAACAGCCTATCGCAGGCCTGACACTATCACCGAACACGCCCCCCACTTCCACAACGTGGCCGGGGGGGTGAGCGCACGTGCGACCAAGTGCGTGTGAGTGTGCGCGTGGTCACTATCACCATCCTTCCCACGACCAGATACCGCGAAGCCTTCGCTCAGCGGAAACTGAGAGATAGACGTATACATACGGTGGAATCCTCCTCTGTGGTTTTTGAACGACAACACAGACGACCTTTGACAGAGGGCGTTTGAGAACAGCGCTTCCCTTTTCCTGCTATCTCCTCTGTCTTTTCTTGACGATCTGTATTGTAGGAGTGTTACAGAGAAATAATCTAATCTACGGCTAATCAAAAACTAGTCAGGTACAGTGTCTGGGTAAGAAAAGGGTGTCGGAGTAATGGAACAAAGACTGACTCACACGTCACATTAGTCAGAAGTGAGAGGAGAAAGAGGAAGGGGGATTTCTGACAACGCTTAGCAGTTTTCAGAAAGGTTTTTCTGACCTCACTGAGTCAGTGCATGCTCACATGCTTTGCCTGCACACTTTTGACGAGCCAGCTGAGCAAAGTTCTCTGGCCGTTCCGCTGACAACGACAATGACACTTCCTCCCCTGCTCTGCCAAGCAAAGCCATCTGGGATGTCTAAACTGGCTGGCTTTGTGGCCTGAGGACACGTGATCTGCACTGATGCCGCGGTGGGTCATGTGACCCACCCCTTTGTCTGTTCTGGGGAGTCATGTGGTGCAGTTGGTCAAGGTGTCGGGCTAGTAGTCAGAAGGTCCCTGGTTCAAACCCCGGCTGTGTCCTTGGACAAGGCACTTCACCCTACTTGCCTCAGGGGGAATGTCCCTGTACTTGCTTTAAGTCATTCTGGGGAACGTCTGCTAAATGACTACACGTAAATGTTTTTTCCTCCCTCCCCCGACCCTCGCTCCATTCCTCTTTATCTCTCCATCTTCCCCTGCTCTCACAGGCACACTCTTTCTATCCAGGTTTATCGGTAGACTTTAAACCATATTATTACCTGTAATTAAATTCCCTTTGACGCGCTCCCTGATTGCCTATCTCTCCACGTGCACCAGTGAAGCTGACATGGCTTTACCAGCCTGTTACATCATCACAGAGGGACCAAGCATGGATATAGGGGCCATGAACTCCATGGCCCCTTGAGTTCAAAGCTTGACCCCATCAAGGGTCAAGCTAATGTAGCGTGACCAGTCCTTTGTGTTCCGAGAAAGCGCCCAGCAGGGGCAATGACCACATCCTCCGACCTATCGGTAAATCTACTGTTCAATGGGTCAATTATTTATGACATCATCAGCGTGACACGTGCATGTGACAGGAAAGCGAGACATGAGCTAGAGCCTAGAGCAGGGATAAGCAGCTCATTGGACGGCCTAGAGCGGGGATGAGCAGCCCATTGGACAGTAGGCAGAGAGAATACTGAAGGTTCTGCTGGAGAGAGAGCACTGCCCGGTAAGCTCAGTGTGTGCATACAGTGACCCCAGCTGGAACGCTGGGCACCTTCCAAACCCCACTTAGCGAGGAGAAAGAATATCCCTACTTTCTTGTCTTGTCTCTTTCCCTCGTCGTCTCTCTCTAAAACACACACACGCTCTCTTGACCTGTTGACGAGGGCCTTTGTACACATCAGACCAACATTTGTGCCGAAGTGGGTTTTCACCATTAGCAGAACAAAGCCGGGGAAAGAAGAGAGGAAGAGGGGGGAAGAGAGAGAGAGGAAGGAGGGAGTGGTGATAAGGAGAGAGCGATTGGAAGTCTCAAAGTGCTCAGACAGACAACAACAACCCCCCCTCAACCCCCTTCCAAAACCAACAGCTCATCAGTTACTGTATCTTATCTATGACCTCAACAGTCAACCTATCAGTTCCCTGTCAGCAGAGAAGAGAGTTCCATCCTATCTGGCGGAGTAGGAAATCCATTCAATTAGTGCTAAGGTTGGAAAGTTGAGTAACCAGGCCTGTGGATACATACAGTCTCAGCTTTGCTGGTTCACAAACCTTATGGTCGGGTCTAGCCTTGTGTTTCCTAACCCTCTCCCTCTTTCTTTATTTCTCTCTGTCTCTGTCTCTCTCGCTCCCTCTCTCTCCATCTCTCATGCCAGCACACAGACATCCCTACGGTGATTCTGCTCATCTGATTTACTCTCCTGCGGGTCATGTTCCCGTGAGGCCTCCAGAGGCTTCTTATTCATCCCCCAGTAAAAGGCAGGGGGTGACAGCAAGGGTCCAGGGACGAGGATGGGGGGGCGGGGGTGGACGTGGACAGGCCTTCGGTCGTTGCGGGACAAAGCACGCGAGGCTCCCCCCCCGCCCCCCCCCCCCGTGAGAGCCCCCCCCCAGTCTCAGGCTGCCTTCAGACTCCTTAATTCATTGTTCTGTTCCTATCACTCCCCCCCTTCTCTCTCTCCCTCGCTCACACACATGCTTCACTACAACCCCCATCACAACCCCCCCCCCCACCCCACCGCATTGTTGGGCCCTGATACATTCAGTGGACACTCAACCCCCCCATTCCCACTCCCAAAAGGTCCCTCACCCTGCCTAAGACTATCTTCCACTCACCCTCCACATCCAACCCCGGAATCTAGACTGCAAGTCTCCTCGGACGGTTGCGCTTGCAGCACCGTAGCTGAAAACGACGACAGAGTGTCTCCATGGCACTTGGGTCTTACCTTCCTCGACGCACAAGTAGGAGTAGAAGCCCTCAGACTTGAGCATGATGAGCAGAGACCCCCAGCCCAGCAGCACGGCTGAGAAGAGCAGGTTCTCGATGATGGCCGTCACCGCCATCCACCAGCGCCTGGCGAAGGCCGTGGTCAGGGTAGGAGCCATGGTGGCCGGCTTGCGAGCGGCGGCAGAAAGGGGACGGGGGGTGGGGTTGCAGTGCCGGAGATGAGAGACCTGGAGGTGGGGGGGTGGGCGGGCAGGGGTAGGCTGACAGACAGGAAGAGAGTTCTGGGTGGAGTGAGCAGCGGGGAGCCGAAAACGCTGAACACGTCTGTATTTCGGTCGTGGCCGTCTGGAGACTTTTCACCGACCTGTGGAGGGACAGCGGATTATTAAAAAAAAGTGAGAAGTTTACAGATACGTTTTTTTATATATATATATACCAGTGAAGAACATCAACCAGACATTTTATTGACCTTTGACTGCCTTGCTGTTGAACTTTATGTGCTTCAACACTTACAGACCATTACCCTATTCTTATTTGGGACAATCAGACCATTTAATCTCACTGGGGGTGAAAAATACTCATGAAGACATGGCCAAATTGCATTATTAGCTGTATAGCGAGCTCCAAGAACGTTTTGACGTGCATTTTCAACAGCAGGGAAGACGGTTATGTCATATAACCCCATAAACTAATTGCTAAGAGAGGCAACCGCGCGTCTTCTAATCTGGTTCCAGTCGAAGTGACCGGATCTTCTCATCTAACCTCTACACAAGGCCTCTGTCTTTCACACAGACCCACCGAACCGCAAGTTTTTCCTGCAATTACTCGGGAAACATAACAGCGCATCGAACCCCGCACATTCAACTGCTGTGTGTTTCGCAGACACAGACCACACACATCAATCACACTGCAACACTGACCCCTCTATTGACTCTTCTAATCACTATTTAAAGACATAGCAACAACCATATATATATGCTTTATAGCAAAACTTTCACTACTAAACCAAAGTCTCACTTAATCAAAGGTTTTTGAAAACACTCGGGGAATAAATAAGAGAACACCTCTGTTATACACGTATCAGACAAATGTCAGCTTTGAAAGCTATGTAATTAATCGATAATAACGTCAAAAAGCCTACCTGTGAAAGACAAGCCAAATATCGATGCTTGAAGTTCTTTTCGAGATTCGTCTAAAGCGACATCCCTTGAAACAGCCCGCTTTGCATGGATACTCAAGGGGCAGCTGAGCACAATTTTATACAGACCGATTTCCATCTCATGAAATATTCCTATTTGCCTATTGGCTCTTCGTGGTCCTGGAACTTGCCACGACCAATCAGCACTCACTTCAACTTGTTTATGGGCAGTCAAACCTGAGTCAAACGCGCCCCCGGGGACCAAGCTCATACTCCAGATAATACCGCTTCTGGCCTCCTCTCTCTCCTTCTCTACTCCCTGTGTCCCTCTCCTCAACATGAACCTAATTAACGGTATATGTAGGAAACATAAGATTAAGTGTCTTTCACCAGGAAGTTTTTAATTCAATATGTATGTCAAATAAACGTTTTACTCCTTAATTTGCGAGTCAAATTGAGCATCGACAGTTGATCCACTCAGAAACGGTGATGGGGGCGGAATGTGCTTATCAGAGATCTCTGCTTGCCATCAACAAAGGGGCTGAGTGTTCGGAAAACGGCTTAATCGTGGAAACTTTTATGAGATTTAAGTGTCGAACCCCCCCACGCACCCCCCCCCCCCCCCACGCGCCCCCACAGGGAGGCCAGGGACATCCTATAATGTCAGTTTTGGTTCGCAGAGAATTTTGTTTGTGTCGAGTATGATAAGATAACCCGTACTCCACTTGGTCAACATCTGGTGCAACGCAAACTGCTTGGTTGAGACATCTCAACTATTGAGTCTCCACCAGTCTATTCCAATGCGCTGTCTGCGCGTCGTCGGGTGCCTTCGACACGTGTCGATTGAACTAATTCTTCGTTGAGGCTACAGGATTCGCAATCTGTTATTTCTCGCGAGTGCGCACTAACCCTGCACGTGCAGGTGAGCGTCGTTCTCGCCCACGTGCGTACCGGCTTCCACAGACAGTGACCGACGGACACTAGACGGTCGCCATGGTGATGCCAAATGTCGTGAAAGTGCGAGAAGCACCTGTAATTAGGTCATTTCTCTCCCCGGGCAGCACGCGCATGCCATCATCAGAGTGTTTTTGACAAGTAGGTGGCTGCACGCGCGCTTCCACTACTACCGGGCCCGGCAGGTGACAATAAACAAATCGTAAATATTCATAAATTATAGCCAGAGCTCATCATAAATGAATGGCAAATGTTTCTGGAACTCTTATTTCTCCGGGGGAGTTTGGAAGTTTTTTCAAAATGAGGAGGGAAGTGAGCTGTGTCTGACTAATGCAGTCAACGCTGGCTGATTGACGGAGGACCAGTCCATGGTAATTTGCGGTAGTATTGAAATGATAATGTTGGCAGTAGATGATAAAAGTCACGTGGATCGTTTGATCATAGGTTGCATACTGGTGACGAGCACTCATCTTTGTAATTCATGGAGGCTTCCACTTGTTGAGGAAAGGACAGCAACAAGGAAATTCGGATTATTAGGTTAGGTATTTGTGGGGACAAATACCCTACGGAAACTTGGAACAAGTTGATCTCCGATTGATTTGAACTATTCAAACAAAAAGCAAGGAACTTCAAACTTTAGCGCCACCACAAGGTTGTGCGTTTTCCGAAAAGCGAGGAGTAGAGACCGACTCAGACACGTGACGAACAAGTCATTTTTATTGCACTTTAGAAATAAAAAAATAAATAAAACAACGCATAAAGCTGTAGCCAAGGAACCATGCGAGAATCCGCATCCATTTACATTCTTCACCACTGAATTGATTGAATTATTGAACAATGAACGTAACTCCACTCCCCTTTCTACAATATTGTGTTTGATTGGTTTCACCGTTGATTATATTAGGCTCGCTTACTATAAAAGCACACAAATACAGTAGTACACAATTGGATAAGATGTACAGTGCCTATAGAACGTCCCCGAGAACATTTTGTTGACTTCCACAATTTTGTGTTGCTTTAGCACAGCACACTCCGTAATTTGTACAAATGACTCATTCAAAATACTAAAGTCGTAGGCCTTTATCAACATATCTCCACCCCACCCCCACCCCCAGCCTATACCGCAGAGTAATAAAAAAAAATACGTATATTTGTAACTTTTAATTTTGAAAGCGCGAAAGAGCAGATATCAGGTTTTGCCAGGAAATCTGTCCCCACCAATGTCACCAATTAAGTAAATCTCACACCCTTGGATAGCAGCTTTGAGTCGGATGGGTTGAATCTTGAGCGATGACTTATTTCACACCACCAAGCCAGATATGTCTTCACATTTTTCCCGTTCTGGCCACAGAAACTTTTCTGATACATTTTACATGTATTCATCGAGCAGACGCTTTTATCCAAAGCGACTTCCAAGAGTGGAACTTTACAAAAGCGCATGTATCACTGATCATAACAACAAAATAACCCCAATGCATTGCGGAGGATCAGGTAATGAAACATACATTTTTGTTGTTGTAGTTTCCAATGTCCTTGTCTTCGTTCAAATCAGTGGCTTTCATTCCCAATACCAATCTGCTGATAGGAACTTTGTTTTTTGAACGTTTCATGGTGCTCATGGTCAAACATCTGATACCCTTTAACATACCCTACCAAGCTCACAAACAGCAAAACTGACTTTAACTGACTATAACACTAGTAATTGCCACTATTTTGGTAATACTAGTGTTATAATAAGAACAACTTTTATTACAGGCAATGCAACTTTTTAAAGTGGTTTTAGTGATGGCTATAGGCACTGTACACTAAAAGATGTCACCCTGGTACAATGCTAACTTCAACACACAGACAAACACTAAAGTCCCAAGTGGCTAGGATGACACAGTCCCCACCAGTCCCAGTGCTAGGCACAAGAGCAACGTGGATATGGAATGAAGACACCCTGTGTGGAGAAGGGAAAAGAACAAAAGCAATGAAGAAAGTGATTAAAAAAAAATCAAATTAAAAAATTTTACCAATAACTACCGATAATAGTTTAAAATGATAAACTCTGACATCATAATTGAGCATAAAAGTTTATTCAACAAAACCTTTTATGAAACAAAAAATCTAACCTGAAGAGGAGTTTGCTGAAAGAGAGAAAGACACATTTGACATTAGAGGAGGCAAGTGAGTCAACAGACGAGCAGTGACATGCGCACACACACACACAAACACACACACACACACACACCTCTGATAGTGAAAGTTGTCTCCATGCCAGCGTGGATGTGGTCCGAAACGTGACAGTGAAGAAGCCACGTGCCAGGGTTGGCTGCTACCATCTCGATGGTCTGGAATGTTCCTGGAAACAGGTCAAACACATCTGCACGGTGGATGTGGTCCGTCTGACACACACGCACACACACACGCAAGTACGCAGACAAATGCATGCACACACAAAAAGAAGAGGAATCGAAAGGAAAAAGCAAAGAGAAGAGAAGCAAAAAAAGAAGAAGTGAGGAGGGAGGGAGGAACATGAGGGGGGGGTGGTTAGATAGACCTAATCAAACCATGATGCTCTGTGCCTTAAAGAGCCAGCTTCATGCTTCATCAGGGTTACTTAGTTCATTAATTCATTAAGTGGTTCATTACATTTACATTTAGTCATTACAAGCCTGATTCCCTAACTGCTCAGCCACCTGACTCCCACAACAACTTGTATTCAGTCAAGTGTACATTTTTGCATTACTTTTAATTGGCATTCTTAGCATGGTAGCAGTGACAGTAATGGGTACGATAGTGTTGGTCAGGGCTCATGATGCCGATTGGAATGATGGATGCGGATCATGATAGCCCCAGTTCTGGAGATGGAAATGATTATAATGCTGAGGAGAAGGATGATGATGATGACGATGTACCTTGTATGTGAAGGTCTCGGCGTGAAAGTGAACCGTATGCATGTCCTGCTCATTCCCCATGCCCAGGAGGTACCAGTCTACCAATTCTCCACTGGTCATAGCCAAGCCTTTCAGGTTACCGTAGAGTTTACCGTTTATGCCTATCACACACACATAAAAACGATGCATACAAATGAGCAATCACGAAGAGCTACACAACACGATAAAAACCTCAAATTATCAATCTTTTCATCCATTCAACCCTCAATGTATCTCAAAATACGATTCGGTTTCATTTGCCATGTAAGTTGCACAAACACGAAATTTGTTGGTGCAAACAACGAACAGCAAGTTCGAAGAACTAATAATCTACACATGCATGCATACACACATCCATCCATCCTTCTCCCTCCGTCTCACACCGTGCATCAGATTGCTCTCCGTGAAGCTTTCGTCCGAGGTGAAGTTGTCAGGGCTGGTGTTGAGGTAGGTCCTGATGTTGTCCTCTAGGTACCATGACTGGTTCTCGTCGAACACCAGGAAGAGCAGAGCGAACTCCCGCTCGGCGTCCGTCCTCCGCCTGTCCCCTCCCGCTCCCCCGACCCCCGGCCCGCTCAAAGTCCCCTTTCTGCACACCACTAACGGCCCCAGCAGACCACTGTACAGGTCCTGCATGCACACACACAAACATATTAATGGCATTACTTGTATTGAAAACAGTGATGACATAAAAGCCCTTGCATTAAATACTTCAGGTGGCTGACCAGTTGCCGGTTCGATTCCCGGCCGTGCCAGATGACACTGTGTACTTGGGCAAGGCCTTTCACCCTACTTGCCTCAGGGGGAATGTCCCTGTACTTGCTGTAAGTCGATTTGGATAACAGCATCTGCTAAATGTAAATATGTGTACCTTGACGTAATTCACAGGTGAGTAGTAGACGTAAGAGATGCAGTTAGGATCAGAGAGCCCTGGGCCGGACCACTCAGGGACATCCCACCGGAATTCTGTCATGAAACCTGATAGGAGACACACACACAGTCAAGCAATACACTCCCCCATATAAAATATATACGTATATGGATGATCAAATGTATATAGTATATTTTTTTTACCCATATGTAGATTAGTATATGACGAATGTTAGAGATTTAGTTGTAGGATTTTGATTATTCTCACATGAACGATAATGCACGCAAAGCCTTTCATTAGCATTGGTCATTCAGCAGACCCTCTTATCCAGAGCGACTTATAGCAATTTACAGGGACATTCCCTCTGAGGCAAGTAGGGTGAAGTGCCTTGCCCAAGGACACAACATCATGTTGGCACAGCCGGGGTTCGAACCAGGGACCTTCTGATTGCCAACCCGACACCCTAACTGACTGCACCACATGACTCCCATAGACTCCATACGACGTTCATAAAAATTGCATGAGCAGAAACGCACGCGCACACACACACACACACACACGAGAGTGTCTGCCTCCTCTCTCTCACCTGGTTCAACAGGAGTGCGTATGTCGTTGGTCTCAATGCCGTGGGCGTAGATCGAGTAGGGCCGACTGGCATTGTTCCTGAAGGTGATCAGAATCTGTTCCCCGACCTCTGCCCTGATAATGGGGCCTGGAGGGAGGACGCACACACAACGATGAACAGAACGAAGAATGCTCTTTGTAAAAGCTCTCTCTTTAAGTCGCTTTGGATAACAGCGTCTGCTAAATGAATGAATGTAAATGTAAAAGATCATCTTCTCCAATGTTAGGCAAAACCTACCCATGATTCCCAAATGTTCCTGGTCTGTCTGTCGTTCCCGCTGCGTCCTGAAGGTGTCATCTGTGTACTCTCTGTAAACGGCTTTCTTATAGCGTGACCCTATCTGCCGCTCGCCTTTCGCCACGAAGATGCTTCCCGGACTAGGGACATAAAATACACACAAAAAATGGTAACAAAATACAGAAACACGTCAACTGTTTCTTGGAATATTAAATATGCCACGCCCCAGACTGATAGCCATCTTGTCTGGGTCCATTGTCCTAGAAAGCTCCCAGACAGACAATGTCACTGAGAGAAAAGATGGAGAATATAGAGAAAACTGAAACAATGTTGCTTTTTGTCTCACACACTCACACACACACACACACACACACACACACACACACACACACACACACACACACACACACACACACACACACACACACACACACACACACACACACACACACACACACACACACACACACACACACACACACACACACACACACTGCAGCCCACCTGTTGTCCAAGGTGGCCTGTTCCTTCTCCAACTCCCAGGAACGGGAAGGTGAGTAATCCCACTCCACCTCCTCAACGCTGATGAAGAACTGGACCACGGCCGAGGGACCTGTGTGTACCCGCGTGTTTGTGAGGTTCCTCTCAGGGCAATCTGCCACAGAGTACTGCTGCCTCATTCCAGCCATGTAATGGTCCGTTACCCTGCAGTTCACCTCGTGCACACCTGGGTATAGCGGGTTGGGGGTAGAGATGGCAAGAGGTCAAAGGTCACACGCCCTGGTCGCATGCGCCTAGATAAGAGCTAATTGGTACATCAGTAAGGCTGTACGTGTGAGTGGTTTTTGGAAGGAGAAGCCAATGTTTGGATATAATCTCTTTTGTCTTTGTAAATGTAATAAAGATCACCTGACATCCTAACCGACTGCGGCACATGACTCCATACGAGTCACCTTATGCTGACACCAGAGTTTGACTTGAGGGTAAAGTTCGGTTCACAGAGAGAATAAATTAACCTCAGGATACAGTCTATTTGTATCTCTGGCTTTTGGTTTGCCGTAACCATCAATGTACTGTAAAGTTTAGAGTCACGCACTTCCGGTTTTCAAGTGTTTAGAGGTTAAGAGGATGTAATGGTCCATGGGTTGGTTTAGTTCTGCCTGTCAAGTACTGATGTCATCACCTTGAAAAATGTTTTTTTCTGACCCAGCTTCATGACATCTATTTTTATGTCTAAACAGGAAGAGGGAGAGGTCATTTGAGGCAAGTAACAGGATGCCTTCATTCACAGCAAACCGCAATGAATTCCCTGCTTGGCTAAACTCCTGTTTATCTGTGTGAGTGTGGATTGAGTCTGGGCACTGAAATGACGGTGGTGTATGTATTTATGTGTGTGTGTGTGTGTGTGTGTGGGTGTGTGTGAAGACCAAATAATGACTGACCAGCTGTTCGTGCAGTCATGGTCACAGTAGCCGTGGTATGAGGGAACAGTTTGAGCGTGTCCTGGGTTAGGCCCTGCCTTTGGAAGGTGTTGCCTTGGAAGTAAATCCCATGCATGTCTGTCTCGGTTCCCAGACCGAAGGTATACCACACAACCCTGTCCCCGGAGCACAGCTCCAGGCCAGGAAGGTTCCCGTAAACAAATCCATTCACTGCTGTGATATAGAAAGATAAACAGAGTTGGATATCAGTCACTGAGAACACAAACAAGATAAAAACAGGAACAAATGACGTATTCTGAAACACACCAGAAGCGGTCAATATAGGAATATTTTCCTAGGCGCTGTCTGAGGACTGTGACCCACCACCTATCTTGCTGTCACACACACACATACAAACACACATACAAACTTCCTCTAAGTTTATGTTGGAGCAGTACCATGCATCAAATTGCTTTCCAGAAAGTTCTCATCCTCTGGGTTGGACTCATCCGTTCCGTAAGTATCGATATTCGCTTGGAGATACCAGCTCAGGTTTTCATCCATAATGGAGAACAGCAGGAACATCTCCTTATCGACTCCTCTCTGTCAAACAACATACACACACATCCACTGGGAACAAGTACACGTATGTATTCTTCCAACAGATAATTACAGCCATCTTGAAAGGCTAAATAGGGAACCGGTGTTGTACCTGTATGCCTGAACCTCCCAGAGTTCCTTCCCTGCACACCAGCAGGGGTCCTACCAGGCCAGAGTTGGTGTCGCGGATGGGGTCACAAGCAGAGTAGTACAGGTAGGGGATGCAGGGGGAGTCGGAGGGCGAGGGACCCTCCAACACCTGCCAGGTATAGGTGAAGTTTTGACCTGGAAGAACTTGTGAGCCAGGCTTCTCAGCTCCTGATGGACACACACAGGAGGAGCAGGGACAGATTCATGACAAACAGGCTATAGAACCAGTACGTAGAACGGAATTATTTTTGTTTTGTGGGGTGAAGACGTGTGTCTGAGTGTGAGAATGCGCAGGTATACGCAAAGAGGTCTCAAGCGGCTCGGGCTTGTGATCAGACGGTTGCGAGTTCGAACCCCGGCTGTGGCAACATGACGTTGCGGCCTTGGGCAAAGCACTTCACCCTACTTTCCTCAGAGGAAATGTCCCTGAAATCTGCTGTAAGTTGCTCTGGATAAGAGCGTCTGCTAAACGACGTAAATGTAATGTAATGTGACTGTGCTAGGTATGTGTGCTTATGTAAGTGTGCATGCGTGTGTGCTGTTTCGGACCATCCTGATAGCTGGTGCCTTGGAAGCGTTTCTCAAACTGCACCCCGTGAGGCTGGATACTGTAGCTCCGGTCTGCCTTGTTCATGAACGTCACCTGGAGGGTGTCTCCCACCTCGGCCCTCAACACAGGCCCTGTGCACCAGACGACAAGCACACACACCTTAGTTACCAACTGACCAGGTAGAGAGGCAGTGAAAAAAGCCAGGAAGAGAGAGCTAGAGAGGCAGCGATATGGAGAGAAGGCAGGAGAGGTGGAAAGAGAAAGATGAGCGGTGGTGGAGCTCACCCAGCAGGCCGAGATGAAGGGATTCTGGAGTCACTGGCTTCCTGACGGAGAACGTGTCGTCTGTGTAGGCCCGGTACACCACCTTGTGGTAACTGCCCCCAAGCCTGCCCTCCGTCCTGCCGAAAAACACTTCAGACGGACTGGGCAGGGGGGCGGGGGTGGAGGGGGACGGAAAGAGGGCGAGTTTATGACAGAGTCTCTTTATAGCCCTTTGATAAGTCTGTTCCAAGGAATGTCTCACACCAGCGATATAGGACAATCCATGGCCAGGCTAGGTTGAAAGGACTACAGTACCTCACCCGACCTCTCAATACCACGTATATTTATATTTAGTCATTTACCAGACGCTCTTACCCAGAGTGATTTATAGCAAGTACAAGGCCATTCCCCCCAGAGGCAAGTAGGGTGAAGTGCCTTGCCCAAGAACACAATGACATTTCTGGCACAGCCGGGAATCAAACTGGCAACCTTCTGATTAGGCAATCCTGCCAGATTCCCTAACCACTCAGCCCAATTCCCTAACCGCTCAGCCATCTGACTCCGTTCTCACTTACCGTTTGAAACTACCGAACAAACTAAATCTTTTTCACAGGCACGGTTGTATTCATAAATGGCATTTTGTTTACCTTTCACCCTCTGTGAGCGATATGTTGTTTATCTTGTCCATTCCTGAAGGAGCGTAGGCCCACAGGACTTGCTCAGCTGCCAGGTAGTACTTCCGCACTTGGCCTCTGGGAATAGCTCCCAAGGGCTTGTCTCCCATTCCGCAGGACGATACGCGATAGAAGGCTTGCATCCCAGCTGGACAACACACCCGCACACACAAACACACAACCAACCCAGAGAGAGGACAGAAACACTGACACAAGAGCCATTATAAAATCTGTATTTAACAGCTGCAGGGAACACTTTGCGGGTTAATCACCCACGGGAATGCTTGCTCAGCAAAACCAGGGCCCCAGCCCATGTCACAGGGCCGGGGAAGCGTCCCAGGAGGGCGCAAGAGCTGCCGAGGAGAGCAAATGATTTCCCCGTTCCCATTTTTTGGAGCAATGACTGACCCGAATTCCTTCTGGTCTAATTACAGATTAGATCTGTTGACTGTGCAACTTCAGGTAACGTATGATGACATGCAAGTGAGCTGCACAGCATTCCAGGGTAAAGAAATATGGTGGTTATTTCCTAAACTCAGCTTTATGGACCATTCAGCTGGTGGATGTCTGCCCCCCTCACCTCTAGGGTGAGTCACCTGAGAGAACATCGTGCACCGGACTCAAAGGGGAGATGGGGAATAGCCAATTCAAAAACTCGCCTAGGGCATCCGATTATCTTGGTCTGGCATGTCTTGACATGTCAGGTAAACGCTACGGAGCGTCTGATTTAGCTTTGGAAGAGGGAGGGGGAGATGTACGGCTACCGGATGTTTACCAGGGGACCCTGTGTCAAAAATACAGGGCCATGTCTAGGCAGAGTCCAGAAGGATCCGTGAGCGGAGACGAGGTTCAGCCAAAGGGTCAAGGGTTTAGCAGTCTTACCCTGCAGGTGGTCGTTAACTTGGCAGCTCAGCAACCACTTTCCTGTCATCATGGGAACCATCTGGGCGGTGACAAAGCTGGCCGGGAACAGGCTGACCGTGTCGCCGCGGTGACCGCGGTCCAAAAGCGTGCCGCCCTGGAAGTAGGCGGTGTGAATGTCGACCTCAGTGCCCATGCCAAACAGGTGAATGGCCACGCGACGGAACTGGCACAACTCGATGCCAGGCAGGTTACCGTACATGTACCCATTGATAGCTGTCAGAGGCCAGAGAAGGAGAGAGAGAAATAGCGGGGGGGGGGGGAATTATGTAGTGCAGTCGGTTAGGGTGTCGGACTAGTAATTGGAAGGTACCAGGTTTGAACCCCCGGCTGAGTCAACATGACATTGTGTCTTTGGGCAAGGCACTTCACCCTACTTACATCAAGGGGGAAGTCCCTGTACTTGCTGTAAGTCACTCTCGATAAAAGCGTCTGCTAAATTACTCAAATGTAAATGTAAAAAAGCACACAATGCATGTCAAGCTAGAAACTTTGTGAAGGTGGGCCGTGTCCATGTCAATATCCACTGGTTCACCCTCTGGTTCAGCTGCGGTCCATTCATTCATTCATTCATTCATTATCTACTGCTTAATAGCGGTGCCGCTTATTCCCATTAGGGGTCAGGGGTGACTGGAGCCTTTCCCAGATACTTTCGGGCCTTAAGGTACACCCTGGACTGGGGCCAGCATAGACAGTGACAGATAACATAGAGACAACCATTCACTCTCACAGTCATACTCTAGGGTAATTTTTCACAATGTCCAATTAACCTACCATATACATGTCTTTGGATGATGGGAGGAAGCCAGAGTGCCTGGAGAGAACCCACGGTAACACGGGGAGGACATGAAGACCACCCAGAGAGATCATGGTCAGGCCCGAGATTCAGGTCTGACTCACGATCACCTTGTTGGGAGGCGAGAGCGCTAACCGCACTGACACCATATACACTGGCTGCCCTCTTCTTTCCCTAACCACTCAGCCACGTGACTCCTACTATACACCGGTGACTAATAAAGGGTGGGAGAGGAAAAAGATGCAGGGCCCTTGGAATGAACTCATTGTCACAGAAACAAACATGGAATCTGCAGGACTACAAGACCCACCATGCATCAAGTTGGATTCCACGAAGTCTGGATCTTCCTGGTCGACTCCGTCTGGATCAGAGCAAAAGGTGCGGATGTTCTCCTCCTGGTAAAAGCTCATGGACTCATCGGTAACTGTGAACATCAGGAACAGGAACTGGTCCACATCTATGCGCTCTGGTTCTGGCCTGGTCTGTGCAGCTCCAGATACAGGACTGTCCCTCAGGATCCCTGGTTTGATACAAAAAGTATTTAAAAAAACAATGTTGTTCTAAAATCTTGGGACTGGGAAAAAGGATAGGCAACTGCAATCCCATAGTTGGGTATGTGTGACTCATTACCCAACATAACAGAATTACAGAATTCTGTGACAGAACATCAATTAATTACTGTTAGATCCATTCATCTACTGCAGGGGTGTCCAATTCTGGTCCTTGAGGAACACTGTCCTGACAGTTTTAGATGTTTCTCTGCGAACGCACATACACCTGATTCTAATGAATGGTCATCATCAGGCTTCTACATAGCTAGATGGGAAGCATCTAGAAATGTCAGTAAAGTGGCCCTCGAGGACCAGGATTGGACACCCCTGATCTAATGGATACATCTAACCTAGGTCCTGTATTGTCCACCCTTCCCACTACACACAGCCCACCTTTCTTGCAGGTGAACAGCCCCCCTACGAGTCCAGAGGATATTTCCCTGGGGGCTTCCAGGTGGGAGTGGTAGACCCAGGTTAGGCAGCTGGCGTCCCCCTCCGTAGGCGCGTATTCTGGCCTCACCTCCCAGCGGTAGGTGTAACTGCCGCCTGGAGGAACGTGGTCATCTTGCTTTAGCTTGCCGAAGGTCCCGTCTGGGTACAGCGCCCCTAGTGGACAAATGGAGGCCATATTTTAGAGGAAAAGACACAGAACCATGGAGGAATTTGAATTCCTGACTACTGTATAGGGATAGACATGAGGACAAAGGGGAAGACATCAGTCCATGTGACATTCAGTAAAATGTCTGATAAAAAGTCACCTTTTTATTGTTCAGCATAAAGTCATATTGGATTTTTTTTTTTCTACCTCAGAGAAATAATGCAAAAAAAACATGAACCGCTTTTTACTGGTCTTTGCCAAAGGGTGGCAATGATTGTGAAGACCACTGTAGTCTTTGAAGACAGGTTTCTTTGAAACAGTGTTAAATGTCATCAAAATACATCAGATCTGCTGCCTTGTGAATAAGTACCAATGGATTGAGATAAGGAACTGTCAGGTCAAGGGTTCAGACAATAGCAAGCGACTGAGGTTGGACTATTGTGATAAGTTTCCTATACAGGATTTTGCTCTTCTGGTTCATCATGACAGGGTACGATAACACACAAAAATATAGATATTACTGGACATCTTTCGAAAACACTTATTTTATTAAATATATAATTACTAACAGATGTAGTGGTCCAGTAAATGTACTATCATTGTCCTTATCTTCAACATCCACTTGTGTAAGCGTGCTCCATAAAATAGACCAAGGACCTCACAGCACTAAAAGTCCGGAAACAAACTTTGAATTCTTGTCTAGTCACATGACACAGCTTAGCATCTGAAAGATGTACTCGAATACATGAAGACACCCAGCCTGTGTTGTGTCAACTGTCACATACTGGGGAAGCACACAGAGAACTTTTAAGTACAGCTTGAAAGCCAAAAGATTGTTTTCATTGCTCACAGATAGGGGGATTTTAAAGGCGGATATTGTGTTGGATCTTAACATATTTCTAGACATTACTAGAAGGGAACGATTACAGACCAGATGAGAGGAGGAAAAGCGCTCGGAAATTCCTAAAACAGGACAGTAGTAAATCTATCATGAAAAAATGTCCTTGAAAGCCTTATTGGGCCATCCCTCTTCTCCTGCTGTTCTGGTCATCCACTGTCTCGTTGTTTGTTCCACAACAGGTCTGTGGTATCAGTATTATCTAAGTAGCTTCCTGTCTGACTTGCTGAATCTGGCAAACAGGCACCATATCTAAAGCCAATAAGCCAACAAGTCTGGTAAGAACTAAAAAGTGCTGACATACTGTATTAGATGTTTGAAGACAGATTAGAAAAGGGTGGTGTGTTTGTGGACGCACATAAATAAGTAATCAAAAGAGGGAACTAAATCCACTGCAGGGACACACAAACATTTTGCTGTCTCTTTCGGCTCAAATGACTGACAAACTTCCCGCTGTGTATTACGACAATTGTGAAAGAAGACCTTTTCCCACACCTAACTAGGATGGAAAGAGAGCAGTATCGTCTGCTCTTCGCCAGGAAACCCACTGTAGGATAGCATGTGTATGTTGTTTTAACAGTCATTTGAGAAGATTGTCAATGTGATAGATAATAGAAACATGCGTGTTTGTACAGATGTAGGTCTGTGTTTGTGTACACGCTGAAGCATCATACCCTCTGAGTCCTTTTCGTAGAAGACTCCATGGGGGTGCATGGAATAGTTCCTGGATGCAAAGTTCTTCAGGTGCACTACTATGACGTCATCGACCTCTGCCCTCAGAATGG
Organism: Neosalanx taihuensis; assembly: GCA_030340665.1. Lineage (NCBI taxonomy): Eukaryota > Metazoa > Chordata > Actinopteri > Osmeriformes > Salangidae > Neosalanx > Neosalanx taihuensis. The sequence goes on from CM059310.1 coordinate 4,825,582, forward strand.
GTCCAAGGAAACCCAGCCAATCCGGTCGGGGGGTCTCTTGGCTGTACAACGCATTGGTGTATTGCCGGTACATAGCCTTTTTATACACACGGCCAATACGTTGAGGTCCTGTCTCCAGGAACACAGAGGCATGTCTGTGAGAGAGAGAGAGAGAGACAAACAGAATGGAGGTTATAGAGGGTGAGAAAAGATAACAAAGGTGAACGGAGATTATTTTTGGGGGTCAATTTCCTTAGTAATAATATATGTATTTCATTTTATTCTACTGTAAATAGTTTTTTTTGCTGTTTATATACTTTTTAATTGTTTATATTGTACATATTTTCTCATTTCTATTGCACGCACATTTTCCTATTCTTTGACTTAATTTAATTTATTAGGACTGAGTCAAGTCTTGAATACACAACTTAGTCACCATAGTATTGACCATAGTCCACTTCCCTGCTCCATTGACTCAGGCCTACTTAAGACAGTCACGCCCAGTGCAGTCATGTCAACATCATGCTGATAATTCCATTAAGTCTGATCCGGATCCTTTGTTATACTGAGCTTGTTTTTGCCTGCTATCGTGCCTCTGCTTTGCCCGTCTTCTACCTAGATGCTGCGATACCGACCTTGCCTGTGCCATGGAACCTGAGTCAGCCCAGGCCTAAATCAACCAGTCTGCCCCTCTGCCAGACCTACACTTGTGACCCAACTACCCTTTCAGATCTCCTCCCTGGCTCGGATTATCTGTGAATGTCCCCTGCTTGCCTGACTACATCCAATAAAACTTGATTTTGGTGTTATAGATAAAACTTCTTTAAGATGTTTATAATATGATTTGGATTTATGTTATCTAATTGTAACATGTTTAACTGAATGCACTTGTGGCTCTTCCCTTTGGTACTTGTTTGGTTTCTCACAATGTATGCTACATCTTCTGGCTACCTACAATGTTTGGGGTTGCCTCGTTATGATCAGTGACCATTGCTTTTTTGTAAAACTCTCTCTTGGAATTTACTTTGGATAAAAGAGTCTTGTAAATGAATTGATACAAATGTTATGTAAAATGGTCTAGAAAAGTTATTGCTATGGTTTTTAACTTCTGTTAAAGTAGTATTTGGCCTAAGGAAGTATTGCTTAAGTTTCCGCTCACAGTCTAAGTTGACTGTTTTGACGGTTTTGCCTACGCAGCAGGGAACTCCAACACAAGTTTATTTTTCTTCTATTAAGCTCTGCCTCTAGTGTTGAACATCTGTATTACATTCTTCAGTCTGTTTCCATTCTCTCCTTCCACATTGTAGAGTTTGTCTTTCTGTTAGACATGAACATTTGAACTGATCGTGTAAACTGCCTGGATCTACTGGTTAAAACTGCTCAGAAACATTATTTATTAATGGAAAGACCCTTGAGGTCTACAAGCCCAGAGCACCACCAACGACCCTCGACCTGAATGAGTTTACTGCAGATTTAAAAGACAATTGGACAGTCCTGTAACATGATAATTTCCGTGTTTGTGTATCTTGCGAGGCGATTAAAGAGAATTCTGATTCTGATTCAGGTGCACCATCTCATTTTTGAGGGAGGTCCAAAACACAAATAACAAGCGATACATCTAATACTATACAAGTACATTTACATTTAGCGATGCTATTATCCAGAGTGACTTACAGACATTCCCTCTGAGACAAGTACGGTGAAGTGCCTTGCCCAAGGACACAAGGTCCTGTTGCCTTAGCCGGGAATCGAACTAGCGAACTTCTAATCACTATTCCAACGCCCTAGCTATCTAAAATCAATACACAAGACATCAGTTTACAACACACAACATACAGACAGGACAAACTTGCTCCCATGTACCCCTCTGCCAGAATTAAACAGATATTTCAGAACTCTATACAGATTTTTATGCAAAACAAGAGGGGGGGGGGGGTGTAAAGGTTAGAAGGGGCGAAAAAAAATGCATCAATATGAAAAACTATGCTAAGAGTTTTGCTTGTTGTAATTCTTCTTGGGGAGGTGGGCGGGGCGCACAACAGTAATCCGCCCACGGGCGCCTGATACCCTAGATCCGCCACTGTATAGCTTTCTCTAACATTTCATGGAACTGTCTCTGAGGTTATTTATTAGAATAACTCATTTCACATTTTAATGGGTGGCCAAACAGCCGGTCATTTTGTGATTGCCTCCCTAGAATTTTTGGGGTGCTAAATAAGTGTTGTTTCAAATAGCGATGTTCTTGTTAGGAAACATTAGCGTAGATTTTTTTTTCAGCAAAATGACTACAATGAACTAAGTTATGAGTTTACTTCATTTACATTTATTCATTTAGCAGACGCTTTTATCCAAAGCGACTTACAAGAGAGAGCTTTTACAAAGAGCATCAGTCATTGAGCATAGCAACGTGATAGACTCCAAACACAGTCGGGTTTTTTAGATCGTGAATCATACATCATGAGAACCAATAAGTGCCAAGGATGGAGGTGGGGAGTTGATTCCACCATTGGGGAGCCAGGCAGTGGAAGAGTTTGTGTTGAGCTTGGGCGCTTTTGAGGGGGGGGGTACCACTAGACGGTTTTCAGCAGATGACCGTAGGTGGCGGGTGGGGGTATAGGGCTGGAGGAGATTGTTGATATAGGTCGGGGCAGTCCCGTTTACAGCCCGGAAGGTCAGCACCAGGGTCTTGAATCTGATGCAGGCCATGACGGGAAGCCAGTGGAGGGTGATGAGGAGTGGGATGACATGACAGCGTCTGGGTAGGTTGAAAACCAGACGAGCGGCTGCATTCTGTATCCTCTGAAGGGGACGGATTGCATTTGCAGGAAGGCCGGCTAGTAGCGAGTTGCAGTAATCCACTTCATCTCACAAGTTAAGAAATAATGTCACTTTCACTGTTTTCTAAAGCCTTTGGTTCATTGACATATAAAGGCCTAAACTGTGCAGTGTCTTTAAGTCTCAGGCTATGAATTATGACAATGACCAAATGGTCCCTTTTCCAAAAGAATAAAATTAGATGCTGTGCCCAACATTCTCCCCTACAACGTGCCAACAAAGGCAATATCTCAGTTTTCGGGAACAACCGTCAAAACAAACAGACGGCTAGAGGTCGCAGATTCACCACCCACTATTCGCAGATTCTCTGAATTAACATGTCAATCCGCCGCCCAATTCACAAATTCACGACCGGTGTGAAAGCATCTTAAATCGTCGCTAACCTAAGTGAGGTTTTTTTTGTGTAAGAGCGGCTTTCGTTAGCGACGTTGACGGGGGACGTGTGCGGCATGTTTGAGATGTTTCCCTACCCCTGCACACCTAAATGAAGGTCGTTACTAAGCGTCCACGAAGCTTGATTGCATTCATTTCATTCAGGTGCGTTGGATTAACAGCCTAAGGGTGCTTTCACACATACACTGTTTAGGTCGACCCAAATGACGTGTCGCTCCGAGTACGGTTCGTTTGGGTCAGTGTGAACCCAACAGCCGCACTCTGGTGCGCACTAAACACCCCGTAAACATCACTGTTTTTGTGGGTGGAAGACAGCTGTGCATTAATAAAATCATCGCTCCAAATATCCAGTAGACAGCGAATGTCATTGACATGTGAAGAACTTCCTGTATTTGGTTCGGCTCGAGGTCGAGCAGCGTTCACACCACAGATGGGTCGCTCCGAGACCACCTGTTTAGAACGCACCAGAAAGCGCACCAAAGTGCGGCTGTTGTGTTCACACACTGACCCAAACGAACCGTACTCGGAGCGACACCTCATTTGGGCCGACCTAAACAGTGTATGTGTGAACTGATGAATGTTTTTTTTATGATTATGAATGAGTACAGATATTTCTCAAAATGGTATTGATAGTTTCACCTAGCCTAAACGTTTCCAAATGTGAGACGATTTTCACCGTATTGTTTAACTATCATGGTATTAACAAATACGTTAGGCCTAATTAAAATACATGTATAGACTGTAGGCCTATAATAGGCTTTAAGCAAATTGTCGCAAAATAATTTTCAAAAGCTTAAACAAAACTTTCAGAGTGGTGTCAAACTTGTGCCACCGCGGGCCAAGAGGGTGCAGGTTTTCATGTTAACCAAGCCACTACACCAGTTGATTTCACTAACGAGTTTCTCCACTTAGTGAAATCAAACTTCTTATTGAAATCAGCTGGTGTAGTTGCTTGGTTGGCACGAAAACATGCACCCTCTTGGCCCGCAATGGCACGAGTTTGACACCTGTGCGATGAATAGTAATTAATTGGTTTGAAAGTTGCCTTTAGTTGACTACTTTAGTTTTTAAGCTTTCCCTCTTTGCTCTACTGCTGGAGCGTTAATGTAGACAACAACAATTAGCAATTTCTCCTATTCTACACCGGGAATCCGTCTAGTTACGAAACTCATTAGAAAACCGCTTAAGAAAACAGACACTCTATTGAGCATTTTTCCGTTTACATAACGGGAAGGTCTTCTTTTTGAGTTTAAACGAAGACAAACGTGCTGTAAAAAAAAAAAAAAAAAAAAAACTTACTCATCATCCGCGATGCTTTTTCCATTGATAAGATTTTTGCCACTCGGTGCGTAATCCCAGTTTCTCTCTACAATCCCGACATAATAAACTCTCTCTCTGCACTCAGTCTCCGCTACGGCCGAGAACAGGAGTGCCAGAATAGAGAAACTCAGCCGAAACTCAGCCATCCCGTCAGATAAGAGTTAGGCTACCGGTGTGGTGGGACTCTTTTTGATGCCTACCCTGCAAAGCTGTGTTCAAGAGTGACAGAAACTAAACTTCCGTTAACTCCTTGCAAGCGCGTCTATACCGGGAATCCGTGTAGTTACGAAACTCCGCTGTAGGAAACAGTCACCCTATTCAGCATTTTGCTTCCATTTGGTTTCATGCCGTGGGGACAGAGACGCTGTCAGCCCACTTCGGAAGTAGACGCTAAACGAAAATGAAAGGAATATTCTTAAAATCTATTTACTGTAACAGCCTATGAAATCTATGAATGTTGGACATGTCTAATTGACCAGTAATTGCAACAGGAGTAGTGTTTTTATTTTCTTTTTTATTAATGTCAGAATAAACATAACAAATCTGCAGACAGTAGTAACACATGAATGAATATAAGGGGATATACAACACAATGTAAAAAATAACCTAAATAAACTATAAATCTAAGGTAATTATAGGAAAGCATAATCGCATAGTTTCTCTAATTAGTCTGTATTACCATGTATTTTTTTTAACAGGGGTAGTGGTGGGCATTGGGTAGCCTTAACCTGGATCTCTAAAACAGCATGTCTACTCTGTACCTTAAATGAATTGGTTTGGTACGACACCTGCTGACTGACTACCTGTAAGTACTAATTGTGAATACAATTAATCGAATAGGGGGCAAAGGCTACTGTAGCCTGCAACTATGCCTTTATACATATTTACGACGTATTTTTTTTTTAAAGAAATACAAGTAATTAAGTTGTAAAAATGTCACAAACTAGGCTAATTCAACCTGAACGTCCTCCAGTTAGAATCAACCCTTCAGTAAATCGGGGGCGCGCTTATTTTTGGGGGAGCGCGCTTTGGTGAGTTTAGGACAACTACGTTCGGTCGGGTCCAGTGTAGAGACATGGCTGCTCTGAGTAAAATACCGCACAGTTGCTACGAAATAGGACATACTTGGAATCCTTCATGTGTCCATTCTACCTTGGACATAACCGCAGGGGCTCTGGAGGTCTCTTTTAAAATATATGCACCGCTCTATCTGGTGAGTTATGAAGTCCTTCACCGTACCAGCGGGCTAGCTAATAGCTAATTAGCCATGCTAACGTTAGTAGCTAGCTAGTTGTAGCTGTCAGAAGTCCTATTAGCTAACCAAGATGATGCACGCTACAGTTAACCAGCAAAGTCGTTAGCTAGACACTGGAAACATTCATATTCAGTTACTCTTTTCTCTTGTCCTTCCCCTCATTTTTGACCCAAAGCGGTTTTAGCTAGCTAGCTGGCTTGCTGTCTAACACGAAAGCAAGCGGTACCTTACTGGCTGGACCAAACGTAGCCTTCAAACGCTGCCAACTACACTATTGATTGAATACCTGTGATTGATAGAGTTAGTGACCTTTCATTGCAGGTCTAGTCTAATTTCTTTCTTTCTCAATGGGATGTCTGTTTTCTGCCTCGTTTCTACTTTTGGCACTCTAGTCAAGGTACTCGAACAACTGCCGAACCGAACTTAACTCAGCAAGTACAAGCATCATTTATTAGCTGGCTGACTACTACTGTTACTGTCAAACGTTTATTCGAATATTGTGTATTTCTTTAACAAACACGTATATTTAAAGACGCTTAACTTATGACACACCGCAGCATACACAACCTGGACTCGGGAGTATCTCAGCACTCCTGTTTCACACTACTGTACACAGTTAGTCTTATGTCTGTGACCAGGCTACCAGTAAAGTCTCAGTTTGACTTTAAGTCAGTGTAAGAGGATTAGTGGTCTACATGTGGTATCCAGACTTAACTACTATCATCAATCATCTAGTACACGTTTCCAAAACTCCAAATGTTTTAGCAACTTCATGCTACGGTTCGCTTTCATTCAGGTCAATCTATTAGGACTGTCACACGGAACTGGCCTTCTTTTTTACGTGTCTGTTTTATCGAGGTCAGCTAGGACACTCAGTGCAATACGTTTACATTGAGTCATTTTACTCACAGCAAGTACAGGGACATCCACCCCCCCCCCCCCCCCCTCAGGCAAGTAGGGTGAAGCCCTTGCCCAAGGACACAATGCCATGTTGGCACAGTCGATATTTGAACCAGGTACCTTCTGAATACTAGCCTGTTCCCCTAACCCAGTCCATGGGGGCCATCGTCCTGTCATTTTTAGATGTTTTCCTAGAACCAGGTGTGCAGGAGCAGGAAAGCATCTAAAACTGTCAGTACAGTGGTCCTTGAGGACTGGAGTTTGACCCCCCCCCCGCCCTAACCGCTCAGTCACATGACTCTCCAATACTTAACTACCATGTGTGTCTGTTTTTGCAGATTGCAGCCATCCTCAGGAGAAGGAAGAAAGAGTACTACATAAAGAGGCTGCTCCCCGAGATCCTGCAGTCCACCTCTTTCCTCACAGCCAATGGAGGCCTTTACATTGCCTTCTTCTGCATTCTCAGGTCGGGAAGCCCGGCAGCTGCCCTCTGCTTTGCTCTAATACATTTACATATCAAATATATATGTAGATTAGTATATGAAAAGTTGTATATGATTTAGATGTAGGATGTTCATTATTCTCACATGAACAATAATGCTTACACAGACATGCAAAGACCTTCTTTTACTTTTAGTAATTTAGCAGACGCTCTAATTTAGAGCGATTTACAGCAAGTACAGGGACATTCCCCCTGAGGCAAGTAGGGTGACGTGCCTTGCCCAAAGACACAACGTCACGTTGGCACAGTCAGGGTTAGAACCAGGGACCTTATGATTACTAGCCCGACACCCTAACCGCTCAGCCACCTGATTCCTTTCAAACACAACGTCCTTGATAGAATCAATCAAAAGTTTTCCGACTCGTCAAAAATACCTTTTGTCCCCGTGCAGGGGTGAGTGGGTGAAAGTCCACCAGGAGATGAGAGATAGCTCGGAACGCACCGGCCAATCTGGACGCAATCCACACAATCAAAATAAAGCGCATGCCTTTGTACTTTGAGACGCACAGTCTCTGTGATAGATCTATGTTTAGTGTTAAGCTTGTAGTATTCACATGGCCTCTCACTTAGTTGCCCCCGCCTAATAAATATATCATCGTATATAGCTACATTTACATTGCATTTAGTCATTTAGCAGACGTTCTTATCCAGAGCAACTTACAGCAAACGCAGGCACTTTTCTCCCTCAAGGCAAGTAGGGTGAAGTGTTTTGCACAAGGACACAACGTCATGTTTACACAGCCAGGGTTCAGCCGGAGTTCAAACTGTTACTTTCTGATTACTAGCCTGACAACCTAAACGACTGCACCACATGACCCCCCCCCTCTCAGTTTATGAATCAGTTCCAGAATTGGGGTTTATTGCCATGTAAGTTCACACAAACCAGTTTGCTGTGGCTTGAAGGTGCACGCAGATGACATACACAGAGCTTGTCTTTATAGTAGTATTATAAAGTAGTATCCAAGTAGTATAAGTATAAAAAGCAGAATATGTCGATGAACGTCAGTCTAATGGCAGGTGTTTGTGAACCGTTGCACGGTGCAGGAAACTGTTTGGAGGCTTCTACTCATGGACGGCAGGTTTTGGAGCAGCGCTGCCGGCATCTTACATCGCTATCCTTCTGGAGCGGAAGAGCAGGTGAGACTCCCTTCAAGCGCTTCCTGTTCAGCCAGAGCAAACAAGTAAAAAAAATTAAAGGAAAAATGTGTAAAATATATATAAAAATACAAAATAATAGCTACTGTGTTAGGTCTGGGGCTATTCATGTAATATACTTTCTGTCCCCACCTTCTCGCTCTCTCTCCTCTGTCTTCTCTCCTTCTTTCTGTCCCCCCGCCCCCTCGCTCTCCCTTCCCTTTCTGTCTCCTCTTCTTTCTGTCCTCCCCCCTCGCTCTCCATACCCTGTCTGTCTCTCTTCTTCTTTCTGTTCTCTCCTGTGCAGGAGAGGGTTGCTGACCATATACATGACAAACCTGGTACGGGCTTTTAGGTTGATGTCGTTCTCTGTTTATCACTGCGGGGCCAGACGGCCGGGCTGACCGACGGTCCGACACACGGTCAGTGTTTGACCATGCGCTCTCCTCCCTCCAGGCCACCGAGACGATCTTCCGCATGGCCGTGATGCGAGGCATCGTCAACCCGCTCAAACACGGAGAGGTGACCCGCCTGGCCTTGAGCCTAGCCTTGACGCTGTGGAGAGGTTTTGTGGAGGGGTACAGGGGTGGGGGGGTGTAGAAGGATGGAGGGTTTGAGGTGTGCGATTTGTGACCCACCCCCCCCCCGGCATGTTTCTATAGGTTCTCCTGTTCTGCATGACCGCGTCGCTCTACATGTTCTTCTTCAGGTGAGGGAACCTGTGGGCCCCTGGGAGAGACGGTCATGTTTTGCACACCAACAGAGCATTGCAGAGTTAATTTGTCAAAAAACTCACCTGATCGACATCTGGTAATCACGTCAATATCGCACTTGGTTGTTCAAAGAAGTGACGTATTTCTTCTCTGCCCCAGGTGTAAAGACGGGCTCAAAGGCTTTGCCTTCTCAGCACTCAAGTAAGTACCAACATCATGCATTGTAGTTCCAGGGAACCCCTTGTGCTCTCTTCATATTCTGCAACTCCCCCTGTCCTAAGGGTCAAAAAGGCCCCACCTTCATGCCTGAAATAAAGCAGGTTCATTAACTATTTAAACCTGTACCCTGTTGGGTACTGAAATGTGCAGCCGTGTTGCACATAAATCACAAGGATTTCGTTTTGTCTGGCTTCAATCAAGCACATACAATCTAAATGTCACATTGTGGCTGTGTGTGCGTTAAACATAGTTTCGGGTCACTCTGGCGAGTGCACATGGGTCAAGGAGTAGCTCTGAGATGAGTCGCCCGACAGGCCGAGTTGACGAGGCTGTGCCCTGTTTCCCAAGGTTCATCGTGGGGAAGGAGGAGATACCAAACCACTCAGCCCTGACGGAGAGCGCCTGCCCCGACCCTCCCGAGACCGATGTCGCCACGGAGAGGGAGGGGTCGCAGGGGTCGACGGGAATCCCCGATCCAGCTAGGAGAGCGGGTCTGCTTGCCCTCACGAGGCGGCTGCTAGAATCTGTGTGAGAAGTGCAAGTGTTTGAAAGCGTGAATACACACTTAAATGCTTGTGTACAGTTATAATAGTTTTGTTTTGTGTGTGTATTCCTCCCCCTCAAGATGCAAGCATGGTCCTAGACATAGATGTTGCAAACATTATCAGGAGAACTGCATCGCCTACTGCATCAAGGTACGTCAGGAAACCTGCCTCCCTCTTGCTTGCTCCCATAGATAGTTACATCAGCATATATACTGAGACACTACTTTCTGTATACGGTAAAATGGCTACATCCAATCCAAGCAATACTTGTACAATTGTATACTAGGGCTGTCAAAACTGCTCAAAAATGACGTTTGAATATTCCCCACACATGTATTTTATATATTCGAATATATTCGAGTTTCCCGGTTGCGCATTAGGCACGTCAATAACGGGACAAATCAATACAACGACACATAACTTCTTGTATAGGTAATATATTTAAGTAAATGTAACAACATATTACCTACACAAAAATAAGTAGATGAACTAATGGCCAAGACCGCAGACCTTGGCCTCTCGCTCGCACACACGCACTTTTTCTTTCTCTCTCTCCCGCACTGTCGTGCTCTCTGCGCATAGCGGTGTAAATGAACGACAACAATAAACAAATGCTGAGTGTTGATCAGAAGTTTTGTGCAAGACATTTAAGGTCGCGATTCTTTCTTTCTTTTTTTCTTTTTTTTTTACATTCGAATATGAATTTTCATATTCGAAATTCATTTTTTAAACACTATTCGAATATATATTATATATATTCGAATGTAGAATATTCGTTGACAGCCCTATTGTATACTCTGTACATAAAAACCTACACTACATGTAGATTGTGAATGTTACACATCACAACCCCTAGTATTAGTATGTATGAGCCTAAGTTGTAACACTGCCGGCTCGTGAGCAATGAAACATAGAGGGGAGTCCCACGCAGGTTGCAATTAAGGAATATATTTATTAAATAATAATAAACAGCAAGTAAGATAAATTAAGATCTGTCTAGGGAAAAGGAACCAAAACGCAAACAACAACCAAGACCGGGAGGAGGAGAATCGACCTCCATGTTGAGGGAGGCGGGCCTCTTATACCCCTGGCCATTAGGGCACGTGACCTGGGAACATATAGGGAAAACAGCACTGATTATATATGTAGTTACCCAAAAGACCCACCAGGGTCATCACAAAGTCAATAGGATTTCATCTCCTGACAATTCTTATCTGAAGATCCATATATATTGTATCCCAGCACTCTATTTTACTCACAGCCTTTACCCCTTCTGTGCATTTACTTACTTATTTTACCCCCATTTTTATTTTACCCCCCCTGTGCACTCTTCTACTCTTTTACCTCACAGCCTTACCCCTGTGTGCTATTACCAGACTGTGTGCCGTTGTTGCTATAGTTTTCCCTCAGGATTAATGAAGTATTCTGAATTAAGGAGGGCTAGAACTGAGGAAGTCAGGTGGCTGAACAGTGAGGGAACGGGCTAGTAATCAGAAGGTTGCGAGTTCGAATCCCGGCCGTGTCAACATGACATTGTGTGGGGTAGTCAGATGGCGCCGCGAGTTAAGGTGTTGGCCTCATGATCGGAAGGTTGTGAGTTCGAACCCCGGCTGTGGCTGAGATGTTGTATCCTTGGGCAAGGCACTTCACCCTACTTGCCTCAAGGGGAATGTCCCTCTACTTAATGTAAATCGCCGAGGATAAAAGCGTCTGCTAAATTAGGTATTGTTATTATTATTGTGTCCACTTTAGGCACTTTACCCTACTTGCCTCAGGGGGGAATGTCCCTGTACTTGATGAAAGTCGCTGCGGATAAGAGCGTCTGCTAAATGACTAGCACAGCAATGTTACGTGGTTGTCTTTCCCTCTCTGCTGCGCAGGGCTTCGTCCGCATGTTCAGCGTGGGCTACCTGATCCAGTGTTGTCTGAAGGTTCCCTCAGCGTTCAGACAGGTGTTCACCAAGCCCTCCCGCCTCCCCTCCCTGTTCTACAACAAAGACAACTTTCAGCTAGGAGCCTTCTTGGGCTCCTTTGTTAGTATATACAAGGTATCTGCCACTTTCTCCTCTCTCCCCCTTCATTCTTTCCCCGATGCCAGACTGTAGCGTGTTGTCAACATTTTTCGTCTCCCCTCCCAGGGAACAAGCTGCCTCCTGCGCTGGGTGCGTAACCTTGACGACGAGCTACACGCCCTCGTAGCGGGTAGGTCGCGCTCACTGTGATTGGCTGCAGACAGACCCGTTTCTTATGGTAATGTCGTAACTGGTGCCTTCTCTCGTCCGTCCCTTCTCTCTCTTACTCTCATTTTCTTTCTCACTTTTTCCTCTCTCTTTCTGTCTCTCTCTCCCTCCCTCCCTCTCTCTCGTTCTCCCTCTCCCTCTCCCCCCTGTGTTTGTACAGGGTTCCTGGCTGGCATTTCCATGTTCTTTTACAAAAGCACATCAATCTCGATGTATCTCTTCTCAAAGCTGGTCGAGGTAAGATCACTTGTGTGTGTTCATGTATGCATAGGGGGGAAACAATTGTTTGAAAACATATGATATCCGAGTCCTAATGAGATGAGCGTGTTTTGAAGCGTCGCTGTGCTGTTTGTCCTTTGTTAGACCATGTACTTTAAGGGCATCGAGGCCGGACGCTTCCCTTACTTCCCTCATGCCGACACTTTCCTCTATGCCGTCTCCACTGCCATTTGCTTTCAGGCGGTAAGGCGCCGACACACACACACGCACACACTGTAACACTGTCCGACTGGCTGGGAGCAGGCAGCCTGTGTGGTGCCAGGCTGGTTAAAGATGCAGAAGCTAGCTGAGCCATCGTGCTGCTCTCCTGTGCTGCAGGCAGTGATGGAAGTCCAGAACCTCAGGCCGTCCTACTGGAAGTTTCTGCTGCGTCTCACCAAGGGCAGGTGTGTGTGTGTGTGTGTGGATTAAAACATCAAACGGCTCAAAGAGTCCAAAAGATCCACAAATGCACGAATGAGATTTATTATTATGTGTGTCGGATCACATCGGAAGTCTTAACTCTTCTGGTCCCCCCTCCCCCGCGCAGGTTTGCTCTGATGAACCGGCAAGCCCTGGACGTGTTCGGGACGCAGGCGTCCAGGGACTTTAAGGGCTTTGTGCCCAAATTGGACCCCCGCTTCACACTGGCGCTCACCCAGACTCTAGCCCCGCCGGGGGGCGATATCACCCTGGGATGATGACCCAGGGACCAGGCTCAAGGGGACCAGGCCTGGGGGGGGGGGACCAGGCAAGAGAACCCAGCCTGGTGGAGGAGGACAGGGGCTAGAGCAGGGCACACCCCCTCCCCATCCTCCTCCACTCCCTTTCTCTATGTAAAGCAGCCTGGCTGTCCGGATCGACATGACAGCACAGGTTTCGGCAATCCATGCGTTGTCATAGCAGCTGTTCAACGGACATAAGTGATTTATATTGTGTGATTGATTGGGGGGGGGGGGGGCAAGGGATTCTGGGAGGTGGAGTTTTTCTTGCTTTTGACATGGGAGGCTGAGACTGACCGTGGCACGGGAGACCTGGTCGTCTGAACTGACATCACTTGGATTAGGCAGTCGGGGTAACCGTTTCAGTTTGAACATTCAGTTGACGTTTGGCTGCCTGCGTTTGCCGCAGCAACCTGTTCGGGAGGGGCTCAATATTTGACTTGTAATGCTCGACCTCATTATGAGTCTCAATCTACTGTAGAGATTACAAACATCAATCATCAATCAAGCCCTGAACCCCTTAATCCTCTGGCCGGCCACTTACGGAGTTTTGAAGGGATGGGATTGGTGATTTTAGAAGGAATGTCTCCCTCACCTCTCTACAAGTGCTCATGAGATAGCCGGAGGGCAGGGATTCGTTTGGGATGACGGCTACCCCTGACTGTAGAATGTTCCACCGCCGAGCGTTAGCCCTGGCTTTGTGTGTTTACATTGAAAGGGCGCCCTGTTATGCATCGCGGTCAGGTTTCCGGTCATCAACCCAGCTTTACAAAGACCCCCCCTCCCCTGTTCACAGGGAGACCAGGATTGGGAAGAGATGCCATGTAACAGACCCCCCCCCCCCCCCCAGTAGAACGTAGCAAAAATCGTTTTTAAAATCTAGCAATATTATCAAATGATATGTGAAATACAATTATTACTATTATAATCTAAAACATCTACTGTGTAAAATACCAGTATGAATGTCTGTAAATGTATGTATAAAAACGAAGGATTAGAATGATTTGGTTTTGTTTTTAGAAGGTGTGACGTCTTTCCAAGTTTTTTTGTGGGGCGTTGCTGGGCAGGGTATTCATTCATTCTGCTTCATTGCTCGGCCCTCATTAACTTCTCACCCGAGTTCACTGAGATGCTGCTGCACAAACCGGCCGGTAGATGGCAGTCACTGACAACACATAAGTGACGACTTCAACTTCAGGGGTCTCATTCATAGACATTCTTTATACATGTCTGTGGTCTCATTTATAAAGCTTGAGTACGCACAAAACGGGGCTGAAAACGTGCGGACGCCAGTTTCCACGCAAAGTCAGTGATTTATAAAACAGAAACTTGGCGGTAGAATGTGCGGTCCTCCACGGTCCTCACTCCAACTATGACCCTCCACTTTTTGGAGACAGTGGGAATTGGAGACACAGATGAAGAGAAGTGGGAAGAGCGATTACTCGTAATATTTGTATTTTGTTGTCCTCACACACGTTTTTTCACTCAATTTCATCATTATCATGAATATTAAATCCAGCCGTGTTATTTGAGCTTGAACTGCGTAATAATTGTTCCATAAACATCTTGTACAATCAGGGGTGGACTGGCCATCTGGCATACCGGGCATCGTCTCGGTGGGCGGTTGACCCAATCCGGGGCAGGGGCGGATTGGGACAAAAAATCAGCCCTGGCATTTTGGACCAGACCGGCTTACAACATTTGACAACACACCTTTTCAGTCTTTTAGATGCAACTGTGGCTGTGCAGTCTTTAAAACAACATACCTTGAGCCATGCAATGACTTAACAGGAATCAGTGAGGGTGGACACTTGAAATACTTCCAAACTTGTCATTTATTAACAGTATAAAAATGCACTGCACAACTCAATCACAGTAATGAACAAAATTATGTTATTAAAAAAAAGTTTTATTTTCTTTTATTGTAGGCTCATTTAAATTGTCTCTAGCCAAGCTACATAAAACAGCCAATTTTTCCAGGCCTAAATAGGAGCTTACCCAAGGACTACTAGTTGAACAAAGAAATGAGTGTGCTAACTCTTCACTTTTCACTCACATTTTTGGTGTGTGTGGCTTTAAATATGACTAGGCTAGAATTACTGGAATTTACAGATACCTGCTGCATTCACATAACAGACAAAATGATATAATTTAAAAAGTGAGATTTTCTCAAAAAAGTCAGCGGAAATGCAATAGTGAAATAACATGCCAGTTGTAAATTCGTAACTCCTGTTCCAAAGCACCCACAAACTCGTGTGAGGTCTCTGTACAGGCCTGGACCTTGGGAACAATATCCGAGCGGGCACGGGCCTCCCACCCGCTCGCAACGGGCCACGGCGCAGCCTCAAACAGGGGTCGCCCAGAACGAAATACAGAGAGCACGCGGCCAGAAGTGGATGAATTCAATGAAGAAACACTACTATAAGCACGGACAATAAAGTGCTTCCCCCTTATATATGCCTGTCTAGAAGCAGCCATGCTCCTCACTTTCAAGAAAAGGGTCAGAACCCACTTATTCCGAGAATGTAATGGCACTTAGAAACATTAGAAATAGTATGGCACTCAGAAATATCACTTGTTGTTGCTGTTGTTCAGAAACTCGCTATTGTTGTGTTGTTGTTGTTGTTGCTTTATTACTCGCGCCACATTACTGTCCGGTAGAGGCTGACCTTAAAACTTGTAAAATGTTCAGCTAAATGCTCTTATAGTTCTTCCCTTCCTAAATGTAAATGTAAATGTAGTTCAGTTAACAGTGACAGTGCGTCAAACAACACATGCTATGACAGCTATCAGCTTTATAAATATATTAGCTTTATAAATAAATCAGATTTATAAATATCCTTATATCAGCTTTATACATATACCACTATCAGCTTTATGAATATATCGGCTTTATAAATATATCAGCTTCATTAAAATATTGGCTTTATAAATATATTAGCTTCATAAATATACGTGTATTTGCTGGTTTGAGTAGCCTGGATGCACTAGTTGTACGTGGGATGTCTAAATGAAGCTCTCATGGGGGCAATTTTGTATTAATATCCAATACCCTGGAAGGGTAACATTCAAACCTTCTCACCTTGTGTGCAGTGATCTGCCTCCTATAGGCCTATACATGACTTAAGTTTCCATCTTCATACGTATGGTTTATCACAACGTTAATTAAAATGCCTATTGAACAACAGGGAATATTTTTTTGTTGTTGTAGCTGTACATCTGTGGAGTCAGTGCACGTTTATCTTAAAACATTGCATTGCAAGCAGCACAATAGTTCATCATAAATATACTGACAACAGACAACCCCTGGCTCCTCGCCGTGTTGCGCTCTAGGGCCGGCCGCAGCTCGGCGCACAACTCCAGTAACACTGGCCTTAATAACCGAAATCGGCTTATGAGCCAGTTATTGTTTGCAAGTAAATCCTCGCGTTCCCTAAAAACTCGCACACGTCGGATTGCACCATTTGCAACGTCCTCAAACAACGCTAACGCTGCCATTGTTAATACCATTTTCTATATCACATTGTGCATGCTTTTATATTCACCTATATGATTCCAAACGCCTGGGTGTGTAAATTGTTCATAACGGTGTCTCTGATGTGCACATCACTCTGATGACTGTTTTCACATTATTAACAGTTTCCCAACATCACCTCTAAGTGTCGCCAAAGGAACAATAGCTGTAGAAATGTGCGTACGACAGCTATGAAGTTGGCGTGGGGCACCGCACATTTCCACGGTCATTTCACGTTTGATACATCTGAACGTGAGCGTGGGAAAGGACGTACGCCACGTTTCTGTGCGTAGGCAACCTTTGTACATGAGGCCCTAGGACTCTATGAGCAGCTGCTGGCACACCCTAACAATTTCTACAGAAATGGGATCCTCTCTAGGTCCTGCTTTGCATTTTATAATCTGATTATAATGTGGTCCTTCACCCAGGGGCTGTCAGTGATTCTGAATGCCAGACCACACTACTAACATGTTCTGCTGTGTGTTCCTCTGACCCCAGACACATCTACTGAGTATCTATCAGTCAGATGGCTCAGCAGGTTAAGGCATTGACCTCTTGATTGGAAGGTTGTGAGCTTGAACCCCGGCTGTGGCTATGTAATGTTGTGTCCTTGGGTAAGGCACTTCACCCTACTTACCTTAGGGAGAATGTCCCTGTACTTAATGTAAGGGGCTTTGGATAAAATGAGGTATTATTATTATCATTATTATCTATCTGTTAAGCACTTCCAGTTATCAGACTTCCAGAAAGCTTGATATCAACCCCATCCTTTGAGTCCGGTGTGCTGGATCAGGGAAACAGCTACAATAAACAGGACAGTGGCTCCTGAGAACCTTAGACTGTGTGTTCTATCTGTTCCATCTCTACCTAGAGAGTGTCTAGCATAGCCCCCTACTGTCAGTCAGAAATAGGGCAGGGACAACTTTAGTTCACATTTTTTAATAACATGGCACAATTTACATAACACAAGTTTAAATGAGGATCATGCTGAAGATTCAGACGTTTTGTAGTTTTTTTTTCTTCTCATTTTTGTACATGATCTAGAAATACTCTTTCTTTCTTTTCTTTTACGTACATGATAAACAGCAAAAAAGTTCTTGTTAACAATCTCTTTGCAATACGCATTGACTATCCACTACGGCTCCAGTGGACATTTTTTAATGTTGGATTTAAAATCAAATAAAAAACACTGCACAACATGATCTCACAGAGTTTGAAGCGCACAACTATCCCTTCAGTGGACTCTACTAAAATAGATCTCTGCTCGTTAGATACAAACCGTCCAGAGTGAAGACTTGCTTTTTTTGTCTTTTTGTTTTGTAGATACGACTACTCAGGATAGCACTTCAATACACTGTTTGACCAACAGAACTTTTATCCAAACACGTACTTTACACTCCTTCATGGGGGAATCGTGACGTTCTGTTAGTGTGATGTGCTGTGTTCTCTCCAGAACCAGGAAGGAGACAAGAAGGGGGCCAACGAAACCTTCTCTCCCTTCAAACTAAATTTGTAGCGGTGACTCGGCAGTTCCTCCGCCCCTCCCTCAACCCCCCCAACATTTGTAACTTTTATAACAAGAATTTAAAGGATTGTCACCATGGAAACCTCCTATCGAAAACTTAAATGACCACAGATTGTAGCTGGTTCTCTCGTAGGAGGGAAGGGATGTGACAGCACAGCTGGGTTGTGGAGAGAGCACAGCGTGGTCAGGTAGAGTCACTTCTTTGACTATATAGACCCAGAGTCTTCCTGTTATCTAGATGAATGTTAAAGGGGTTCCATGAAGTTGTGTGATTAGTATTATGTCTCAGGAGTACACTGCATGAACCAAGCTATTCTAGTTTTACCAGAGGAACAAACATCTGCCTCAGAAGTCTGCCTTAGCTGCACAAAATAAAGAATCAAATCAACATTTATTTGTATAGCTCTTTATTAACCAATGACACAAAGTGCTTCATATATGCCCTTTATAACTGCCCCTCAACCAACCTAAACCCTCAAAGAAGACAAGGAATAACTCCCAGAAAAAATGGAAGAACCCTCAGAAGGAGCAATTCAGTGAGGGATCCCCTCCTCCAGAAACGGTTGGTGAGAGAGAGGAGCAGAACACAGGCTAAACATAGTCGTACATCTGGAAAGAGTTCATTGGTCTTTGAAACATCAAATCCCTCGCCAATGCAGACTCTTCAGCCGGTTTCTCCCTGACCTGCAAGCCAGAGGCAGGTCCTGGGTGCTGAAGACACAAGATAGAGCTGCTATGAGTTTCATGTTGTGTGTGAATGTGGGTGTGTGAGTGTGTCTATGCAAAGATTGTGTAACCACACTGGTCACACTGGTCACTGTCCAGTCTGTACCAGTAGACTTACAGACAAAGACTTCGGACGTTGGTCTGTCGTCCTCAGTGCTGGGAGCTGCTTCTCCTGGTTACATCTCTATGTTGCATTTAACATGAAGTAAAACCAGTTACTAAAGAGAAGTTCTGCGCATCAAACTCTGTCAATTAAACATGCTGTATCTCATTTAAAGACTAAACAGAATACACCTGAAGTCCAATATAAATCTGGATGTAGCTGTTTGGTTTTACCTTGAACAGTTTCTTGAAGCGAGAGAGGAAGTTGATCTTTCTCCTCTTCTTTGGCTCCACCTGAACAAGAGATTCCTCCCGTTTGTCATCAAAAGTCACCCTCCTCGATCCTCCGATCTTGGTTGGTGGACTGGGAGGTCCCAGGAAGCTCATCCATGGCCTGGCCGTTGACTATTGCTGTGGAGACACAAGATAGAGCTGCTATGAGTTTCATGTTGTGTGTGAATGTGGGTGTGTGAGTGTGTCTATGCAAAGACTGTGTAACCACACTGGTCACATGTTTTACACTGTCCAGTCTGTACCAGTAGACTTACAGACAGTCTTCAGGTGTTGGTGTATCCTCATTGTGGCCGGCTGGGTGGTCCTAGTCCTCCTCCTCCTCCTCCACAACCTCAACGAGAGGTTCCCCATGCTCATCTCGGAAGCTCACCACCCTGACTCTCTCAGGCTGAGAGGGCCCAGCCACCACCTCCATAGCCTGATCCAGAATGTTGGCCACCAGGAGGCTGGCAACACGCTGGTAGGCGCTGGAGTCGCCCTGCTGGGCAGTGCTGCTCCCGGGGCGGTGGGGGGGGAGTGCGTCTCCCTGCTGGTCACCCGATGCATGAGGAGTGCTGCTCCCGGGGTGGTGGGGGGGGAGTGCGTCTCCCTGCTGGGCATGGGGTGGTGGACGAGGAGTGCTGCTGCTGGGGCGGTGGGGCCCGAGTGCGTCCTCCCTCTGGGCACGGGATGGTGCACCATGCGAGCTGGAGCAGGGCCGTTGGGGGGGGGGCGTGTCTCCCTCAGGAATCGGGGTGACCTGGAACCTACCCACCACATAACCCCTGGGGGAAATGGGGGGAGAAGGGAGGTCATGCTCCCCTGACTCCTCTATGCTCCTGCTCCCATTTGCGGACACCTCGGTATCAGCGCAGCTGTCAAAATGGAAACAAATGTCATTTCTACTATGCCATCTTTCTTCTGTCACTTGTCTCTTACTTCCTCCTCTCTTATACCGCAACACTATCTTTGTGCAATATTACGGATCCCTGAGAATCCCCCCATCCTTCATCACTCTAACCCCTCTCTCCTCCTCACTTCACTTGTTTCTCTAATCTAACAAAGTTGTTCACTGGCAGTATCTCAAATTAAACTGTACCATCTACTCTGGCCCTCAAAACTGAAATCAGCTTGAAATGTATTTCGGGGAAACTGGCTAATATAACTAGTTTACCAGAAGCGATCATGCGTCAGTAACAACAGACACTGTCAGTCACATTGACACTCATATATGAGAGACAAGAATACAGGTTGGGCCTCACCAAAGACAGGGCACTAACACACCCAAAAAATGGCCTAGTAGTAGACCAAGCAAAGCTAGGTGTGGACACTGTATGACATGGTGGACATACTTACCAGGGAGACAGAGTGCTGGTACAACAGCCCATTCTGGTTCTCAGTTATACTTGTGTGCTTGTAAGTTCTTCTGGCACGTGGTGTCGATGAATCTCAAAGCGCAATGAAGTCGGTTTCACACCTGACCCCTATTTATAGAGCAAGACCATCATTATGATGTCATAGAACACCTGCCTTTCGATTGGAGGACTGGCTTGATGATAATTCTCTTCATGATGTCATAATAGAGCTTCTTTTTGGGAGAGCTGGGCTGATTCCAGCAAGAATGCATGGCTGATTTCTCTATACATCCAATGTCTATGTATAAACTCATGTATGGCTCGATTTTTTCTATTTACTTATTGGTTACCAGAGGTTAGGGTTATGGTTATAAAGGAATAAAGGGGGCAAAACTAAATACATAAATACATGGATAAATAGTTTAATGGTTAAATACTTGAATAAATAAATAAATCTATATCGCAAAGACTAAATAAATGAGTCTTACTCAGAATTGTCCATACACATTTTAAATCTAAGACCATTTCACTTGATTTGCACGTTTGTGTGGCAGATCATATTTTTGAAGAAAACCTCCTCTATTAAACACAACACATTTGTATGCAATCTCACTTGAGATGTTTATGCTGTAAGTGTTCCGTTTGTCCCTACAGCTTGGCTGTTGTGCCGGCAAAGAACATAGGGTGAGTTTGAAGTAAACTCTTCTTCTGTTGTTCACCCTGGACGGCTCTGTGTCACAGTAATGGCCAGACCAGGAGGACAGACCCTGAGTGTTATTACATCAACAGGCGTGTCCTCGGTGCCTTGTGATATTATTGTCTTTTAGATAGTCTCGCTGGGGGTATATTTGTATATTTCCTAACTCTACAGTCATATTATACAGTTTCTTTCCCCTCCAAAAGGTCCAGAGTATGCATTTGTAGATCAAATAAAAAGAGGAAAATATGTAGAACAATTTACACCGATTTATTGAGTTCTTCATAAAAAATATGAACATTGGAACATTGGCTGCAAACAGAACAGTGTCCTCATATGAGTCAGTCTGTTTCATCCTCTCGTCTGCCCACAACTAGGACCGGTCCATGCTTTCAAACGTGTCCATTTTCTGACGTAGCTTTCTTCACCTTTTTCCTGCCAAAAAAAGAGAAAGTCTGTCTGTAAATGACATTTGCGTTGCTTGAACTGCCTTACACACATCACAAACAGAAAACGCATTTAAAAATATCATCCTTCTTAAAAGTTGAAAGTCTTTCAGCCAGGACTGTGGCATCTGAAAAGTTCTAAGCTCTCAAACCAACCTCTTCTTCTTGACTCCAGCAGGGGGCGCCAGGCTGTTTTGCCGCTTTTTCCCGACCGGGTTACCCGCTGCACCCGAACCCTTCAGCACTTTCTTTCCTTTTTTCTGTCCGTCAGCCTTCTTCTTGGCTGCTTCTTGGCCTCCGGGCGCTTGTGTCTTCTGCGGCTGTCCTCGTGCCTTCCCTCCTGGCTTCTCCCTCTTCTTCAGCAGGAAGCTTGGCGTGGTGCAGATGGTGCTCCTCTTGGGTGGCTTCTTTTGCAGCTGACGCTTCACCTTACTGCGAAAACACCAGAACATCGTAACTGGTTAATACGTGTATAATCCTGTTTAAACTAGGGCTGGGCGTGTTTTTTCCCCTCACATTATTGGCCATGGTTTATCTTAACCCTTGTGTTTTTTTTGCAATCGTCAATAGAGCTGGCGGAACATCATGTAGCCACAGCTGGGAATCAAACTCAACCTTCCGATCATGAGCCGAACGCCTTAACCGCTAAGACACCTGACTCCCCAGGGTTTGTATCCTTGTTAGTATTACGACCACAAAACTTGAGTTGTCCCTGCTTTTGCCGACATAGTTTAACCCTGTATTATCAGAATATTTTTTAATGCTGATCATATTGTTAGGCTTCCAGACAATCTTAAAAGATATTCCCCAGTATCTGCTCCTAGGGGTGCACGGACACGGTGCTGTTATTGCTCTCGGCTCCCAACAAGGAGATCCTGGGTTTGGATCTCAGGCCCGACCATGATATTTCTGGGAAGGGGTCTGCATGTCCTCCCTGTGTTACCGTGGGTTCGCTCTGAGTACTCCAGCTTCCTCCCACCGTCCAAAGACATGCATGTGGTAGGTTAATTGGAGACTCTGGAAATAACGTAATGAATTTGAGAAAGAATGGTTGTCTCTACGTTGTCTGTAACTGTCTGTGTGATAGCCCTGTGACTGGGATAGGCTCCATTCACCTGTGACCCCTAACAGGAATAAGCGGCATCACCTGATAGGAGGTAGATAATGAACAAGTCTGCTCCTAACCATCCCTTGGTTGTGCAGGGACAGCAAAGAGCAGAAGTGTTCCCATCTAAAAATCACCTGTGGATTTTCTTGAAGCCGATCATGTAGCCTGGTACAGGACAGCCGGCCTGCTTGATCACGTTGGCGATGCTTCAGGGAGAGAGGGACACAATTAGAAAGGGAGAAAAGGAGAAGCAGTGTGCGTCGGGTCAATCCCTTCCATGCTGCACCTGCGCAACAGCGGCTTGTCGTTCTCCGTGAAGAAGGTGACCGCCTTCCCCGTGCGGCCAGCCCTGCCCGTTCGCCCTGAGAGACGGAGGAGAGAGACGAGGGGCTTTGAAGCGTTGCGTAAAGCACCATGGGTCACGTACACACGCGGGAGCCCCAAACCAGACCGGTCATTTAGGGCCATGCGGAGGGACTAACCGATGCGGTGGATGTATTCCACGGCACTGGTGGGGAAGTCGTAGTTCAGCACCAGGTTGACCCCCTTGAAGTCGATTCCTCTGGCCATCAGGGCCGTGCAGATCAACACCCAGATCTTTCCAGAACGGAAACTGCTCACGACGTTCTCTCTCTGAGCGGGACAGGGACAGAAAGAACGAGAATGGTAAAAAGATGCAGGCAACGAGAGAGGAAAAAGACAACGACCCTGTGTGGCAGTGAATATTGGATGGCTGGACCCTGAAGATGTGCGAAGGGCGGGATCCTTCCTGCGTGCGTACCTGCTGCTGAGTGCGGTCGGCGTGTATGATGTCCACGTTGATGCCTTCGTACACCAGCTCGTGGAAAAGCTCCCGCGCTCGCTCTATCGACTGCACAAACACCAGCATGGGCGGCAGGAAGCCCTGACCAAGAGAAAGAAGCCGGGAAGGAAAGTGGGAAGAGGGAGGATGAGGACATGCTGCTGTCTGTCATGTAGAAATGACCACTTTAACCCTGGATCACGTTCCAGGATCTCTCCTTGGCGCTGCCTACCTTCTTTACATTTAGTCATTTATCAGACGCTCTTATCCAGAGCGACTTACAGCAAGTACATGGACATTCCCCCCCAATACAAGTAGGGTGAATTGCCTTGACATAACATCATGTAGCCAGAGCCGCGGTTCGAACTCGCATCCTTCCAATCATGAGCCCAACGCCTTAACCGCTGAGCCACCTGACTCCCCATGGTTTATATCCTTGTTAGTATTACGGCCACACAACTTGAGTTGTGCCTGCTTTTGCCAACAAACCAAGGACACAATGTCATGTTTGTCATGTTGGCACGGCCGGGATTCGAACCCGCAACCTTCTAATTACAAGCCCGATTCCCTCGCCACTCGGCTACCTGACTCCCTACCTTCTTGATGATGTCCCTCACAGCCAGCAGTTTTCCGTTCTCTGTCCCCACAAAAAGCAGCTCCTGTTCCACCGTCTCCACCGCCGCGTTCCTGTAGGGAAACAAAATGGTCGAAAGGGGTCAGTCCCCTTTTTAACGACTCTTCCAACTCCAACAGTGCCGCGGCAGCCGCGACGGCACGGGCGCTGTAGATCGGGGGCGCACCTGTGCCCGATGTTGACCGAGACCAGGTTGTCGAGGTTGAGGCGGCACCACTGCTCCACGTCCGCGGCGCAGGTGGCGCTGTAGAGAGCCCGGCGGACACGGGGGCCGGAGCACGCCAAGAACACGACCGCCAGCTGTTCCCTGAAGCCGCTCTTACCGTCCTCGAACAGCTTGTCGGACTCGTCCACCACTAGCCACTCCACACTGACACACACACACACACAGATATATGACTTCAAGGTGCAAGAGCTTGCGAGTCACTGAAGGACAGCTTATTTGGGACACACACACACACACACATCGAGGTGGTTAATGACCTGCTTAGGTCCAATGCAGGAGGATCTTGTTTCAGCAGGAAAACGACTCTGTTAGGAGTACTAACCAGGATATCTATGGAGAGATGGAGAAGGGGAGAGATGGAGGTGAGGGTTAAAGAGAAGGCTTGCGATGTAGAGTGTGGGAGTATGGCGTTGTAATGGGGTACCGTATTTCTTGCTGGACT
This sequence comes from Neosalanx taihuensis, assembly GCA_030340665.1. Taxonomy (NCBI): domain Eukaryota; kingdom Metazoa; phylum Chordata; class Actinopteri; order Osmeriformes; family Salangidae; genus Neosalanx; species Neosalanx taihuensis. Next base: position 4,850,447 of record CM059310.1, read on the forward strand.
GAGGTCCGTATTTTTTGGCGGCCATGGACGCCTTGTCGATGATGTGGACCCTGAAGCCTGTCCCCTCCGACAGACGAACCAGCTCTCTGTGGGTCTAAAAACAACCGCTAGTCAGTCGTACACCACCGCCCACCTGCATTTACATTCGACATTTAGTCATTTAGCAGACGCTCTCATCCAGAGCGACTTACAAGTACAGGGACATTCCCCCTGAGGCAAGTAGGGTGAAGTGCCTTGCCCAAGGACACAACGTCATGTTGACACACCCGGGATTCGAACTAGGGACCTTCTGATTACTACCCGACACCCTTGCAGACTGCGCCACGCGACTCCCACTTATCATTACAGCAGCTCTGCCATGTCTGTGAATATGTTTGTGTGCATGTGAGTACGTTTCCATGACTCGAGGGCATGCCAGTGTGTTTTGGAGCATGTTCGTGGGTCCGCGACCGTGACTTTGGGCGTGTCAGTGTGTGTTTGGGGGTGTGTGCTAGTGTGTGTGTACCTGACTGGCCAGCTCTCTGGTGGGGGAGATGATGACAGCCCTGAAGCCCAGATTGGCTGGCTGCTGGAGGTGGGCGAGCAGGGGCAGACAGAAGGCCAGGGTCTTCCCTGAACCTGTAGGGGCGCAGGCCAGGATCTCCCGACCCTGGGGCAAACGGTCCAGAACACGGAGCGGCCGTTTAAGCACAGGGGGCAAAACAGGCGGAAAACATACGTCCGATGGTATTCAAGGTCACAACAGGGTCCCTTGACCACTTTGATCCCATTTCACTACTGTACACACCCCACCCACCCCCATAGTAAATATCCATTAACACCCATCTACTTTTTCACTATATAGTTACTGCCTATTTTTATTTTTAACCTTTATTTAACTCCCGTATAGACTCTTTGTTTGCTCCATTCTGCCACAGTAAATTCTGTGTTGCAACTTTCATGGCGAATAAAAACAGATTCTGATTCTGAACAGAGGGTGAAGCGAGTCTTAACCAGTGGCTCTCAACCCTGGTCCTCAGGTTCCCCGTGTCCTGCATGTGTTAGATGCCCCACTCCCGTCGGATGAATGGGCTGTTATGGGCTAGCTATGCAGAAGCCTTGTAAAGACCATACTATTGAATCAGGTGTGTTGGAGCAAGGAAACATCTAGAACAAACACATATAAACACACTGTTGTTATCGAGCTCTGTGGAAGCCTCATGATGACCAATTCAAAATAATCCGGTGTTTGAGCAGGGAACAGCGGCTCTCGAAGACCATGGTTGCCTACCCCTGATCTAGAACATGCGGAACATGATGCACGTGACAACCACAGGTCGAAACGGACACAGTAAACAGACACAGAGGATAGTGTGTGTGTGTGTGTGTGTGTGTGTGTGTAGTTCCTCACATGCATCATCAGTGGTATGGCCTGCATCTGTATGGGTGTCGGGGAGGTGAGCCCGGCCTCTTGCAGGTTCTGAAGGACCCGCGGGCTCAGGCGGTACTCCGACTGCAACTCCGCGAACGTGCACAGTGGGTCGGGCACGTCACTGCCGTGCACGTTGATCCGGTGCTGCGCTCGTATACGGTTCACCTGAGACAGCAGAGAGAGGACAGGTCGGCCGTTAAAGTCTGTTCAACTACAGCTGTGCATTCAGAGACAATGGCAAGGTAACACTACCATAACTGCATGTGAATAAGCCATGAATGCTTTAATCTTTTACTAGCTGTTATGTGAGTGGGCTGAGTATGTGTGCAGAGTGTGTGTGTGCGTGCAGTGTGTGTTTGTGCAGAGTGTGTGCGTGTGTGTGGGTGCAGAGTGTATGTGTGCAGAGTGTGTGTGTGTGTGTGCAGAGTGTGTGCATGCAGGGTATGTGCGTGCAGGGTGTGTGTGTGTGTACAGAGCGTGTGTGTACAGAGTGTGTGTGTGTTGGGAGCACCTTCTCCTTGTGCAGTTGCTTCATTCTCTTGAGAGAGGTCTTCTCCTGCCCCTCCTTCTGCAGGCCTTTGGTGTTCCTGTCCAGAGAGGAAGTCCAGCGGATCCCTTCCCCCTGGCCGTCCCCAGGCAGCTCCTTGTTTTGCTCTAGAGGAAACCAGCAGAGAGAGGGACCAGCCTGTGAACGCACCCCGATATCAGGCTCTGCATCATCGCCTTTCTCACCTCCGGAGTCGGTCACTGCATTACGTTTTTGTCCCTGTACCCTGTTTACCTTCGGGTTCTCTAGCTTTCTTTTTCTTCTTCTTCGCAGTTGTCGCCTCCTTAGTTGTCTCCTCATCACGCAGTTTTCTTTTTGTGCTGACGGTGTCTTCCTTGCCTCCTCCCTGCTCGCCATCTTTCTCCTCCTCTCCTTCCTCGGCCCTGCTTTGGCTGGCTGGATTAGGAAGCCCCGGTCCAAAAAAGTTGATCCCAGAGAGAATATCCAAGGATCCATCTTTACCTTGCGGTTTCACCACCTGATATAAAACACCAACCGAGAAAGAATTCAACCTTCAACGCCAATTTTCATTTATATTTGGAACATATGGTGGAATCAACTCCCCACCTCCATCAGAAACACAGACTCCTCACCTTCAAGAAAAGGCTCAAAACTCACTTTAAGGGCACTTAGTAATACTATGGCACTTAGAAATATAATCTGTTGTTGTTCGGAATTACTTGTTAACTCGTTTGTGTTGTTGCTTTATTGTTCTCGTCCCACAGGTAGACTACTGTCCGTCGGGGACTCACCTAAAAGCTCTAGTTATAACTCTTCCCTTGGCACTTATTGGTTCTCACGATGTATGTTTCATAATCTATAAGCCTGCTATGTTTGGGATCTATCACATTGCTATGCTCAGTCACCGATGCCCTTTTGTAAAGCTCTCTCTTGTAAATCGCTTTGGATAAAAGCATCTGCTAAATGAATAATTGTAAATGGAACACAGGAGTCGACCATGACAACATACCTCTTCCAGTAGCACTGCAACATGTTAGTTAGTACTGGCTAGCTACATATTAGCTAGGTAGACACACGCTTAAGGACATTACTTTCCAAACGTTCAGTTTCTGACCGTACCAATATAGTCTAATTAGATACTTAACTATACTGTGATTGTAAATTACCTTAAATCGTTCCGCATCTTTCCCAAACCTCTTAAAATCGAACTTGGCTCCTGCTCCCAGCTTCCGAAACAAGTCAAACGCGTCCATTGAAACAGCGTGTGGCAAGTAAAGGCATGACTAATCAAGACTTGAGAAAAATAGATCCGACCTACGACTTCTCGACATTTGATGAAGCAGCCTGTCCTCCTGTAATTTCCACAAGGGGTCACTAAAAGCTGATCTCGTCGCTCTGCAGAATCATGATAAGGGTTATTGCCAAATTTGGAACAGACTCCTGATTAGGAATGTGCTTTGGTGGGTAGACGAAGAGGACAAAGCCGGCTTTTAGTGGGAGGCTTTTCTTGCATTTTCAAGCAAGCAAAACATTTACATTACATGGTCCAAGTAAAAATACATAGGCTTCATCTGTTTGATTTCAAGTATCTTATTATTTTATCGGTTAAATATATATACTGGTGGTCAGGTGGCTGAGCTGTAAGGGAGTGAGGCTAATAGTCAGAATGATGCAGGTTTGAACCCAGGTTGTGCCAACATGGCGTTGTGTCCTTGGGCAAGACAATTTACCTCAGGCTGAATGTCTTTGTACTTGCTGTAAAACGCTCTGAATAAGACCGTCTGCTAAATGACTTTATGTAAATCTCCTGCTCTATATAGCTTTGGGTGAAAGCATCTGCTGAACAATTACATTTCAGGGGAGTCAGGTGGCTTAGCGGTTAAGGCGATGGGCTAGTAATCAGAATGTTGCAAGTTTAACTACCAGCTGTGGCAACATGATGTTGTGTCCTTGTGTCCACATCACCCCACTTACCTAATGGGAAATGTCCCTGTAAATTGCACTGGATAAGAGCATCTGCTAAATGTAAATGTAAAAACTCAGACACAACATCAACGGTTAGTAAAATGAGATTTTATTGAAATTGATAATTTTTTTAAAGTAATTTGTTTGGTGGGGTGGAGGGTGATTGGTGTGTAGATACATTCATATAAAAAATAAAGAATCCATCATTGTTAAGTATAGCTATGAACTCTGGGAAATGAATTGTTAACAAGAAGGCCGATGATGCTCTTCCAGTCTCTTTTTCAGAGCCGATAACATCAAGTCTAATATCTCCTCAGTTCGGTTTGTATCGTGGCCGGGTCAGGCTGGTGTCACGGCAAAGTTAGAAGTCAAACAGTGGGTGTGAACTGAGCCACGGAGGGGGTACCGTGCGAGCCCTCAAGCTCCTCGCAGCTCCGCAGCACATCCTCCAGGAACGCCACCACCATGTCAGCCCCCCTCACCTCATCCACTCCCAGGCTGGCCCCTCCTTTGGCCTCCACACATACCCGCCTCAGTCTGTCTCGTGTCTCCTGTAGAGCTGTGACCCTCTCCTGCGGGTTCGAACCGTCTCCCTCCTCCCCATCCCTCTCTCCCACTTCCCCCCCTTCTCTCCCAGGTCCTCCTCTTCCTTCCCCCTCTCCTCTAAGATACTTGATCAGGTGCTCCCTGATGCCTTTCCCCTCCTCCCCAGCCAGCGACGCCCCCAGGGCGGGCAGGTCCTCCGGCTGGCTGAGGGAGAGGAGGTGCGTGAGGGCTTTGGCGAGCGCGTGGCGGAGGCTGGCGCAGTAGCGGTACTCCAGGAAGTCGCGCGTGTCCTCGCTGTTCTCCAGGGCCATGGCCAGGGCGCTCCACACGCGACCGAAGCGCGCCGCGTCGCCGTAGCTGGCGCGCCGGGCGGGAACAGCGAGGGCGGCGGCCGACTTGATTCGCACCTTGAAGTTCTTGCAGGACGAGACCACGGAACAGAGGGCAGAGAACGCGTCGCTGGACCATTCGGCGGAGTCTGTTGACAGGAAGGGAAGAGAGATAAGAACGTATGAAGCGCTTGAAAACATAAATAATACAAGGTTGTATATTCCAGTACACACTATATGTGTGTCTGTGTGTGTGTGAACGTGTCAAAGTTGTGTGTGAACGTGTCAACTGTCAAAGTTGTTGTTGAATCAGAATTACTTTGTTAATCCCTGAGCGCAAACTCGTTAGTTTTGCGACCTACGCAAATTCACCTTAAATTTGTAAACTATTCTGCTGTATGCTCTTTCTCGCGATGTATGTTTCATAATCTTTAAACCCGCTATGTTTGGGGTCTATCACGTTGCTATGCTCAGTGACCGATGCTCTTTCGTAAAGCTCTCTCATGCAAGTCGCTTTGGATAAAAGCGTCTGCTAAATGAATACATGTAATGTAATGTAAATGTAAACTACCTAGGGGGAGCGCAGGGTTTTGGAAGGCGTTCCCCAGGGCATAGCAGGCATTCCATCTGACTTTCATGGTGGCCTCGGACTGGACGGTCTGGACAAGCGCTCGGACCGCCTCCTCCAGGGGCAGTTGGAACACCGGGCGGGTCAGCTGACCGTAACGCAGGAAGTGAAGCAGGTTCCCCAACGCTCTCACGGCATTGGACTTGACCTGGGAGATAGAGGGGAGGAGCTACTGTCAAAGGGTCACTGATTCACAGGGTTTTGGGGGAAGGTGATGGACTTGGCATTCACCTATGGTGAGGGTTTGTCGTTGTTCTTATTTATTGATAATGGTTTAACCAGGTGACGTGCTTGGCGGAGGTCCTCACCCTGTCCTTGTCCGTCGAGGCTCGAGCGGCTGACTTCAACATCTTCAGCAGCAGCATGTCAGACAGTTCCTCCTGGAAGTCTACGCCCACACATTCCCTGAGAAAGAGAGAGGGACAGAGAAAGACAGCGACAGAGAGAGACAGCGAACGAGAGAGACAAAGAGAGAGAGACAGAGACAAACAAAGATAGACAAAGACAGACAGAGAGAGACAAATAGACAGATAGAGACAAAGAGAGAGAGAGAGACAGAGACAAAGAGAGACAGAGAGAGACAAGGAGACAGAGAGAGACAAAAGAGAGAGACAAAGAGACAGATAGAGACAAAGAGAGAGAGACAGAGACAAAGAGAGAGAGACAACGAGAGACAGAGAGAGACAGAGAGAAACAGAAAACAGTTGGATGGGTCAAAGGAGAAAAGCAGACCGTCAAAAAGACGACGCACGCCAGACCACCCCGGTCAGACGAAAGACAGACGGCGTTCTCACATGTTGACGATCAGCGTGTCCGTGAGGTTGCCTAGCGACCAGGCTGCCTTAGCGCGGACGTTGGCCGAGCGGTCGTCCAGCGCCGTCAGAATGGTATTCGCGGTGTCGGCCACAAACATCACATCCTGCAAAGGCAAGACCAGCGGTGAAGGTGAATGCGCTTTATGTGACCCACGTCCACAGAACAGTGAGGAGAGAGGGGGGTTGTGGGTAGTGTAGTCACCAGTACCTCTCTCAGACAGGGGAACAGGATGTAAACTCCCAGGGCTCTGACAGCAGCAGCCTTCACCAGAGAGTTGTCACTGTAGGTCAGGCCCAGCAACACCGTGATGCACATCACTTGGCTCTTATCCTGCACGCACACACACACGCATACACACACACACAAGCAAGCGAAACAGTCAAACCCCAAACCAGCACAGCTCAATTTTGTTGTGTTGTTGTTGTAGGAGTCAGGTAGCTGAACGGTTAGGGAATCGGGCTAGTAATCAGAATGTGCTGGTTTGCTCGTAGGAGAGGGAAGGGCGGGGAAGGGGGAGGGCAGGGAAGCGGGGGAAGAGAAGGGAAGGCGCGGAAGGGGGGGGGGGGGGGGGGGAAGCGGATCCGGGGAGACTCACGGGCAGCTGGGCGAAGGCCTGGGGGAGGATGGAGGAGAGCGTGTCGCAGGCGCTGGTCTGCAGAGTGGGATGCTGCTCACTCTGGAGGGCCCGGTTTAGCGGCCCGCTCAACACCTCCACCCAGAACTGCACCACCTGCCCAGGATACCAGGACACACACACACACGCTGGATGCTTAAAACTCACCTATTTAAAGAATTTAATGGCACTTAGGAATAGTATGGCACTTCACATAATCTAAAGTGCTTTAGATCAATCTGTTGGCCCCCATATGGTGACTTGCCAGTGTTGTTTATTGTATCTCTTGCTTTATGTCCACAATTGTTGTGTTATGCATTTATAGTTCTTCCCTTGGCACTTATTGGTTCTCATGATGTATGATTCACGATCTAAAAAACCGACTGTGTTCGGGGTCTATCACGTTGCTATGCTCAATGACTGATGCTCTTTGTAAAAGCTCTCTCTTGTAAGTCCCTTTGGATAAAAGCGTCTGCTAAATGAAAAAATGTAAATGTAATGTAAATGCTGGTGCATTACACCCCCACCTGAAGAATTCATGTCACGCCCACCATGACATGTTGATATGTCACACCTGCCTTACAATGTTCAAATGTTACTTGTGCACTACAACTAGTACACTAAGTCAGTGGTTCTCAACCCTGGTTTGTTTCCCTGCTCCAACACACATTAGCAGGCTTCTGCCGGGCTGGATAATGACCCATTCACTAGAATCAGGTGTGTTGGAGCAGGGAAACATGTAGAACATGCTGGACAGGTGTTCACTGAGGACCAGGGTTGGGAACCACTACTTCATGTGATGGTTACAGCGCTGCGCAGACTAGCGTACCTGGCTGAGGGGGACCTTGGCTCTCTCTGGAACGCTGCTCTCTGCTCTGTACTGCTGGATTATACCTGTACCCAACTCTTCTAGCAACTAGAGAGGAGAGGAAGAGAGAGGGAAAGAAAGAGAAAGGGATGTTTTGTTGTTTTAAGCGGATGATCCTTACATTTTTTCCATCGCTGCATACACAAGAGACAGAGGCAGACAGAAAAACAGAGAGAGACAGAGGAAGGGACAGAGTGATAGAAAGACAGAGAGACAGAGAAGAACAGAGAGACAGAGAAAGAGACGGACAGAAAGCGAGAGAGAGAGAGAGACACACACAGTGACAGAGGAGTTACCTTTGCTCCATGCAGTTGTATGGAGGGGTCTGTCTCCCGAAGGCAGGTAGCGCTCACCTGGCCCAGCTCACACAGACTACCCTGGGCCAGAGGGAAGTACCCTCTCACCAGGTGGGCCAGAACCTTCAACACAAGACCCACGCTGAATAAAACATGTTGAATAACCACCCCCCGCTCCACCCCGCCCCGCCCACTGCCATCTCTCATCTCACCTGCAAGGCTTCTAGACGCAAGGGGAAGGGCTCCAGACTGCTAACCCCGCCCCCTCCGGCCGCCTCGCCGTCCGATTGGTCCTCTCTGGGCTGGGTGACGAGCGACACGCACAGCTGCAGCAGCCAGGGTGGCCGGGGCCGCCCCTCCTCTCCCTCCTCGGCAGGGGTGAGCGAGGCTGGGGGAGAGGTGTGGGCGCTGCGGTGGGAGGGCGAGGAGAGGCCGTCTCTCTGCCTCCAGCTCAGAGCCCCGTCCTGGGGGGTGTGGGAGCCGGTGGTGGGGGCGCTGCTGCCCCCTGGCTGCCTGAGGAGGAGCTGCACCTCGGGGAGAGGGGCCTGGGCGGACAGCAGGGCCCCATACAGGGTTAGGACGGACACACGCACATTCACGTCTGCGACAGGAGGAAAGAGGAGGCGCAAACACACACTTACTTTTACTTTTTACATTATTGTACTCGCTGTGAGGTATGTTATCATTACTTGCTTTTCTAATGTACTTCCAAATCACTTTTAATACCCTGTACATACTCTGCATATTCCGCTTATGCTACCTGTTTTGCACTTCTGGTTGGATGCTAAATGCATTTTGTTACCCTGTACTTGTACGCGTGTAATGACATTAAAGTTGAATGTAATCTAATCTACAGGTACACTGTTACACATCTGAGGTTCATGTTATCTAATTGTACCTTGTTTAACCGAATGCTCGCGTGGTTCTTCCCCAAGGCAATTGTTTGGTTTCTCACAATGTACGTTTCACGATCTGACTACCCATCGATCAGCGATCAATGCCCTTTTGTAAAACTCTGTCTTGAAAGTCACGTAATGTAATAGGATAAAAGCGTCTGCTAAATTAATACATGTAAATGTTACTTGGTTATTGTAAATTGGGTTGGCACCGAGTTGAAAACACCGGCCCACCACACACTCTCACACACTTTCACACTCTCTCACACTCTCCAACACACACTCCCACACACACAGACCTCGGTGGCGTATGTAGGGTCGAATCTGCCTCCAGAGAGGACTGAGTAAGCCTGGTCTGAGGCGGTTGTAGGGGGCGTTGGACACCAGGTGGGCCAGACTCTGCAACAAAGCAGAAACCCGTCAGCATGCTGGAACTTTCGTGCACGCTTGGGAACTGTGGAAGAAACTGAATTTCCTGTGTACTTACATTAATCACTACTGAACACACTTTCTCTGAAGACTGCCTGACTGTCAATATCTATGTTTACATTCTTGTGCCCTATAAAAGAAGGTCCTCTCGCCTTCAGCGGGGAGAGAGACATGATCGAGCTCAGCTTTGTGTTGTCTGGTTATTTCTCTCCCAATCTGCAGATTGTTAAATACGTATCAAATCCAGAACTAAACTCAACTGTCACTCCGTTTATGAAGAGACGGGCAAAACGCTTTCTTCATCAGAACCTGCGCGGCGTTACCTTGACGACCTGGGTGAGGGTGTGGGCGGACGCCTCGGCCAGCAGGGCCAGGCTGAGGGAGCGGTGCAGCTCCCTGACGGCCGTGGCCAGGGAGAAAGAGAAGGGGGTGAAGGCCGTGCGGGGGGGCGCCGTGTCCTCCGCCACCGCCAGCAGCTGCCGGGAGCCGTCCAGCAGAGCCGAAAGCACCTGGAGGGCACAGGCACGCACCTGGGGGTGGGGTGGGGGTGACGAGTCGACACAGTGAACATGGGGTCTTCGTGTCCATACGATTTCATCACTTGGAGCAATTGCACGGCTGTGTACCGTATTTTTCGGACTATAGGGCGCACTTAAAAGCCTTTATTTTTCTAAAAAAACGACACTGCGCCTTATAATCCGAAGCGCCTTATATATGGATGAATTATTTTGTTTACTGACCTCTAAGCGATTTTTGTGTGGTACAAGGCACTAAATAAAAATGTTTTAGTACGACTTTGGTAAACTACAAAGCCGCACCGCTTGCAGCATTACGGCTACCATAACCAGGAGCGTCGCAGAGTAATACAGACTGTGCTTCACCATAATATTATTCGACTGATTTATCTGACTGTTTTTTTCCGCTTAATGCGTCTTATAGTCCGGTGCGCTTTATATATGAAAAAATATCAAAAATAGACCATTCATTGACAGTGCGCCTTATAACCCAGTGCGCCCTATAGTGCAAAAAATACGGTACATACAGTACTCACCCCGCCCCCCATAGTATATATCCATTCTCACCCATACACTTCATACTCATACAATCTTATACTCTTTACATACTAACCATGTATAGGTATTGCCAACTTTTTATGTTCTTTGTTTGATCCAACCTGCCACAATGTTTGTGTAATGTGCAGGCGAATAAAAACGAATTCTGATTGTTCCGATTATGATTATGGGAATTGTGCACATCCAATGTGTGTGCATGAAAACGCCTATACATGCATACAGAGAAGATAGAGCGCATGCTGTACGTGTGTGTTGATACCCGTGTGTGTTGGTGTTAGTGGACGCACAAACACAGAGGACACATGCTGCATGTGTGCATCTACTGCGTGCGTGTGCTGTCAAAACTGCTCAAAAATGACGTTCGAATATTCGAATATTCCCCAACACATGTATTCGAAAATATTCGAGTTTCCCGGTTGCGCATTAGGCACGTCAATAACAGGACAAATGAATACAACGAGACATAACTATTGTATGGGTAATATATTTAAGTTAATTTAACAACATATTACCTACACAAAAATAAGTAGATGGACTAATGGCCAAGACTGCAGACCTTGGCCTCTCGCTCGCACACACGCACTTTTTCTTTCTCTCTCTCCCGCACTGTCGCTCTCTGCGCATAGCGGTGTAAATGAACGACAACAATAAACAAATGCTGATTGTTGATTAAAGGTTTTGTGCAAGAAATTAAAGGTCGCGATTCTTGTGCCAAATACAAACAGTCTTGCCTGCTGCCGCTGTTTTTGTTGTTGTTTTTTTTAACATTCGAATATACATTTTTTATATTCGAAATTCGTTTTTTAAACACTATTCGAATGTATATTCGAATATAGAATATTCGTTGACAGCCCTAGTGTGCGTACCTTGGGGGAGGGGTCCTTCAGTATGATGGTGAGCAGAGTGAGAGGGGGCGGTCCTCCGACGGGGGCGTCGGGGATGAAGGAGGACCAGTAGCCGTAGAGGGTCTTCCTCTCCACCCCCTTCACCAGCACCAGCAAACAGTGGAGTGCCCCCTGGCGAACGCGGCAGTGGTACAACCTGTCGCACAAGCGCACTGTGGTTAGAGGGGGGCTGCCTTTAGGGCTACTGTGACAGGATGAGGCGTAACAGAACAGATAGACAGACCGAAAAGAGTCAAGTGGCTGAGGGGTGAGGGCTAGTTATCAGAAGGTTTGGAGTCTGAATCCTGGCCATGCTAACATGACGTTGTGTCCTTGGGCAAGGCACTTCACCCTACTTGCCTCAGGGGGAATATCCCTGTACTTGCTGTCAGTTGCGCTGGATAAGAGTGTCTAAAAATTACTAAATGAAAGAGTGAGAGAGACGCAGAGAGAGAGAGAAGGGGGGGGGGGGAGACACGGGTACCTCAGCTTGTTCTGTGCGCCTCCCTCGGGGTCCGAGAACTCAGAGTCGGAGCTGCCCTTCTTCCAGGAGGGGTAGAGAGAGGGAGGAGCCGCGGGGCCTTTAGACCAGGCCTCTTCTCCTACTCCACCTTTCACGCCTGCTCCTCCTTTCAAAAGCACAGGCTCTCTCTCTCGCTCGTCCTCCTCTCCGCCCTCCCCTCGCTTCTCCTCCATCTTCTTCCCTTTCCCCCGGCTCTTCTTCTTTTTGTTCTGTAGAGAGATGAGGAGACAGAGAGAGGGAGATAGAGAGAGAGAGACACAGAAAGAGACACACAGAGAGAAAGGGATACATAGATAGAGAGAGAGATAGAGACAGGGAAGAATAAGAAAAAGAGAGAGAAAAAGATAGACAGAGAGAGCGAGAGTGAGACAGAGAGAGAGTGAGATAGACAGAGAGACAGAGAGAAATAGCGAGAGAGGAGAGAGAGAAAGAGAGAAAGAGAAAGAGGGAGCGGAAGGTCATAGGCAGAAGGAAACAGCGAGAGAGAGAAAGATAAAGAGGAGAAGAAAGGAAATAGTGAGTGTGACTCAGTTTACGCTCATTTCAGACAACCAGAAATTACAGCCAATTACAGGCCGGAAATGCCATCCAATTACACGCAAGAAACGATACAGCTTGATTAGCAATCTCTGACCCATCTTTAAATCCTAACTGCGATACATGTTATCCCAGATGGCTAATCAGCACGTACTGTGCTCATGGTGATGAATAATAAAGAGGATAATTCAGGTGACAGAGTGAGCGAGACTCCAGCACTTACTCCAGAGGCCTTGCTCTGTGCAGGGGGGTCTTGTGCTGGTTCCGGAGGCTTAGGGGCCGAAGGCCCCTCATACTGGGGGAGGGTAGCAGGGTACAGCACGGAGGGCCACTCCACGCACACACCCGGGGCCCCCTGAAACATGAGCCTCTGACAGACACGCACACACAATCATAACAAGGCTTTCAAACACACAGTGGTGTGATGCGAGTGGATCCACATACTGTATTGACTTCCTATTTTGGGGCAGTACCTTGAGTGCAGCCAACAGAGAGCCTAGGTCTTCCCCTACTCCAAATTTCCACTTTCCTCCAGAGAGAAGACACTGGAGGCCCTTCAATGCCCCCTGGATAACCTGGAGGGAGAAGGAGGGAGGGGATCGAGGGAAGAGTGAGAGATTGCTGCGTGCCACAGAAACAGACCTGGATTCCGATGCCGAACATGTTGGCATGCGTGTGTGTAACAACAGTGTGTGTACCGTGCAGTACAGCAGCTCGTCACTGCTGGAGGATCTGGGGGACTGCAGTGTCTCCAGGAACACTCTGAAGCACACACTCTTGTACTTCTCATCCAGAGATGGCTGGCCTGGAATCCTACACACACACACACACACACAAGTATAGCTGGTTATCATCCGGAGCTATTTCAGGTTAAAATGATCTCTTGATGCACACTACTGGTTGTGGATTCTTACCCCAGACACAGGTTGGCCATGCAGGTCAGAGCTGCCCGGCGTAGCTCCATGTCTGGCTGGGTGGGGGCGCTGTAGAGCATCAACACTTGCGTCTCACCCAGTAACTCGCTCATGTGCTGCAAACAAAGGGGAAAACAATGGTTATAGCTGAGCTCAAAATGGCTGTTTGGACACCACATAGACCGTCAACCCAACACAAGACTCAGGAGTAGGTTTAGACCACGCCAGGTCTAAACTCTCATCTCTCAGAGCGATTTAATGTTAATTTACATTACATTTAATCAATTAGCAGACACTTTTAATCAAAAGTGATTTACAGCATGTACAGGGACATTCCCCCTTCGGTAAGTAGGGTGAAGTGCCTTGCCCATGAGCACAATGTCATGTTGACACAGCCGGGACTCGAACTGGTGACCTTCTGATTACCAGTCCAACTACCTTAACAACTGCACCACACCTCCACCAGCGTTGGGATGCCGTTCAAGACAATTCAGATACTCAGCCCATTTGAACTGAACCTAACCACAGCGTAGAAATCTACCTTGTGGCATTTATGGCCGTTCCCATACACCAGAGTGGACAGGGCCAAAAGCACATCTGAATGGGTCCATGAACTGCAGGTGTTTAAGGCACGCAAGGTATAACACAGCAGAGATTCCAACGTGTGCTCATCCACTATCACCTGGAAAACAGAGAAGAAGACTGAGAATGCACTACGCCCACTCCTCCGTAATAGTTTACCCGCAGATCCACACGCAGGTATGTACAGTGTAAGCCTACCTGAAGCTGGTTCAGTAGATGATGAATGAGTTGGCAGAGTTTGATGATGAGATGCTCTTGACTGAGTGGCACTAGACGGCTGGCATGGACCAGCAAAGCGCAAACATCCTATAATGGAAAAAAGTTTTTTTGTGAGATAATAAATACATAATACTCATTTAGCCGATGCTTTCATCCAAAACGACTCACAATTAGTACTGAGACATTCGCCCTAAGGCAAGTAGGGTGAAGTGCCTTGCCCAAGGACACAACATCACATAACCGCAGCCGGGAATCTAACTCACAATCTTCCATGTATGAGGCCAAAGCCTTCACCCGCTGAGCCAGCTGACTCCCTAGCTTGCATTATGATAAACGGCGGCGTCACTTCATTTACATTTTGCAGACGCTCCTATCCAGGCAGGGTGAAGTGCCTTGCCTAAGGACACAACATCATGTTGACACGTCCTGGATTTGAACTCGCAACCTTCTGATTACCAGCCCGATTCCCTCACCGCTCAACCACTTGACTTCATGAGGGTTACCTACCTCAGGTCGTATATGGGAGTGCGGGTTAAAGTTGCTGTTGTAGTTTTCTGAAATGAGTTGATCAAAGAGCAGGTTGAGCTCAGTTTTGAGACCGGCTGGATCTCCGGGTCGTAACGAGCGGAGCTTGGAGGAACACCGGACAAACTGGACACCAGCGTCGGATACCGAGCCAAGGTCTGTTTCTTTGGCAAGTGGAATGAACGGAGCAGCATCTGGAGACAAATTAACAGGCGGCGTGCCGTTAACTTGAAAGCTGGAAGGTACTGGTGGCACAGGACCCGGTGACAGCGTCGCTTTAGCCGCCATCTTAGTCTACTTCAATGTGGTCGCAACTATGGTAACGCACATCAACATCCGGGGACAAACGGAAGTTCAGGCGATACTTCTTCTGCGGAATGATCTTTGCTCTTTACCGCTCAACATCAGATCTGTTATTTAATTGAACATAATGTAAAATAATGTAATAATTAAATTATGAATGGGTAATTAATGTAATAATGTCAAATATTACAAATATAATTTGGCCGGACGGTTCCCTTTACTTCACATTCTCATGAAAAAAAGATTCATTGTATTATGGATTGATGGTGCTAATTAACTGACGAGTTACACACCCACAAGACATGTTAAAAGACAGGAGGCAATATTACTTTTAAATAAAGTATTCTACTCTTTTTAATCATGTTAAAGCAACAGTCAAAGCATTTTGTACAACATATTTAATAACAATAAATCTTACAGAAAATAAAAAAAACATCATAAACAAAACATATCCTGTTGCTGGGTCATCTTAGGCAACTCCATGAAAAAAAAATTCATCATACTGCAACATATACACATAAAGTAATGTACATGGTCCATGCATCAGCGCACAGCCAGGTCTGAAGAAGAATCTAGAACGTTTGTAGAGTACGAGTTAGTCTGTGTTTGAGCAAGTGTGTGGATGCAACTGTTGGGGGCAAGGCATTTGTCGGTGTGTTGGGTGTGTGCGTGAGTGCATATACACGTGTGTGAGTGTGTAAGAGCAGTAAGTAAGTAAGAATGGCCACAACCATTTGTGTATCACAGTCCAGTTGGAGAGCGGAGCTCCTTTCACTGTCGGTGGTAAAGTGGTTCGAAGGAGTCACAGTAAGGAGTAATAGAAGGTAAAGGGAGGTTTAGGTTATCTGGGTGGCGGGGTAGGTGAGGTTGGGGGGGGGGGGAGGTGGGCTTAGCCAGACTTGAATAGCAGGATGGCTACTTGGCCCAGGTAGAAGTAGATGAAGTGCTTGGTCTCGTGCGTCACATAGCTGCCGAAGTTCCTTCCCACAATGCAATGCCAGGTAGGGTTGTACTTCTTATCAAACTCCTATGGAGAGAGGGAGGAGATAGGTAGGGGGAAGCAAAACTTAGATTAGATTCAACTTTGTTATTACACACGTATAAATGGAAGAAAACTAAATACAGTTTGGCATCCAATCAGAAGTGCAAGAGAAGCAGTTATATACAGATCATTTAAATACTGATTGGTTAAATGAGCAGTTACGTACAGGTTAGTGCAATGTAACAGATGAGAAGAAAAATATATATAGATTAGCAATAAATATACAGATTAAGTCAGGGCGAAATATACAGATGTTCTACATACAGTATACAGATGTTCTATACAGATACAGATGTTCTGTATTGAAGGTGCAAATATGACTCTGGAATCTCAAGTGGGAATCTTAAAAACTTGTACACCGCGTGCAGAACCCAGGTTACCTTTTTGATGTAGGCAGCGATGTCTTTCTCGATGTTGTACTTCTCCATGGCCTGGGTTGCGCAGTCCACAGCGTCCTGCTGCATGTCCTCGGACATGTCGGCGTTCTTTATCACGGCCTTCCTGTCAGTCATGATGGCTGGGAACAGACAAGCATGTTTTACTTTACGAGCAAGACCAGAACCGCAGTGTCCGAACCGTCAGCCTTACACTTCAGTCCCTGTGATTCTACGGAATCACGGTGATAAGAGGTGGGGTCTTGTGGCACACTCGGTTAGGGTGTCGAACTAGCAATCAGATGGTACCAGGTTTGAACCCTGCATGAGTCAACATGACAATGTGTCCTTGGGCAAGGCACTTCACCCTACTTGCCCCAGGGGGAATGTCCCTGTACTTGCAAATGCAAATAACCCAAGATCCGAACATGTTTATGTGCACGTTAAAGGTGCTGTGTCTCATTACTTTACATCCGTTGCAGGGAATGTGGCAGAGTCAGCAGCCACAGCCCTCCAGAAAAACAAAACAAATGGTGACACCCCCCCCCCCCCCCCCCCCCCCCCCCCCCCTCAGCCATGTTGTTCCAATTCCCGACCTTCTCCTTCCTGGTCCCTGCTGTTTGCAGCTCTAAGCCAAACAAGCTCAGATATCCATCTCCTTCCAAGCAAACACTTTATCACCTTGCTCTGACAGAGAGCAATCTGGCCGTTGTCCATGATGAACAGCAATACCAGGCTGAATTGAGATGCAAGGGGAATGCCGCATGAAGTCATTCAATTAGGTCGAACCCAAAATCTATCGACGATCCAACTGATATCCAACTACATGGACAAACTGTCCTGGACTGATTTTCAACTCACGGGATGGCAACATGGACGTTGATGCTGTCCCACTAGCCTACCAGTCTGTGACCAAACCGAAAGGCCGTCACAAAGCAATGCCTTTGCATCTGCAATGATCAGAAAGTATCGACAAATGATTACGTCTGTAACAGAAATCACACCAAAAGCACAGTGGGATCTACGACCAGCAGAAACTACGACCAAAAGCACAGTGGGATCAGCAATGGCAGACTAGAGTTGTGATGAGGCGATTACCTGTCTCCTACAACACCTGTAGTCTGGAAAACCACCTGCGTTTATCTATGTGGTCGCCAGTGACGATCGAGTTCATAAGCATAACTTTATGCTGTTGAAATTTTGTTATTGAGCCTATACGGTTTTATTACGACAGCGGCGTTAATTTCGTCTCTGTCCTTGAAGACAGACTGCGAGAGCGCAATTGAAAAAAATGGATTCAGCAACGTTGTATCAATATAGGAACATCTGCTGGGTGTTGGATGATACTTTCAAACGATGTTTCTGGGCATGCTTTTGCCTATGTAAGCTTAAATATCATTGTAACGACTACCTCTGACGTTTGTCTGTCATGCCTTTCAGATCTAGAAAATAGGCTGCATTTTTAGGCATAGCCTGGACATTAGACAGGTAGAACAGTAACTGGAGTTCCGATTGCGCACATCTTACAACTTGAACAAATAGTACATCTCCCATGCATTAGGATAGACCGACATTAGAAAGATCGTGGCTCACCTGTTTATTGTCTGACTTCGATTTTGTTCTACAAATGACTTTATTCACGCAAATAACTTCCCGTTAAAAATAAAAGAAAGTTCTGCGTGTGTATCCTGTACGCTACGAATGGTAGACTACTGTTTGTCGCTCATATGCGGTTACATGCCACGTTCTCACTTGCTCCGCCCCCCGCATTGCACCGGCTCTCCTATTGGCTCGATTGACGACTTGCGCCGGGTTGCTACAAGCGTTTTCCACTAGCATTCCATTGCCTGCATCCTATTTCCACCCACAATGCTGTGCAGCTCCACCGGGAGGCTGATTGACGCTTAACGGCTTCGGTTCACCCATAGATCTAGTTCTAGATCTGTTTTTGTTTTTTAATTATTGATGTCAGAATAAACATAAAAAATCTGCAGACAGTAGTAACTTAAATGAAATGAATTAGAAATGTATACAAGGGGATATACAACACAATATACAAAATAGAAAAATAACCTAAATCAAATATAAATCTAACATCATTAGAGGAAAGCATAATCACACTAACACTAACACATAACCACAATATTGTTATACACCGTTATGTCAGTAAGCACCACGATGATGGAATTTATAATAACTAAGTTAATAACAGCAAAGCAACACTCATCAATAATTATTATAATAGTAACATATCGGCCCATAGCTCATTTAGCTTTGCTTTTTTTGCAGAGCAAGAACACCAAGAACCAAGATATTCAATATGCAGTAAAGAACAAGGTACATAGTGTGTCTCTATAGTGAGTCATATATATGATGGACTATAGAATATAGAATAGGCTTATAAAAAAGTGAAAGGAATACTATGCCGCGATAGCATTGATTTTTGTGAAGTTGGCATCATGTATCTGATTCTAATCGGACATTTACTCCATGCTGCAAGTTTTCTGACCCGACTGCTATGCCTTTGCTCACACGCTCGCTAGTATGAAGTGAACAGCTAGTTGCAAAGCGTGCAAGAGTTTCGGAGCTCCAACATTATTTTGTTTCAATAAGATTCTCAAGGAAGCAAAAAGCAATAAAAACCTTGAGGATCTGTAAACGTTTCAATATTTTGTTTTAATTCTCAGCAAGCACCCCGTAGTGTACGAGTGTTATATATTTTTTATATGTGTATTCGAAGATATGTAATAATTTTGTGTTAATAATAATAATAATAATAATAAAAGTTTCGGAGTTCTGCGCAACACCGGAAAAACCGAAAATGGAAAGATGGCTGCGCCCTGTAAGCGCCATAGACATTATAACCCTTTACATATATATACACATATAATGTGCATGGTAAGCGCTCCTACTTGTCTCGCTGCGCCAATGAGCACTTTTAATAGACATAAACCGGGAAGCCTTCTTTAAAGAGCCGGTTGGCTACTGTATATAAGTCTGTGGGTTTACTATGCATATGACTGGCTTAATGGTGATTGTTCAATATTTGCAACTCTTGAATATATGCCTCCGTAAGGGTGTATCACAAATGAATGAAGTGGCATAGTGAACGGTGCCATTCATTAGGTCTTGTGGGAGTTTGTGTAAAATTTGTGGCTCATATTGGGATGGTGAAATTAGAAATATGTAGTTTTTTCTTCATGACGGACCTATCCAAGTCTTTTGGAGAAAACTTTGGGTTGGCTGAGTAAGCAATCTGCCAGTACATTATCGGACGTAGGTCTTTTAGAATCAAGCAAGGTCTTTTAATACTTGTACAATAATAACGAAGTCAAAACGAGTTGGAACACATTCTTCAGGTATAATTTCATTACCAGCCTTCTGATGCAGAACCATGTTGTGAACATGTGAAGTGAATGTTGAAACACTGAAGTGAATACAATAAAATCATACTTCTGTGCAAACAAGTATTTATTGAAGAGGCATTAACACTGCAAACCATGTGAAGAAAAAAAATGAACCAATGCCATAAGAAAGCATGATTCCATATCACCCTGCCCTCCCTCCCACCTACCCACGTTACAATTCCCCTTGTTACCACTCCTTACGTGCTTGGATCCATCCTGAGCCTTGGAGCACGCCTCCTGGCTTTCCCTCCAGGTATTTGCTCCTCTTTTTTATAAATATGAAAAAAAGATTGCCAAACAAGATCCTGTCAGGGCGCCAAATCTGCGGTTCCACCAAAAAGAAGCGAACGAAAAAGGAATTTGGGTATGTTCGAGAGCCAATTAGGTGGGTTATTTTAACGTTATGGTTCCGGTTTGGTTGGTAGGGGACAGGGAAGGGGGGGATCTTCTCCCGGTAAAATGCTCCCATGTTCCCGCTCCATGTATCCATCCTTAAAACCTAATCCTAAATCCTGAATCCTGATCCACTGATGCAGCTCCGGGTTGGGGAGACAGTGAGCCCAATCCAAACCTTCAGAATACCAGCAGAACCAGAGAGAAGGAGGCAACAAGTTAGAATCACACCCACGTAAAAAAAAAAAGGAGCTTCTGTCTACAAATGCTTCAAGGAGCGATCGACTAGGTGCCATAGATAAAGTAAAAAATAAAATAACAACTGACACCAAACTACGATTAGCTCCTAGTGAAAATACAATGCTGAAATCTACAAAGTGAACTCTTGCCCCCCACGAAAAAAGAAAATTGACCTTCCTTCCCTGGACAGACAGACACTAGAGAATATACAAACAAACTATAGTGAAATGATGCCACAGCAAATAAGAGCACAGTCAAAACATACAATATTTTACACTGGGCATTTTTGAGTAGGCTACTGGGATTGAGAAAATTTAATTTTACTGGTTAACCAGCATGGACAAGGGGAACATGCATACAGAACCCTGACAGTGAGAGTGGATTTACAGGTGTAAGAAACACCGGGCAAGAAAAAAGGGATACAATATGGCAAAGCCAAACTTAGGAGCTATAGTATTTATAAACATACTGGTGCACTGTCAAAAAAGGGAGAGGGGTAATGAATCTGGCGAAAAGCCTATAGGGTGGCTTTAAGAGGCCACAGTCGTCATACCATTGGCTCCTTATTTGACTCCTCCTCCTGTTTATCCTAATATGACTTTTCCTGTTTCCTGTGTTTCCATCCTATCCTGTTCCTCTGATTTCTACAGAAAGACACACGAGAAGGTGAAAGTACAACAGCACAACACAAGTAAACACTCCCAGGCCCAGAAAAACAACGTATCCTCCCTCCCTGAAACCCCAGCCCCTCCCCTCCCCACCCCTATTCACAAACCCATCGCCCCCCTCCCCGACAACATGAGCTAACACAAGGCATTCCCCATTTCCGCTGGGGTCAAACGAGGAGTGAGTTACCGGTCAGAATGACACAGCAGGGTTCGAAGAGATGAGTACAGAGGGAAAGATGTGGTGATGAAAAGGGGAGGAGAGGGGAAAGGGGGGAGATTAAGGGAAACAAAGGGGGTAAGGTGGGAGAAGTGAGAAAAGTAAGAGGACAGAGTAGGAGGTTGAACTGGAAGAGTAACAGAGCTGACTGTCCACCAGGGGGCGCAGGGGGGTTACAACTGCCGTCGGACTTCTCAGACCACGCGGGGCAAAAGGTGGCTGGTTCCTGGGTCTGGGTGCGGCAAGCGTCTCGGAGACGAGCTGGTCGAGAGCCTAGGTGCGAGAGCGAGAGCGCGAGTAGTTTGGGGAGCTGCGAGTTCGGCGAGGTGAGTAACTCCGGGAGCGGCTGTCGCTGCGACTGCGGGAGCGCGACCGGCCGTAGCTAGGGCTACGGGGACCGTCCACCTTGACACGGATGTAAGCAGTCTCTCCCTGGATGCAGACGGGGACACACAAACAGCTGCTCTGTGAGAAACAAACCCAAAGCACTGACTTCCTTCACACAAGCCACTTCAAACTAGAAGGAACATACTGATGGGGTCAGAATATGAATTTGTTTTTATTCGCCAATTAGTTCCCCTTCCCCAATTCCTTCACTTCTCCCCCACCCTTCGCAGTGTGGCTTTCCAAAACTTACATTTAATCATGTAGCAGAGATACTTACAGCAAGTAGGACATTCCACACACCCCCCTCTGAGGCAAGTAGGGTGAAGTGCCTTGCCCAAGGACAACGTAATTTGGCACAGCCCGGATTCAAACCCACAACCTTCTGCCCGACTATTACTAGCCCGATTCTCTAACCACTCATCTGACTTACCTTCCACATTCCAAAGCTATTTCCTTGTGTGCTGCCCTTATCCTGTGTCTGTCACCCTGACCTACCTCATGAGAGCGGAACTTAGTGTTATCCAGCTTGCGGACGGCGTAGGTCATGTCTTCCTTGCGTACAAACTCCACCACGCCGGTGCCGTCACGGAAAACGTCGGCGTAACATACATCACCTGCCTCTCGCATGTGGTCCTTCAGGTCCTGCCAGCTTCCACTGGGTGGGAGGCCTACATTGTGGGCGGGCACACAATGGATACAACTGTCGACCTACGTAATGTACAAGTGGTTAACAACCACCGTGTGTGACTGACTCACCCTCACTCACCTGAGACGATGACCCTGTACTCGGAGCGGCGCGAGGGGGGGCCGTACCTCCCCCGCGGAGCCCCAAGACCTCCACCTCCTCCTCTTCCACCCCCACGTCCGCTTCGTGGGAACTCCACACGCAGCCGATAGCCATCGTAGTCGTAGCCGTCACGACCATAGACAGCATCCTCTGCATCCCTTATGAAAACAGTCGGCATGTACAAGTTGGTAAGACGGCATGATGATGATCATGGCATGACGTACAAAGGTAGGGACCTTAGGGACGCTTAAAACAAAACAGCCCGTGAAAACGTTTCGACAAACAGGGTCGTTCCTATATCCTTCAACCAACATTAGATTGGCTATTTGAAAGGTACCCTTGCTTGCTCTAATTTGCATTGAAATGTGCCCAGAGCGTCGTGATTGTCATCAAATATTAGTCAATGGATGTGGAGTAAGATTGCTTGAATTAATTGATTTAATTGAAGCCAGGATAGTATCGACCCTGCTGTCTGTTAAACTCAGTGGTTCTTAACCTGGGTTTGATCGAACCCCGGGGGTTCCGAGTCACTCTCAGGGCTTCAGCGGAGGTCAAGACACACATCCGACTCATATGATTAGTGATCAACACGACCAATTAAGAGCGGTTCGGTGAACGCGCGTTTGAACCTGGTGGGGTTCAGCACCTCCAACAAGGTTAAGAACCACTGGTTTAACTTCAACACTAAACCACGCCACACCTTGGATCTTCAAATTCAACGAAGGCAAACGGCGGTCCTCCTCTTCGGTTTTTCAGATCAATGTCCCGTATGGCCCCGTACTTGTAGAAAACATCTTCGACATCCTTGGTGCGGATGTCTGGGGGGAGATTGCCCACGTAGATCCGACAGTCGTTGTTCCCCGCTGGGCCTCGAATGACTCCTCCAGACATTCCTCCTCCCGAGTCAGCAACAAAACAAGCTCTGTAGACGCGTTTTACAAACAAAGCGATCAACTTAAACAACGGCTGGTGGAAAGGGATTCAACGATCACGAATACCAGACTGTTAACGATAGAGGTATTCTTCTTAAATGTTGCGGTGAGGGAAATCGTTACGCACACTTCGGTCCAAGAACTAAGTTACAAAAGCAGCTTCCGTTCGTAAAATATGGCGGCGGACGTGAAGGTGCGCTTCTAAACATGCAAATGCTCAATGACAATTTCCTTATCGCTTTCCAAAAGCAGTAGCTATCGGTGTATTTTCTTTAAAAAGATGTACTTAATTATTCCGAGCCTGTTTAATGACAGACTTGCGT
This sequence comes from Neosalanx taihuensis, assembly GCA_030340665.1. Classification (NCBI taxonomy): domain Eukaryota; kingdom Metazoa; phylum Chordata; class Actinopteri; order Osmeriformes; family Salangidae; genus Neosalanx; species Neosalanx taihuensis. The sequence continues at coordinate 4,874,082 of CM059310.1, forward strand.
TTATAATGGTATCGAATCAAACACACTGCAATAAAGAATACATGAAAAATATACCATGTAGTTCTTTAATGTCAAATGGTCTAAAACAAGGTAAAAAAAAAACACCAGGCAATGTATCTTTCAATGTCAGACAACATTTCTTCATTGAATAAGATCCCTTTCAACAGTAGTACAGTGCATCAACCATTGGTAGTTTCTCTAATGGTACAGTATTAACAATAGAAAGGAGGTGTGTTTAGGAGTGGAGAAACTTTATTTGTCAGTGCCATCCTGATCGTTTGTTGCTTACGACACGACTTGCAGTGGAACCGCTTAAATAAAATCCTACGACGCCAAGGCCATGGAGGTTTCCATTCATCCATGTTGTACGATCAGTTTAAAGCCTCCTTAATGTCATTTTGTCCTACATTCCTGTAGATCAGGTGACCCTTGTCACAGTGGTCTGTGTATCTGAAGCATGTGTCTCAGTCCGTCTTGGCCTGTTTGTCCCTGCGCCTCTGTCTTATCTCAGAGGCGATCTTGAGCAAGGAGAGCAAGATGGGGACACACATGGGCAGGAACAAGGGGATGTAGATGGCGAACTTCTGGTCGTCGGGGAAATAAAGGAGGTGGAGGAGGGAGGGGTCAAAGAAGGCTCTCTCCGAGGCCAAGATGGCCTCCTTGCTGTACTGCAGGGCGAAGCCAAGGTTCCCCATCTCCAACTCAGCCACGGCCAACTGCAGGGACCCGACAGCGCTCGACACCTGGGCGACAGAGAAGTATTCTGTCACTTCAAGACCCATAGAAAGACCTACTCGAAGCCTAGCGCTTTTCCTTTAGACAACTTCCAAGAGAGAGCTTTATAAGAGAGCATCGGTCACCGATCATAACAACATGATAGTCCCCAAACATTGCGGGTAGTCAGATTATGAAACATACATCGTGTGAAATCAAACAAGTGCTAAAGGGAAGAGCCACAAGAGCTTTCTGTTAAGTTACAATTAGATAGCATGCATCTCGAACGTGCAACAGTGTACCTGCCTTTAGATTAAATCTCAAATGCACTAACACGCAAACACGCACCTGCTGGGCAATGTTGTCGTTGATGACAATATTCCCAATCTGGTCGAGAAGCTGCGCCAATGAGGTAATGGTGGTCGTTGCCGTGGCAACATTTTCCACACTACGGCTCCACATGAGGCGATCCAGCTCCCAGTCAGCTAATCCTGCGCTGCCACACGGTTCAACCAGGAAGCCAGGGGGAGGAGTGGAGGACTGCACCCCCAGCATTAGTCTGAAAGGTAACAAACAATAATATCTACACCGACACTCATAGACATTGGAAGTTAGACAAAGGACTATATCTACTTCCACATAGACACTCACACATTTACATTCCTTCATTTAGTTTAGCAGACGCTTTTATCCAAAGCGACTTCCAAGAGAAAGCTATACAAAAGAGCATCGGTCACTGATCATAACAACGAGATAGTCCCCAAACATTGCGGGTTGTCAGATTATGAAACAAATGCCGTGGGAAACCAAACAAGTGCCGAAGGAAAGAACCACAAGAGTATTCAGACACACACAGACAAACTCGCTCGTTTTTCAACAGACCTAAGCTGTGCCAGGAAGACTCCCATGACTCTGGTCATGTCTATGCTGATATCAACAGGAAACTCAGCCTTCGGCCCGTAGCGATCATTGACGTTATACACCTACAACAAGAAAGACAGGGTGAGAAGGAGCTCGCCCTACTAAATAAAGCAATGATAAAGAATTCACATTTTAACATTTACATTCAGTCATTTAACAGACGCTCTTATCCAGAGTGACTTACAGTAAGTACAGGGACATTCCCCCTGAGGCAAGTAGGGTGAAGTGCCTTGCCCAAGGACACAACATCATGTTAGCACAGCAGGGGTTCGAACCAGGGACCTTCAGATTACTAAACTGACACCCTCACTGCTCAGCCACGACTCCTCACATTGGGGCAAACTGGAGACCTGCCCTGTATGAAGCTGGCAGCGTCTCACCATGATCCCGCCCCAGCGAGGAGAGTGGAACGCGTTGGATGGCACTTCCTCTTTCCTGTGCCCGTGGATGTGGAGGGGGGAGTGATGGGCATCGGGCACGTACAGAAGGAAGTTCAATACCGGGTTGGAGGACGCAGCACTGGAGCCTGGAGACAGGAAACACCAACCTCGCTATCATGACGTTGTCACTTCAAAGTTCACGTGGATTCCATTTACATCTTGTAATGTAGCAGACGCTCTTATCCAGAGCGACTTACAGCAAGTACAGGGACATTCCCCCTGAGGCAAATAGAGTGAAGTGCCTTGCCCAAGGACACAAAATCATGTTAGCACAGCTGGGGCTCCAACCGGGGACCTTCTGATTGCTAGCCCAACACCTGACTCCCTCCAGATTCCCTTGTAAGTAGGCTAGTTCTTCCAACCCATAACTTGGTTGGTGCCGTGTATATTTTTGTATGTGTGCGAGCATCTCACCCAGTCTGGCCTCCACAGGGTTAATGACGTGAGCGAGGCTCTCAGCGTTGAGGGTGTAGGCATTAACGCTGCTGTCAAAGCGAGGGTTGACCCCCAGAACTGCGTAGTACAGGATCTATAGGGCACATACGACAGGTATCCAGTGACATATTTTTAACAGATGTAGTTACATTGACATTTAGTCTTATCCAGAGCGACTTACAGCAAGTACAGGGACATTCCCCCCTGAGGCAAGTAGGGTGAAGTGCCTTGCCCAAGGACACAATGTCATGTTGCCACAGCCAGGAATCAAACTGGTGACCTTCTGATCACTAGCCCGACGTCCTGATCACTCAGCCACCTGACTAGTTCCTATTTCCTAGTTAATCGTCTAGATGGGATATGGAGATGAGCCCACCTGAGAGTCGATGCTGAAGTTGGCGACGGGTGCTAGTTTTGTGAGCAAGGGCTGGATGTAGTTCTCCACAGCTCCCTGGATGTCCCAGTGGAGGCGGTGTGATTTAGGGTCCGGGTTCAGTAGGCTGAAGGTGATCTCATATCCTGGAGTTAGACAGAGAGACGTAGAGAAGACGTAAAGCATCAATGAGAATGAAAGAGAGGAAAGCAGTGAGGTAGAATATATCCAGGACTGAAAGGAAACTGTTCAAAGTGGTCTGGCTAGCAACCGACTCAAATGTGGAAAATGTGTTAATCTCATGTGAATTATTGGAACAGTAACATGAACATTTCAGAACCAGAATTCGTTTTTATTCATCAAGTAAGTTTCACAAACACTGTGGCAGGATGGGGCAAACAAAGAAGGTATACGGGACTTAAATAAAGGTAAAAAATAAAAGTAGACAGTAACTATACATGAATAAGGAATATATAAAAACAATATAACTGGGGGGGGGGGGGGGGGGGGGGGTATGTACATTTTTAGTCGCAAGTGGGTCAAATGACGGTGTCGGAAACTGACCTGGACTGAACTTGAAGGCTCTCATGCTGTCAGCAAGACTCTCCCTGCTGACATCGCTGAGGCGGACTCGGTCGCTAATGGCAGCGGTGACGTCAGCGTGGCTGAACGACATCACGTGCAGCACCTTGGTGACCTGCGGCTCCAGGGCGGCCAGCACCTCCTGGAGAGCCACGCCCCCTCTCGGAGCGCTGCTCGTTCGCAGCACGGCTGTCCTCCTCCGGCCCACGTACACGCTCACGCCCTGAAATGGATACACGCCCGCGCCGTTAACACATGGTTGCTGTGGTTTTTTTCTTTTTCCGTTTTGCTACACCGGGTATTATCAGGCTGACGTCTCTTCCTCACCTCTGGAAGGAGCGAGGAGGATGCTGGGATCACGTGCACCACCACGGAACCACATGGGCTCTCACTGAGCGTGTGCAGAGCGACGTCAGCCTCTAAACGAGGAAACGAAAAGACAGGGACACACAGAGAGAGATGGCGACCAAGAGGGAAAGAGAGAGAGAAAGACAGAGAAAGCCAGAGACACACATAGAGACAAGGGAGCCATCAGATGCTTGTTTCCTGCATATCTGCGCGGTTTTACCTGTGGGAGTTGTTAGGGCTAGGAAGGCTGAGGAGAACTGACCTGCAGCAGTTGGCTGGTTAAGAGCGTCCTCCTCCATGATGGTAGCTGTGCGATACTTTGTCTCATACTTGTACCTCAAAGAAGTATTTTCTACAGAGACAACAAGACGTGGAAAAGAGGAGAAATTACATCGACAGTCATGCCGATCAATCGAAAAACATCAAGCCCGTCACCCTTACCGTCCACTGTGTGTTCCTCATCTCTTGTTTGTGTCAACGGAACCTTTTTTTCTTGTTCCGGGGTCAGGGTTCCACGGGAGAACACAACTTCCACATCGACATTCAACTGCAGCTAAGAAACAGGTTGTAGAAATTAGAAAGAGGTTATACACAGCAGGGGTCCCTAACCCTGGTCCTCTGTCCTGCATGTTTTATATGTTTTCCCCTTCCCACACACCTGATTCTAATGCAGGTTCATTACCAGGATTCTTCAGAGCTAGATAACGACGCATATATTTGAATCAGGTGTGTTGGAGCATGGAAACATGCAGGACAGTGGGCCTTGGGGACCAGGGTTGGGGACCACTGTTATACAGGACAGAAATATATGCTAACACACAGCTACACAACATACCTGCAGCTGGGCCAGCTCGTTGATCTGGTGCACAGGAAGCCAGGCACGGTAAGTCTCGGTAGTGCGCCACCATAGAGGGACCCCCACTACAATCACAACCGCTGCGATGGCCAGGGCTGCGTACCGACCCCGCTGTCGTTCTGAGACACACAGAAACACTCAGCCAAAGACTCAATGGATACTCAAGCGATATCAGAAGCAAACTCACAAAAACTCACACAAACATTACAACCCCCCACACCACACCACACCACACCACTGAGGTCCAAGGATAAAGGCTGGGCCATTTTTTTGTTTATATTCCTGATCACTCCATAGAACAGCGGTTCTTAACCCGGGTTAGGTGAGTCAGTCCGCAGAGAACCCGACACACATATGATCCTTAATGACACGACCAATTAGGTTCGGTGAATGCGCATATGAAACTGGTGGGGTTCAGTACCTCCAAAAAGGTTAAGAACCACTGCCATAGAATCTTCCTGGTTTAAAGCAGTGTCGCAAATATGTTTGACGGGTGGATTTACATGTTTAGTCATTTCCATTTGACAACTCTTTATCATGCAGTGTGCTTTTGGCTTAGACCAAGACAGGATTAATAATTACAGTGTCCTTGGCGCAAGGCTCACCTCACCCTACTTGCCTCAGGGGGATTGTTCATGTATATGCTGTAAGTCGTTCTGAATAAGAGCGTCTGATAAATGAGTATTTATTTATTTATCCCGAAAAATATCCAGGTGTAGGAGGATACTGTATCTGTACCAATGAGCTAGCTAACGTTAGTGGCGCCGGCTAATTGTCAAACTAACTTGCGCTCGAACCAAGCATGTACGGCACAGTGGGACATTTAACAAAACGAGCTGCTACCGTACACCTATGTTTTCCATAAATCGTGTTATTTGGAAAATGGTGTGCATCTATGAGAAAACATCACAGAAATGTCACTCACCCACTTCCATGGTTGTCATTTTTCCCCTCATACGAGGCGTGGCTGGAGCATACGGAAGTAGATTCTCCAATCAAATTAAGGCGCACCCCCATCCAGCCAATCAGGAGGCAGAAGGCGGACCTAATGCACTGACAATAAGGAAGTGGAGGACCGTCGTTTTATTGATTTATTATTATTAACACAATTAAAACATATCTTCGAATACAAATATTACAAATATGCAACAACATTCGTACACTAGGGGGTTCTTGCTGAGAATTAAAGAAAAATATTGAAAAGTTTACAGGTCCTCAAGGTTTTCATTGCTTTTTGCTTCATTGAGAATCTTGTTGAAACAAAATAATGTCTTAGTGGAGGACCGTAGTGACCGTATAATAGTGACACAAAAGGTGACAGCTGAGGAAATTACCACAGCTACATTATTGCAAAAATATATATTTATCTTGTGAGTGGCCCATTTTGTAGGTCTATAGGTAGCAGTTAGAGCAATGATTAAATGTCTCATATTACAAGGTCAGAATCATTGAGCTTCAGGCAGTATCCAAAATGTAGTTATTATACATAATTGAATGTGTAATAATACGTTTTTTAACGTCCAACTCTGCAGAGAGAATAAGCAATGCTCACACGTTTCAAATGGTTTTTGTCATTTTTATTGTAGTTTTCTGTAAGTTTGACCACTATTTGACACACCAAGTGCTTCAATAACAATACTAACATCACAAACATCACAGTATTCCAACAAAGCAGTGACACCCCCCATCCCCTACAAAGCTCCAACACAGACCCTTTCTACCCTCAACAGCGCAATCAAATGTATCCTTATGAGACTCTGGCCGTTGCTTGAGGAGGGGGGCATGGGGGGGAGGGAGGTCAAGACAAACAAGCATCACATATCAACACTGGTCACAGAACTCAATACGGTGTCAGTCAAAGCTAATATTTTGATGATGCGGTGCACACAGGAAGAGCCCCGATCCTTGGAGGTCGCAAGGAGGCAAAACGGAAACGTTAGGTTGAGACTTGGCGTTTAGTGGTTTACAGTCGACCCATCCCCCTCCGCTAGCTTTCAGTCTCTGGCCGGGGTGAAGAGCGCGATCACCAACACCCCTCCGCTCCTCTGAGTCACACAGAACACTGCGGAAATAACACTTCACACACTGGTTGCCGTAGGATGTAATCTAGTCTTTGATTGGTCTTTAGCTACGGATGTTGTTGTTTCTTTTGATTGGTCATGCCGCCTAGGAGATTGTTAGCGTTGCGATGGCAAGAGTCCATACTGCATTCAGACAGAAGCGAAAAAATACACAATTTACGCACACAAGATCTGCACGGGAGTGACTGATCGCTAAATGTATGCATGTCAGTGGTGGATGGATGAGGGGAGGATAAGCGAAAGAGAGTGGATTGATGTGAAAGAAGACAGGTATTGAGTGACTACTGACTTGTCATTTGACCAGGTCACAATCCGCATCCTCACAACTGTTAGCAACCAATTAGCAAAGAAAACAGGAATGATTTCTCGACGACTTGCACCATCGTGGATGAAGGGCCGTTCCTTCTTCAAAGAAATGCCCACCAAACACGAGCCCACAGCGACTGCTCACACGAGCACAGGTCTGGACCCTCTGGCTTTGCTTTTGCATGGACATAGCACAAACAGCTTTTAAAATACACACACATTGGTCGCATCACATCGACGGTCCTAAAGTACAGTAGACAGCGCAGGCCTGTGACTAGTGGGGGGGGGGGGTGGGTGGGGGGGTGGAGGAGGAGGTTGGGTCGGTGGGAAAGGCGCGGCGCAGCAGCAGAGGAAACTATTGGTTGGCGGCAGTGGAAGTGTGCAGCGGGTGCTCAGTAGGCGTGGTTCGCCACGTAGAGGGATTGTCCGGCGGCTCCGCAGCTTCCGGAAGATTCATACTTCCCTTGCGCTGCCAGGCCATTCACCTGAGGAAGTAAACAGGAGGTTTACTGCTGCTGCTGCTGACGGATGGGACTAGGTGTTATATTAACATGACATTAACTTATCCAGAGAGACTCACAGCAAGTACATGGACATTCCCTCTGAGGCAAGTAGGGTGAAGTGCCTTGCCCAAGGACACAACGTCATGTTGGCACAGCCAGGGTTCGAACTGGGTACCTTCTGATTACTAACTCGACGCCCTAACCGACTGCACCACAAGACTCCCTATATGGGCACTCTGTACCTCGGCGCGTTTGATGAACTCTTCTGTGGCGGCCTTTTCGTTGTCGCGGTCCCCTTTCCAGGCGTTGAGGGCGGATGCCTGCAGGGCACGGCCGTAGGAGAAGGTCAGGGCCCAGGGCTTGGCCAGTGGACAGGTGTTGATGGCGTTAAGGTTAATGCTAGCCTCCTCCTCTGATTGGCCACCAGACAGGAACGTCACACCTGGGCCGGAGGAAAACAGCCATTTCATTTGTATAGGCACCCTAGGTCTAGCCTCCCTCTCAATAAAATACATTTCTATCAGACTAGAATCAGGCCTGGCTAATCCAAACCGTTCATCTGGTACGGGGTGGATTTGATATGATGGCAGTACAGTGGAGCACAGTTGTGGCGAACAACCACGATTTTATGTTCTGTTGCTCTGATTGGTTGTTTTCAATCGAATTCTATTCAATTGTGCTCAGAGGCATTATAGACTGACAACGACAACACCCCCACAACATAATGAACTGAGGTTCAAAACGAATAAATCCGATTATATTCCAGGCTAAGTGAAAGTGACGGTAGGTGTCTAACCTGTCACGGCAGGGGGCACAGTGCGGCGCAGGGCAGTGACGGTTGCCATGGCGATCTCCTCGTTGCTGTACTTGTTGGGGCAGCAGTGTCCGGGGGTGACCATGTTGGGCTTCAGCAGGGTACCCTCCAGGTAGACGTGGTGATCTGACAGAGCTTTGTACACTGCAGCCAGAACCTAAGAGGGAGGACAAGGGAAGGAGGAAGGGAGGGAGAGAGAGGACAAGTTGAATGTTGTCAACTCGGTTGTTGGAGAAAAGTCAGAATGGCATTAAACGGGATATTACAATAATCAAGTGTGTTGAATGACGAATAAACAATGTGTCGTATTTCTCATACTGCAGTATGTGTGATCAGCTGCACTGTGATTGGGTGAGAACGATCAGTCACCTTCTCAGTGATGTACTGGCAGCGCTTCAAGTCGTGATCTCCATCAGGAAGGATCTCAGGCTCCACGATGGGAACGATACCGTTCTGAAACGCGACGCAATGTTAGACAGCACCACATACACCCTCACGCACACACAGACAGACAGACACACACCTGTTGGCAGATGCTGGCATAGCGGGCCAACACGTTGGCATTCTCCATGATGGCCAGCTCAGAGGGGGTCGTCTCACTGATCTTCAACACAGAGCGCCACTTTGCAAAGTCGGCACCGTCCTTCTTGTACTGAGCACAGCGCTCAGACAGTCCATCCAGACCTACACACACACACACACACACACACACACACACACACACACACACACACACACACACACACACACACACACACACACACACACACACACACACACACACACACACACACACACACACACACACACACACACACACACACACACACACACACACACACACACACACACACACACACACACACACACACACACACACACACACACACACACACACACACACACACACACACACCATGAGACCAAAGGGGTGGAGGTAAGTGGCTGACAATTGTTTAACCAGTGAGTGTGCATGTGAGAGTGTATGTACGGTATGTGCGTATGTACAATATGTGTACATTACGTATGTGTGTGTGTACAGTACGTGCAAGTGTGTGTGCTCCTACCCTGTGTGGTGGTCTCTCCATTGGTCCCAGCCAGGGGCACAACACCTTTGTCCACCTGCAGGGAGATATCTAGCTCAGTAAAACACAACGATCCTAAAAACAGGCAGGTTTACGTGAGGAAATCCTCTGCCTGGCCAACACTGCGCTGGTCATCCCAGAGCCTGACCTCAACGAACCTACACGTGTCTTTAAGCTTAGCTAATCGTCAGGAAAGACACACAGTGTGTGTGTGTGTGTGTGTGTGTGTGTACACGTTATTAAATGTTGTCTGTTTATCCTCCTGATATGAGCCTCTCATGAGTTTGTGTTCCTCATTTTAAGCGTATGAGTGCATGTGTGTTATACTCAAAGCCTTATCAGTGAATGAGTCATTCAAATGAGTGTGTGCCTTGTGTGGTCTAGACCAGTGTTTCCCAGCCCTGGTCCTCAGGGAACACCTGCATATTTGGGAGGTTTCCCTGCTCCAACACACCTGATTCTAATGGACTTCTAAGATAGAGCTTTACAAAAGAGGATCGCTCACTGATCATAACAACGACATGGCAGGTAGTCAGATTATGAAGCATACATTGTGAGAAACCAAACAAGTGCCAAAGGGAAGAACCACACGAGCATTCAGTTAAACAAGTTACAACTAAACAACATGAACCTCAAATGTGCAATAGTGTACTTGTAGAAAAGGAAGTAATAATAATATACCTCACATCGAGTACATGTACAGGCCTGGTGGGAGTTCAGTCCTCGACCCTACTGAAGGAATCTGGGGCCAGAGCCACCACAGACACCCACCTTGATGCCCACGACGATCCCGCGGTCCTTGATGAGCTGGGAGAAGGGCGTGCCGTCATCCGTGCTCTGGTAGAGCGTCTCGTGGAAGAAGATCACCCCCCCGATGCAGCTGTCGATGCGCTCGTCGGCCGTGAACAGCAGCTGGCGGTACCGGCGGCGGTTCTCCTCCGTGTTCTCCACCCCGATGGGGTTCAGGCGCTTGGCCATGCTGCCTGCGCGCCCACACACAAACACACAACATGTACGTTTACATTCAGTCATTTAGCAGACGCTCTTATCCAGAGCGACTCGCAGCAAGTACAGGGACATTCCCCCTTAGGCAAGTAGGGTGAAGTGCCTTGCCCAAGGACACAGCATCATGTTGGCACAGTCGTAATGGCGTAACCTTCTGATTACTAGCCCGATTCCCATACTGCTCAGCCATCTGACTCCCCTACGAACTGTGACGGCACAGTGTGGTGAAAGGGCACACATGCGTACACTTGAAGGTAGGCTTGTGCACTGCAGCGCACTGTCGCAGGTTGAAGAGAAATACCCACCCACCCACAGAGACAGAGAGACACACACACCTGTGGACTCATCTGCTGCGAGGATGCCCTTCCCTGGGGCCACGATCCTCTCAGCGATGTCCTGCAGCTCCTTCTTCTGCTCCGGAGTCAGCGCTGGGTACTGGTGAGTCATACTGGCTGAGAGAGGACGAGAGAGAGAGAGAGAGCATGAAAGAGAGCAAGATAGATCGTGAGAGAAAGAGAGAAAAGGAAAAGAGGCGACAAGGGAGAGAGGCAAAGAGAGGAGTGAAAAAGGAGAGCAACGTTTACAAAGTAGAGTCGCAGCAGACCAAAGAGCATGTCAAGGATGCGATTATTAGGGATATGTAGCCGCATTTACCCCTCATGATATGAGGCAGCCTGTATAATAACGTATGACGTATGATAAGTCTAGCCAGGGCCAGTTAAACAGGACGTGCCGTCACACACACCCTCTCTCTCTGTACGTCTGTCTGTGTGTGTGTATTCTAAAGCCTTCATTCTGCATTCTTCCACAGTACACTCCATCACTCTCTCGTAAATAAGCCAGCCGTTGCGTAACTGTGGCTACCATCACACCACTACACGGTAGTCATAGTGATTACAGAGAAGAAAAGACACAGAGAGGAGCTTACGTAACCGTTCACTCCTATACGTTCAGCTGCCAGTCCTCATTAGAGATGACGGGGAGCACAATTCTCAACCACTGTCCCCTAAATACATTTCCTGCAGTCACCCTTTTATCGCCTTTCCTTTAGGTTTCATTCCCTCAATTTCCGTCTAGTCATTCTTTCGTCCTCCTCCGTGAGTCCTCTCATCTCGCACTCAGGAGCTCGTCTGTCCTACGGGTGACTGTCATTTTTGAGAAACGATATAGGCACAGTCAACACTAATCAATACCTACTCTGGAACTAGCCCACATACACACACACAAATGGACCAACCGATAGGAACTTTCCATTCTACAATGTTCTTTCCGCTAGTATTGGGTCTGCCAGAAAACAAGCAGCGGCAAGCCTCTTCGGTTGGGTGATACCATCCTTTACCCGCATACATTTCTATGGTAGAGCGGTTCCATCTTTTAAGAACGTTCTTATTTTTCTGCATCCAGTAGATTTATCATAAGTGACGTTTGACGCTATCTCACATGTTAGTCATGATGGAACAGGACTCATGTTCTGGTACCCAACACAAAATGGATGCTTTTGTGTCAGGATTATTTAGTGTCAGGGTCCTAAACAAGGCCTTGAACAAATGATGTGTTGCAGTTCTGTATAGCAGAATGGCTAGGCTGCTACAGAACGATAAAAATGCTTATCCACGTAAATGTATCTAGTATAAGGCGCACTTTAGGGATTTATCTGTCAGAAATCAACACATCATAACCAGGGATTTTCACTGTATTTGTCCCCAACCCTCTCCAGGGTTTGGCCTACTGAGCAACAAAGATCTGAAACACTTTTCAACCATGGCAGATACTCACTTTCACAGTAATAAAATAAGTATCGTAACTTTTTAGATAACACTGAGAGTTTGGGGTGTACCAGGTTTGCTCAAAGCTGTTGCCATGGAAGGGAATGGCCTTAGACACTGTATTATTTCTGCTAATCCCAAGCTTTGAGCCACGATAACAGCATTCAGTGGCCTACACACTGCATTCCTTTCACTAACTGTTGTGTTAAACTCTCTCACACACAAACACACACATGAATGTGCTCACATCTCATTCAACAAGGACATGCACTTGTGGGAATAGGCTAGGTTTTTAACTGCGCTTGGGAGAGCATCTTTAGGGATATGAGAACCGTATTTACATGTTCAACTGGCATGCCTGAGGGACCTGCATGGTGTGTGTGTGTGTGCGTGTGTGTGTATGTGTGTGCGTGTGTGTGTGTGTATGTGTGTGTGTGCACATGCATGCAGCATGTGTTTCTTGCTTCTATTGGAGGGTGAAAATCTTTCCAGAAAACACTATCAGTATGGGTTTGTTTGGTGTATAAGTGAAAGTTCCATTGAAATGTACTGTAGTTAGTGATGGATACAAGGATAGATGCAACATGAAATCGGATTGGGTAAGGGGGAAACATATTTGCAGTGGCTAAGCCTGCCAAGACAGTAGACACACAGATTCTGCACTGCGACATCTGAAGGCGTTGGCTTACACTCCTCCCTGGCACAGTCTTTTCCTATGTGGTGCATGGTCATCTCACCTTAGGAAGGAGCCCCACACCGACATACAGACACAGACAAAGACACAGACACACACACACATCATCCAGCTATATTATCCTGGATGTCAGGTCATTAGATATTAACAAACGAACGGAGTATTGGGTTCCCCGACAGAGGGGAAGTTGGTTCCCAGACTGAAGGGCAGCAGTTGGTTCTCCGACTACGGGGGGGGGAAGTTGGTCACGAGGGCTAGACTGCTATGACATCTTCTTATGCACGTAGGCAGAGAGAGAGAAAGAAGGGGAGGGGGAGGAGTGGGGAGTCACGCACACAAGATGACAAGACATCGTTGCGATGACGACGACAGGGGATGATGCGTCTGTCTAAGGTCGGTTAGCGGTGCGGTTATGTTTATTTTGGACTCTTTTATCCAGAGGTAAGCGGATCAACGTGTACCGCCGCACGTCCACCCCGACCACCTGTGGTCCTGTGGCTCTCGTTTCTGTCTGTGTCGAACATGCATGATGGCTGCGACATCTATGTCAGGTGGAATGTTTTGAGATGCGACATAAGATCTACTACGTTTCAATGATCCGAGGCCCTAATATTGCTAAATAATGTGGCTGCATATGTTGACACAGCTTCCCGTTCTCGTATTCCTGCAACAGGCTGATATGGTTTAAACCGAACTTTCAGATAGGAAACCGAGACACTTTCTATGATGCAACACCGTCCCTGCCATATCAACCGGAACGAGAACTTTGTGCAAATGTTGCCTGCGTCATACAATAAGGCAGCTCGTTTTAAAACTCCACATTCAGTGAAAAGCAGAAATTAGACTATACCTGGTTCACTGTAGCGATTGCATTAACATGCATTCTTACCTGATGATGCGTTTGGAGAAAGATGCAGGTGGCAGAGCGACAGATGGGTGCGGTGACGAGAACAGTCTGTCGGCTGTGACTGTGCCGCAGCGCAACGTGACTTTTCATCAAAATCTTAGGGGGCGGGGCCTAGCGTCACCGCCTTATTAGCATATTCATGACACCGGCGCGGATGGCGAGACCGTGACGTAATCGCCCCGCATCAGCATCACGATTCAGGGCTCCTGCTCCTGCCCCTTTAGAGACCATCATGAACTGGTTGGCATTCAGTCCCTGCACCTCGATTCTCCACCTCCTCCTTCCTCAACGCATCTGTCTCTTATTTTAATGTAAGGGAACACCAAGTTCTAGTTTCTGTAAATCGATCAATCAGAAGTCTCATTTAAATACCGAGAACATCCTGTTCTAGAGAACGAACACACACAGGCGACACCAACACTTGATTTGAGGTGTGAACAGTTTAATATTTCCATCTGAGTTATCAGTATATAATTAAAAAAAACAATACTGAGTTAGACAGCTGGTCCATAGCCATTTAAAAGCAAACAGAATTGCATTTAAAATGGTCTAAAGAAATACCGCAGATAATCTTATAAACAAGCATTCTAATGACATCAAAAGTAAGACTAGGATCAGGTATAAGAGTGGGTTTATATTTAGGGTAGTCTTAAAAAAAAACACAACAGAACCAGTCAGGCAAGTGCATAAAGGTGCTACAGTTTCGCCCTAGTCATAGGTACGAACACAATGCTGGAAGTAAACATTATTACCCTGTTAAAACACTGAAAATGTGTGTTTGTGCTTGTGGACATCAGAGGTGTGGGCAAAACACACCCCTTTGAATCATTGGCCAACGCTTTGTCAACTGCAAAAGAGGTTGGGTGCAAAGGGGCTGGGGGAAATAAACAGGAAGTCACTGCGACGGAGAGGTTCTGGGTGGGTCATGCTGCAGACGCCTGCATGTATAGAACGTTGTTTTGCTACATCTTCAGTCCAGCGGTCTGCTGGTCTAATTTGAGACACATTTGAGCTCCCGGATTCCGGTGTATTCTCAGGCAGCATGTAGAAAGGAATCTTCAACTCTTGGTGTGTGTATGTGTGTGTGTGTGCGTGTGCAAGTGAGAGAGTCATGCCATGCACGCAAGCAAACCGCCCTGAGGTGATACTAGTCGAAGGGTCTGTCCGGTCTCCTCACACAAACAGCTCCTTCTTTGGGAGGGTCCCCTGAGGTGCTGGCCCCTGCGGGCTCCAGCAGGGGCCAGGTAGAGGGGTGTCTGCCCAGGCGGGAGCGTGCCCGTCGGTATCCAGGTGCGTGTCAGGTGAGGCGGGCGTGGCGGGGGGGCTGAGAAGGCTGTCGTAGTCGAAGCCCTTGAGAGGCTGCAGAGACAGGGTGAGACCTCGTCGGGCTTTGGCCGCTCGGTCCGGTCTCTCTCTCAGCTCCAGGATTACCTAGGCAACCGCACAGAAGCAGGGCGATGACACAGTCTTGTTCTCCTAGCCCTTCGCAAATCTTCAAAATCATTTGTGGGCATTCCAATTTGTGATATCAATACTTTACATACAGTACATACCCGATATTGAAGTCCTGGATTGTTTATTTGTCTCACAGTTACATTTAGTCATTTATCAAATGCCGTTATCCAGAGCAACTTAAAGCAAGTACAAGGACACAAGTAACTTTGGCACAGCCGGGGTTTGAATCTTGTACCTTCTGATTACAAGCCCGACTCCCTAACCGCTAAGCCACACACCTACCACGTAGTTGCGTACGCTGTACTGGGGCTGATACTGGACTGATCACTGACCTCTACTGGTTGGCGTTGAAGCAGGACAAGGTCGAAGGTGGAACCGAAGAAGAAGGTTTGGCGTTTGAAGCGCTCCAGGGTCCTCAGCCGGCGCGTTGGCGTCTTACACAGCAGCTGTGACCAGGGGAAGAAGCAGGGAGACGGGTCAGGAAGTAAGATGGAATCGTCGCCATCTTGATATATGGGTAAGGTGGGGCTCATCGTGTGTGGGTGTGTGTGAGGGCACCTCTGTCAGGAGCAGAGCCAGCGGGGGGCTGAAGCTGAGGGGCATCTCGTAGGGGAAAGACCTCACCCTCCTTAACATGCTGCAGTGGTCTGGCTCGGGAGGCACCGGGAACTGAAGGTAGGGACGGAGGGAGGGAGAGGAGAGCAAGAGAGAAGGGAGGGAGAGAGAGAGAGAGAGAGAAAAAGAGGGGAGAAACACAGGAGAGCGAGACAGAAGGGAGAGAGAACAAGGAGTGGCAGAAGGGAGAGGGGTGAGACAGAAGAGCGGGGAGAGAGAAGGGAGAGAAAAAGACAGAAAAGAGGTGACAAGAGGAAGAAAGAGAAGGAAAGAGAGGAGTTAAAAAGGAGAGCAACGTTTACAAGTAGTCTCGCAGCAGACGTGACAGTATGTCAAGGACACGATTGTTAAGGACGTAGTCGTAAATAAGAGAGAGGGAGAGATAAGAGAGAAGGAAGTCAGAAGCCAGAGGGGGGGAGAGAGAGAGGAAAGACAGAAAAGAGAGAGGGGGGGGAAAAGAGAGAAGAGGAGACAAACAGAAGTGATAGAGAGAAAGAGAAGAGATAGCAGGGATAGTGAAGGGAGAACCAGGGAGGTGATGATGACAGTATTTCTATTATAAATAATAAAAGGGCCCAGACTCAGTTCAATGCTCATATACAGAATACACAGACACGCTCACCCACACATGATGGCACACACTGCAAAATGACCTCACCTTCCCCGTAGCCAATGAGAAGAGCAGGATCCCCAGCGACCACCAATCAGCCGCGTGGCTGTAGGGTCCCCCACTGAGCACCTCCGGGGCTGAGGAGACAGGAGCATGCTTACTGAACCGCATTGGACAAGTAACGTCACATACTGTATACATTCTACACACGCGTGCACATGTTGCAACACAGGATCGTTGGTACAGGATTTACCGACGCATCGATATGTACACGTTCCATCTTTGCCTTTCAACTGAACGGATCTCCTCTAGATATCGTCTTGACTATCGGGCTCGCATTTCATTACGGGAGGATATATTTCCAAATCAGTCATTTGATATCAGAATCGGAATCAGTTTTAATCGCCATGCTAGATACACAAAGATGGAATTAACTGTGGCAGGAAAGAGCAAATTTAGAACATATATTAGAGTAATATACCATAAAATATGTTTACATTAAGTCATTTAGCAGACGCTCTTATCCAGAGCGATTTACAGCAAGTACAGGGACATTCCCCCTGAGGCAAGTAGGGTGAAGTGCTTTGCCCAAGGACACAATGTCATGTTGACACAGACAGGGTTCGAACCAGGTACCTTCTGATTGCTAGCCCGACTCCCTAACCGACTGCGCCACATGCATAACTTACATAATCAATCAACATGATCAATATCTGTTGATTATGTGAGCATAATCTCTGGGATTATCTCTGCTCTGGGAGCCTCACCCATGTACTGGATGGTTCCGCAGATGGTGAAGGCTCTCCCTCCTCTCTCCAGGCGTCGGGACAGACCAAAGTCAGCCAGACGGAGGTGCCCTGGAAGATTCCAGAAATGTATGACTGAACCGCATGAAACAACCTCAGTGATCTCTACCCTTCCAGTGGGAATGACTGTACAGATTGAAATTCAGTATTCTCTACACAAGGATGTGCAAAATTCTGCTATTAAAACAGTAATGGTGTAATTTTGCAAGTTCGATATGTGATATGGTAAGGGAGTTTTCTAGGTGGATTTTCTTCCAGAATGTTCTGAAGAAAACCAAGCTAATACTGCCACCTGGTGATGAGTAATAAGAAATGTATTCTTTTACCGTTCTCTGTCAGCAAGATATTCTCCATCTATAAAAATTATTTTGAGTGATAGGATCAGTTGCAAATAAATGACATTGTATTTCAAGCCATTCACATTGACAAATCAAATCAAATGGACTGTCTCTTACCTTTACATCTCTGTGGATGATGCCAAAGTCATGGAGAAAACCTGTAAAGAAAGATGCTGTTTTCAATACCATTAATGCAGGGCCCACACTCGGATATTCTAAATGCATATTCACTGCCCTGCCGTTTTATGAGAATTATTGCGTACACATGTAGTCTAGTTGCGATCTTGAGCACAGTTACGAGCATGAAAGACTGAAAACGTTTATGCATTAGCCTAGTTGTCATAGATAGTGATGTTTGGGAATGTAAAACACTGCTTATTCATGTCCACACTCATCAGAGCTGTAAAAAATCGGATCACTTAACCGCTGAGCAACCTAACTCCTTACACACGTCTTTTGTGTTGTGCGTGAACTCACCGAGAGCGCAGCCCAACTCAGCTGCAAAAATCCTTACTGTGTCTTCTCCAAACTGGCCAATCATCACCCAGTATGTGTACAGGTCTCCCGTGCTGCAGTAGTCACACACTGAAGAGGAGACACAGGAGAGGGTTACCACGGCGCCCGAAACAGGTGAACAGGGGGACAGGTGCGTTGCCCAAATACATTCGTCAAACACCGTTATGTTTTGGTCCAGGTTGCCAGGTAGCCACTGTCCTGCCAAAGAATTTCCCCAAGTGAATTCATAAAGTATTATGAATCTGAATCTAAATATGCTTGATTTACTGAACCATGCGAGAGAGTTGGATGTGCGATGCCACGGTCCAAGTTATCGTTTTGTCGTGATTCTCGTGCCAATCAGCATCCTATGAGAATCTCCTGGCAGCTACTGGTGTAGTTGAAGTTACCCTGTGATAAACGATTATAGACCACTGGTTAATCCGATCACCAGAATGTTTTGAAGGTTCCTCACCTTCGCCAAACCGTGTCCAAGGATGACTTGGAGATGGTTCTGTGCCACAAACCAACTGGTAACATCGGGTTATGGTTTACGGGGCAGGTTCAACTAAAATCAAGCTCGCCTCTGGTGTTTGACCAATGAATTTGAACCCTTGTCTGACGTGAAGACACTTAATACGGTGACACGATTGACGGGACACACAAGGAGGTGTCAGGAGGTGTCAGGGCCCTTCTGCTGATTCAAACGCACGCACGCACACACACACGCAAGGGTGTCATCTGCTGGGAGAAATCTGAGGAGGCGGCGAACTAGAGGATCAACTCCCGTGGCTGAGATGCAAGCACAGTCGTCGAGCGGTAGCAGCATTCAACATCTGGTCCGGTGGGATTGGCTCGGGGGAGGGGGGTGGGGGGGGGTGGGATTGGAAAAGGAGGGACGTGTGGAGTAAACTGGGTCATCTTTTCTGAGTCAGTGGCTGAATCAGAGGGAGTTAGAGTAGCGGTCAGGGGGAGGGGGGAGATGAGAGCAGCTGCTTGCTGATGCGAGATCTTGAATCAGCAAAAGTGTTTTTTTTTAATGAGCAAAAAACAAGTAGCACCTGTCAGGACAGTGTGAAACGGTCTAGAACAAGTGCAGGGTGCTGTGATTAGGGGCTAGGATAGAGTGATAATGTCTAGGGGACACTGTGCTAGGGGGTCAGGGGCTGGGACAGTGGTATGATAGGGGAGAGTGGTAGGATCAGGGGTTGGTGCTAGGACAATAGTAGGGTCAGGGGCTGGTGCTAGGACAGTGGTAGGATCAGGGGCTGGTGCTAGGACAGTGGTAGGGTTGGGGGCTGGTGCTACAACAGTGGTAAGGTTGGGGGCTGGTGCTAGGACAGTGGTAAGGTTGGGGGCTGGTGCTAGGACAGTGGTAAGATCAGGGGTTGGTGCTAGGACAGTGGTAAGGTTGGGTGCTGGTGCTAGGACAGTGGTATGATAGGGGACAGTGGTAGAATCGGGGGCTAGTGCTAGGACAGTGGTAGGGTCAGGGGCTAGGACAGTGGTAGGATTGGGGGCCTGGTGCTGGGACAGTGGTAGGATCGGGGTCTAACTGTTCCCTTTGTGACTCACTAATGTAGAGGTGCCGCTGTGTCTGCCAGCAGTCCTGGAGATCGTGGACGAAGGGGTGACGCACCTGACGCTGAGGGCAGAGTTCAGAGGTCAGGCTGACACAAGGCTACAGGGGTCAGGGGTCAGATAGAGGCATTGTGGCCCACCAACCAACCAACCACCTCTGACAGCGACAGGGATTACACAAGGGAAGGACTTGGTCTCCGTGGAGACAGAGCCAGTTGTGTCTAGATTCTAGACAAAGCTAGGCAAAATGGCCCACTGCCTGGAGACTGGAGCCTAACACCAAAACAAGAGGAGACAAGATTGGCTCTCACCTGGACAATCACCTCCTCTTTAGACTGTTCCAGAACTCCGAGTCTTAGAATCTCTGACTTGGGAATCATCTGAGAACACACACATACGCAAAACATGACATGCAGCAGAAATTATTGGAACTGCTGACACAACCAATGAGACCCCCTCCACACACACACACACACACACACACACACACACCTACAAAAAGAGGTGGCTTACTTTGACGGCATATGTTTTCTGTTTGGCTTTGTCCTTCACCTTAAGAATGGGCCCAAAAGAACCTTTGGCTATATAACCCAGCACCTGAGAGGAGGACAGATTTTATAGAGTTTTCTGAAAGTGCAACACTGCATCTTTGTCCAACAGTTTTATGTGGCGACAACAATCTTAAACCCCCCAAAAAATAAATGCATAAATTGACAGGTGGCGTTTGTGCCTGTGTGTGCTAAAGCAAGCAAGCCTTCCCACCTGGAAGTGTTGGTGTCCAGGCACCGTTCTGTGGGGGAACTCGGGCAGGAACAAGGATACGAAACCTGGCAGGCTCCACTCGGCCCTCAGCTTGTCTGGCCCCATGGCCCCCAGGCCCAGCACGTGGTCTGGGATTGAGGGGGCTTTGTCCTGGAGCATCCGGCGCTGGCCCAGATGCAGGGCCGATGGGGCCAGCCGGCACAGGCCTGCCGGGATAGACAGCCCCACGCTGGAGAGGAACCCCCGCCAGCCTGAGGAGGAGCACTGGGCCTCCTCCTGCCCCAGGGTAGGCCTCTGCGCAGGGAGGGAGGAAGAGAGGGATATCTGCTTGAAAAAACAATGTCGAACCAGTGGTTGAGTCTAGACAATAGACACTCTGGATAAGAATGACTAAATGTAAATATATAGTGGGCAAGCGAGAATTCAAAGGAACTATATCCAGAGCAACTTACAGCAAGTTCAGGGACATTCCCCTGAAGCAAATAGCGTGACATGCCTTGCCCAAGGACACAATTTCATGTTGGCACGGCCATGACATAAACCAGGAATCTTCTGATTACTAGCCTGACTCCCTTACTGCTCAGCCACCTGACTCTCAGTATTATTGGTATCAAGGCTCCATCCCAACTCAATTCCCACTGTAGTATCACCCAACCTGTCCGTATGAGAGAGCCTGTTCTTATGGTCCTCTTGTGTCAATTGCATAAGATGATATAACCAAGCTACATACATATAAAATAACTATAGTTTGTTCCATTATTTAATCACATAACTACAAAAATAAAACAACTTACATTTTGTTGTTGGTTATGCCTATGATAAAGGGCAACAACAAAGTAGCTACCACAAAAATAGCAGCAGTAGTTAGTAGCTTCACAACGAGTTGTTACACGAGTCCAGAGAATGATTCTCCACCCATGTGTTACTCATTTTCAAAGCTGTGGGGCATGTTTTAAATTGTTCATATCTCCGATTAGCCTCCTCGTAGTTTGTCGTGGTTCCAGTCATTAGGCTGGAGGCTCCAGCGTGCGTCACGCATTACCGGAGCATCCCGCATACACTCGCGCTAAATTTCCATTTCCATTTATTCATTTAGCAGACGCTTTTATCCAAAGCGATTTACAAGATAGATCTTTATCGGTCACTGATCATAGCAACGTGATAGACCCCAAACATAGCAGGCTTATAGATTGTGAAACATACATCGTGAGAAACCAATAAGTGCCAAGGGAAGAGCTATAAGAGCTTTTAGCAGCACAATTTACAAATTTAAGATGAGTCTCCGATAGACTGTAGTCTACTTGTGGGACGCGAACAATAAAGCAACACAAGCGACTTTCCGCACAGGGATTAACAAGTAATTCTGAACAGCAACAACAGAAGTGCCTTAAATAATTCTAAATGCCATTAAATTCTCGGAATAAGTGAGTTCCGTGATGCGACGTTTATCAGAGAGAAAAGCAGCGTGTCCTAGATTCATCTGTTCCCCTTTACTGTCACAAGCCTCTTGGGCAACAAAGCGTGGCGTTTGGTGCATTGTAGCGCAAACTTCGTGTGCATGTTCAACCATGCAGGATGTTATTATCATCTGGGCTGTGTTACAGTGAGCAATCTATAAAGATCCACCCTAAACCAGGGGTCGGCAAACCCGCGGCTCTGGGGCATCCTGCGGCTCTTTAACCCTTCTGCAGTGGCTCCCTGCCGCTGAATACCTCAGTATTAGAGGTGGATGTGATACTGTGAATAACATCATTTTTTTAAAGCGTTTTAATAAGTTGTCAACCATACAACGCGTCCAATCCTGCAAAATCTATTGCTGTCTATCTCCATTACCGGTGGAGATATTGCGTTCAAAGGGTACCATATAAATCCCTCCACAGGGAAGGTTTCAGAAGAAAATAGATATTTAAATGAACGCATCAAATGCATTTGCTTTGACTGTCGACGATGCTGACACTATGCTTGATGTGACGACAAATGATAAAACAACATAAAATAATGATAAAAAGTAATTTCCAAAATCTGAAAGCTGACCAGAGCAAATACATTCCCAAAGTGTAATAACTACTGCTGCTAGTTTTGTGGCAGTTAGTTTGTTGTTGCCCTAACAGGTATAACCTACAACAAAACGTAATCCGTTCTGTTTTTGTAGTTAACTAATTAAATAAATGCAAAATATAGTCAGTAATATAGTATGTGTATTATACACGTAATATTTGGGGTCAAATGGCATTGCGGCTGCAGATCGTTCTTGGCAGAGGGGCTAAAATGTCTCTTTTGGTAGAGAAGGTTGCCGAAAACTGAGCTAAACCATCTAAGGTCAGGAAGAAAATGTATTTGTCCCATATTTTTCCAAATTGTTCGCTTCATGGCTACATGATGCTTCGGATCTAAATGTAGCCGCTATATGAAGTTTAAACCCTGACGGCTCTGTCGCTTTTCTAACTTCAACAAACTCCTTCCTCATATTCAACAACTTCCAGCCGTTTCAAGCATGCCCGCCGCGGTCTGGATGTTCTTTAATGTATATTTTACCCTGCCAATCTGTCCTGTACCCTGCTGCTGTTGATGACTGCGATTTCCCACCGGGGGGGCTAATAAAGGATTTTCTTAACTTCTAGGTTTGGGGAACCCCCGTTATGTGCGTCACTGCCCAAACACCGCAGCGGTTCCCAGATACTTGCCTTGGGAATCCAGTCACTCACCTTGTTGCTTTTACTAGCATCGGCCCCCATTTCATTCACAAGTTACCAACCGAGTAACCTCATCCTGCGTTCCCCAGTCTTCATCCACCTGCAGTTTCACAATCCGTGCGGCTCTACTGTACACATAGCGCCCCTCTTCTGTTGGCTCAATGTCGGCGGGACAGACTTGAACACTGCTTTACACGGTCTGATTGAATTGCAAGGATTTGATTATTATTATTTTTCTTCTTCTAAATGTGCTATCGTGTTTTCTAGCGGTCCGGTGTTACAACTGCGGTAGATATGGCGACATAAACAAGTTAATCCTCGCTATGGGCAACGTCACCGTACATCCGCCTACGTCCTTGTCATCCAATAAAACTGCGTGCTTCTTCAGTGTGACTCCCCTCATCCGCACGCGCACGCACGCACGCACACACACATTAACACACGCACACACACACACACACACACACACACACACACACACACACACACACACACACACACACACACACACACACACACACACACATCCCATAGAACTCAGCAGAGATCCTTCAAGTCACGAAAGTGCTAAATCATTTAAATAGCCCAATCGGAAAACAGGAATCAATGAATACTACAGTGAACTGTAGATTAATGAACTATTTGGGCACATTGACGCTTCATCTTTGGTCGATCTATCTATGGATCATTTGAATCATAATCTGTGCATTAGCGAATTGGTTGTGTCGGACGAAAATAAATCCATCTGCAGGGCATTCATTTATAATGTGCTGCCTGTGTGCATGAACACTCTCGGCGATCCCATCCTCATCCTCTATAAAGTAACCGGTCCCAGGAATTCCCAGGGTTCATTCAGCGTAAACTATGCGGTCCCGTTGGCCGATTTCAACCCTGCATCTGACACTTTCCACGCCAGCAGGCAGGAGTTCTCTGGAGCTGGGGACTGTGTAGTAGTATATCGGTACCTGTCCACACAGGCACACACATTCCACCTCCCCCCACCCTCCCCAGGTCAGAATTATCATTGTACCCCGTCTGAACACGCCCATTTTTCCGTAAATGGTCAACGCAAAGGACCTCATGAATGCTAATACATTTACATTTATTCATTTAGCAGACGCTTTTATCCAAAGCGACTTAGAAGCGAGAGCTTTTATAAAGAGCATCAGTCATTGAGCATAGCAACATGATAGACCCCGAACACAGTCGGTTTTTTAGATCGTGAATCATGCATCATGAGAACCAATAAGTGCCAAGGGAAGAACTATAAATGCACAACACAACGATTGTGGATATAAAGCAAGAGGTACAACAGACAACACTGGCAAGTCACCATATGGGGACCAACAGATTGTTCTAAAGCACATTAGATTATGTGAAGTGCCATACTATTCCTAAGTGCCATTAAATTCTCTAAATAGGGGAGTTTTAAGCCTTCTTTTGAAGGTGAGAAGGCAGTCTGTGCTTCTGATGGAGGTGGGGAGTTGATTCCACCATTGGGGAGCCAGGCAGTGGAAGAGTTTGTGTTTACTAGTTTTTCGAACTTGTGGGTTACATTTTTGACGCTCAAGTGAATTACTTAGGGGGGCTGAAGAACATTTTAGGCCATAATCATTTAAGATCATAAACAGGGCTAACGACGCTCCTGCTTTCTCCTACATCTATCTCTCTCTCCCTCCTTCCCTATGTCCCCTACCTCCCTCCACTTTTCCGAATAACTCACGAAGAGTTATTTTTGCATAATTAACGACAGCAGAATTTTGGTCAAATTATTTTTGGCATTAGCCGGGATTCAATGCCGTGTCAACTCGCGTGCTGCAAGCTGCTATAGTGAAGCTTAACTTTCTTAACTTTTCCCATTCATTCTCTAAGGCAGTGGTCTTCAACCCTGGTCCTCAGGACCCACTGTCCTGCATGTTTTGGATGTTACCCCCTTCCCACACACCTGATTCTAATGCATGATCGTTTACAGGGATTCTTCAGAGCTAGATAACGACCCATGCATTGGAATCAGGTGTGTTGGAGCAGGGAAACATCTAAAACATGCAGGACAGTGGGTCCTGAGGACCAGGGTTGAAGACCACTGCTCTAAAGTATCCTTAACAATACCGAACAGTACCAATAGTGGCCACTATAAAGATCTGGCGCTGTTTTATTATTATTTCTTAGGGTTAGGGTTAGGGCTAGGTAAACATTTCCTCAGGTATAGAGAGCTGAAGTTGACCAGATAAATCATGAATGAAAATTGGTATTTTACTAATCTTTGCTTTGTGAAAACTCAACAACTAACTAAATAACCAACTAACCCTAACCCCCCCCAAAAAATTATTAAACCCTAACCCTAACCCTAACCCTAACCCTAACCCTAGCCCTAGCCCTAAAAGATGAAAATAATTTTGCGTTGGCCGGGAATCGAACCCGGGTCAACTGCTTGGAAGGCAGCTATGCTCACCACTATACCACCAACGCTTATACAATATGCACGTTGGAAATGTTGCACCTCCTCTATTGTAGGGCTAGGGCTAGGGCTAGGGCTACGGTAGGTTAGGTTTGGCTTAAGTAAAGAGGAAAATACCCTGTGGGACCCAGCCGGGACCACACTGTTGGTAAAGACGCCTGTAAAGGCACACTTGAAACCTTCTCCGCTCCGGTTCAGGGCAGAGAGAGAGAGATTTAGAGATATACATATCAGGGGTATTTTCCTCTTTACTTATGCCAAACCTAACCTTAAAAAATAAAAACTAGTGGTCAACTGCCACTGCGCGTTAAGCTTAACTTCCTTAACTTTCCCCATTCATTCTCTATGGTAGTCTTAACGATACCGAATAGTACCGCTTCTGGCCACTACGAAGATTTGGGGGGCGCTGTTTCACCTGTAATAAAGGGTTAATCGTATATCAAAATATATTTCAAAGGAGAACTACACTACACGTCTAATCTAAGATATTCTCCGAACTGGATAGATCTTAAGATAAATAGCTAAATCATGAATGAACATGTTTTTTTCGATTCGATACGAGGATTCGATACGAGGTCTCCATTTTTTTCCGTTACACCGGAGATCGGTGTTGGCGCACTATACACGTGTAATGGAAAAAAGGAGACCTCGTATCGAATCCCGCTCAAGACAAAGTTTACAATAAATGATTTAGTGTAATTCTGTCAATACTACATAATAATATATGTACTAAAAACTGGTCATATATCCCTAAAATATGAAACATAAAATATTTCAGTGTAAACAGTTTTGTGTTACTAGATGGTGACCTTTGTCCAGTTAAGTCTTTGTTATTTAGTCTTATGGGGTCAATGTTAATCAATAGTCTGATCTATCTTCATTTTCATCCATAACGAAAATGTAGTTGATGATTAATTGTGATACAAATAATTGAGATTAACACACAAGGTCATTTATTGGAACATGTACAAAAACACATAACACTCCTAATATTTATATGTACTATTTACAACAATTATTATATACATTTACATTTATTTCCCCTCCACCCACCTCTCTTTTTCTCTCTTGTAAAAGGCAGACTGTCTGAATTCCCCCCAGGTCATTTCAGCAGTCATTCCATCGGCCTTGTACAAGGAGAGCACCCTGGTGGGACAATAAATGTACTTTCCTGCCACTCCCCGGAAAGCATGGTGCACATGGGGGCTCTCTGGCCCCTGTTTAAGTGGCTTGTGGCAGACCCTGCAGAGCCGGCCTGTGGGCTGCTGGTCAGCCGCTCTGCGTTTCCCCCGCAGATCAGCTAGCCTCTGAGCCTCTGCTGACCTGAGCTTGGCTGCCTCAAGCTCTTTAGCAAAGAATGCAGTGGCAGCAAAGTCCTCAAATGGCATTCTGGGGTCATTGAGGCCTTCTACTGCATAGAGCTTGTGGACTCTCTGTGAACAGTAGAAGTACCTGACTTCCCCAGACTGATAAAACCGATGGATGGAGGAACCGTCTCCCATATACCGTGACTTCGGCTGGCCACAAGCAACACAGTTCCTCGTCTTTTTTTTGCCTTGCTGTTGCTGCAATGCTGTCTGTTTTTGAACAATGTCCCGCACCATGTCCTGAATGGCAGCCTTGGTGAGAGGGCCGTCCTGGGGATCCTTCCCAGGTGGATTGACCACAGCAGGGGGTATAGTCACCACTGGCACGCTCTTGGTCTCTCTCTCAGCTGTCAGGTTGCCGTCATCCACATTTATCATGAGGGTTGATCTCTGGATTGGCTGGAGGGTGGTCTGGGGTAAGGCTGCAGAGGCCTGACCAAAGATGTCAAACTGCAACAGAGGAAGTTCATAATTTCAATTCTAATTTGTGTAAGTTTGAAAGCCTAAATGACGGAGTGCTATGGATGCAACTTACATTCTCTTCAGATCTGAGCTCTGTAGAGCTGTAGAGCTTCTCTTTACGGTGGTACTCATGTACGAGGCAGTCTACTAGGTAGCGGGGACTGATGGCTACCCCGCACCAACCATCGGTCGAGTCAAAGGCACCAAAGGGAACAGGGGTGTTGTCCTTCCACATGGTGGCTGTTATGGTCTTCTGCCCATAGAGGCCAAGGTCACCAGCCTGCACATTCTGCACAGTCAACAGATAGGCAAGATGTGCCCTCTCATACCGTAGGTGCAGATTCTCATTCAGCTGGTTTGCCATGTCCGTGGCCGACCTCCCTGTATGATGTAGCTCATCCAGGACTGTTTTGCAGATGGCTTTTTTGTGGGTGAAAAATGCTGGCAGGATGTTGCAGAAGATCTGTGGCAGCTTTTCCATCCACTGGGGTTTGTCAGCAAACCAGTACCTCTTGCATGTCTTGCAGCACAGCCAGGAGGCCAAGATGTAGTACTGGCCACTGGTCCCAATGATGACCCGGGGGCGTCCAACTCCTGCTGACGCTACCTTGGGAGTGGAGCAGCCATAGAGGCAGGGTAATATATAATTGTTTCTCACTCTATCCATAATTGCGTGCTCCGGTTTCCAAATGAAAAATGGGTGTAGCTGGAAGTACTTGGGAGATGGCAAATCATAGCCAGGATCTATGAGTTCTGGTTGGGGTGGATGACGCCACAAGGTGACCATACCCATGACATGTTGCACTGGTCGAGAACCTGGCCACAGTCCCAAAGATTCCATCTCCGCCTTCATCCAGATCTTTTGGTTCGGGGAGCATCTCCACTGGCTGAATTCTTGGTCCTTCCTAGGGAGAGGTGGTGGGATGACAGAAGGAGCTGGGGTAGGTGAAGGAGCTGGGGTGGGTGAAGGAGCTGGGGTAGGTGGAGCAGCAGCATCAGGAACAGGACGGGATCGAGCGACGACAGCAGACGTGGCAGAAGATGGAGCAGAGCGAGGTGGGATGACGGCTGCAGACAGCACAGGATCCGGTCGGGGAGAGGCTGCAGGATGACAGATGATGTGGCTTAACAATGAGAAACTACTTTTAAAAATACTGTGAACAACAGACTAAACTAATCGCTTATTAAACAGACATAACATGATTATAACATTTCAAATTATTATTTTGGGAAATAGTAGTGACTCGTACTTATTGAGATAGCAGTATTTGCTCTACACAGGTCCAGGGCAAGCAACTGGGGGGGAACTGGCAATGGAGCCTTCACTGGAACTGGGCGATCTAATGACAAAAAAAGATACACATATAGCTCACAACCTGTCTTTTTTCTACAAGGAATGCATGGAGGGATGCCTTTCAGACACAGGTAAGTTAAGTTTGATAAAAAATGGGCTGATAATGGGCTTAATAAAAAATTAGGCCCACACGGACATGAAAATATACCTGGTAAGGAAGGAGCGAGTCCATCTCCCTGGTCTGGTCTGGAGGGTGTGGCAGCTGGTTTACGCTTCCCGGCTACAGAAACACAATGTCATTTTTCAACCAATTTAACAATGTAACTCATCAAGTCTGTACTTCAATAAAACACATTGTTTTTTGGCGAAGATACTGTATGATCTGTTTTATTTTAAGTTAATTCTATGTTTGTTAACCTTGCATAGCGAATAACCCCCCATTCTGATTCTGATTCTGATTATTATCATATTACCTGGAGCAGTGCTAGGGACCAGCCTGGCACCAGGCGGTTTAGACTGAGCAGGGGATGGCTTCTTACATCCTGGAAGATGAGACAAAGTTAGTTCCTGTGTAAAACACTAACTTCCGACAGTCAGAGGTAAGTTGCATGTTGCTGTTTGATGGAACCTGACACATGAGAAATGTGAGCTTAACTGCTGTATCGAAAGCAAATTCCACCAACTATGTTGTGTG
The DNA here is from genome assembly GCA_030340665.1 of Neosalanx taihuensis. Lineage (NCBI taxonomy): Eukaryota > Metazoa > Chordata > Actinopteri > Osmeriformes > Salangidae > Neosalanx > Neosalanx taihuensis. Next base: position 4,903,542 of record CM059310.1, read on the forward strand.
GCCTTTAATAAATGATTGATTGATGTAAGAACTTCTCTCAATTGGATCTGACAGCAAAAATCAAACAGCTTTGATCCTAAATAAATCATTTGGTTCCAAAACCGGAAATATGTTAGGCAAACACTGCACACAGTGGGCATGCACATTCATGCAATTATCAGACAAACAAAAGAGAATAAGACAAACAGCACTTACCATCAACGAAGAGGCTGTAAATTCATAACAGGGACCATGCAGAGTATAGGAAAAAACACTTACCATCAACGACGGAGAGGTAAATTCATGATTGGCTTTTTGAACAGCCGGACACCGTAAACATTCAACAGAGCCAGGAACGTGGCACGAACATTGAACAAGGCCAGGAACATGGCGGGAACAAGGACCAAGAGTCATGTCTTGGTCCCAAGAACTGATATGCAAAAAGACCTCGATCTGCTGGTATCGTATGCCTAGGTGATGAAGATGCAGCTGAAGACAGGGCAGCAGCTAGTGACAAAGCAAAGATTCAAAGATGCCAGAGTACATCTGGTTAGTAGAAGTTCAAAAGCACATCGCCTGTGTCCACTGTCACACACCAAAAGCCCCACAGAACACATTCACTTACAGCCCTGCATGACCATCTTGGAGGGGGAGATGTCGAAAATGACTTGCTCCAGGTCTTCTTCTTCATCTATGTCTGTGGTGCAAACAGGAAACACATATAATAATGTTTTCCTTTCACTCTACAATTCTTACATTTATATACCATCTGTTACATGCTTCAGAATCAAAGTTAACCATGATCAATAAATGACTTAGTAAATCAAATGACTTACCCACGGCTTGGCTGGAGGCGAGCTGAGGCGAGGCTGTGGATGCCTCCTGGGTCTTCCTCATCAGGTACTGCTTTAGTTTGTGCATGCTGGTACCTGGATTGGTGGTCTGAGACAGAATGAACGCTGCAAAGCCATCTGCACGGCCCTCCCAGACATCACCCCAGGTCCTTGTCGGCATCCGGCCAAAGCCAACCTGTTGGTCCTCCTCCTTTGACGTGGCAGCCACTGTCCTCCTGGCCTCGTACTCCAGCACATCACTGATTTCCTTAAAGGAAGTCGCATACCCAACGAAGGACCGTAGGCTGTCTTTGCTGGGCCCGTCCAAAGACACACCAGCTGTTTGATCCTTTTGAAAATGTTTAATGAGGTACAAAGTGTACCCTACATCATTTTGAAGGAGCCATCTAAACAATTTCCCCTTGTACTTTCCAAATTGAAGCAGATACTCCCCCATCACCTCAGTTTGGTCAGACACATCCCCCCCTCTGTCTCGGACCACAACTTTCGCCCTTGCCCTCATCTCTTCCTCCTTGATGGGTGCTGACTTCCCCTGCACAGACACAGAGAGGTCCTTCCAAAGCTTGGCTTCATCAGTTGGTTCTTGGAGAAGGTAGCCACGTGACCCTTTCCGAAAGACCACCACTTCTTTCCCATGGAAAAAGCTAAAGGCTTGCTTATGCATCTGTATATAAAATGAGAAAAGAACACATAAAAAATACAGCTGATTACTTAACTAAAAATTTCAAGAGGAGGTGGTAACCAGGCTTGAGATGTGTATGATCTATTGTGCCTCCTGAGCCTTATTCTAACAGCAACTCCACCCATCCCCCTCAGTCTCCTTTGTCTTGGAATGTGGATTGGCTGCTAGCAGCTCTCTTTTAACGTGACTTTAATTTATAATTCACTGTATAATCCTGTACGACACCAAACCACTGTTAATTTGACTAAACATGCTGCCATAGTTGGTGTATTGTACTGAATAACTTTAGGAAGTTACAGTAGTGCCGACAAAACTTACATACAGTACATTGATATTTCAATTGTTTTTCATACTATTAGCCATATCTTACTCAAAGTAATGTTGAAAAAAAGCAGCGATAATTAAAATAAGATGTTATGTTCATGTTTTAGCTAATTATCTTAAGATCTATCCAGTTCTTATAATATTTTACCTTAGAGCAGACGTTCTGTGTGATTCTCCCTTGAAAGATATTTTCGTTCTGAGACGCTCCTCTCTCAGTCACATTAGAAGAAGGGGGAAACAGCGCGGGAAATAGCGCTCCCAAAATCTCCTTAGTGGCCAAAAATGGTACTATTCGGTATCGTTAAGACCACCATTGAGAATGAATGGGAAAGTTTAAGAATTTTAAGCTTAACCTTAGCAGACTCCCGCGCAGGACCGCCTGGGAATACCAGGTGCTGTAAGCATTTCCCCCAAAATATATGTATTTTTATCTCTCTCTCTCTCTCTCTCTCTCTCTCTCTCTCTCTCTCTTTCTCTCTCTCTCTCTCTTTCTCTCTCAATCTCTACACACACTAGGAGTGTAGGAGGGGGAGATGCCTGACTGCATGTAATACAGTATAACATCACATATAGTACCTTTAGATAACTGCAGAACACAGTGTATAGCTAAATAGATGTATTTAATAATGTGCATATATAGTGGAAATTGAAATATATGCCAACGCCTGTGAAAAACTCAAAATAATCCTTCAAATCAATTTTAAATACGTCGGGCTGGGGATTTCCACTAACAGGCATACACACACACTAATTCAGTGAAAGCAACAAGATCACTTGATTGAGTCGTCAAATATTTTTTTACAGTGAAAGAGTTTATTAAATGGCTAACACAATTTAAGTACCCAATTTTAAGTTATCACACTGCAAAACAAACAGTACAACAAAAATTACAATCCTCCTTGAATACACACAACTGGGTCGTACTATACGTCACGAAATGACTGGGCAACAAATTTGAGTTTGCTCTCTCCTGCCATAGTAAATTCTGTGTATCTTGCATAGCGAAAAAAAAATCGTATTCTGATTACACCAACACAGACATGGCATTATAGTATTACACAAACACATTCATGGCATTATAGTTTTCATATATAATACAGTATAATTGATACTTGATCGATCCCACAGTGACGAATAAAGTCCATGTGGGCTCAACGACCTTTATTTTGAAATGATGTTTACCGGAAGTGATCGTTTGTCAGGGACCATCCTGTCTTGAATTGCCGGGAGGATTTTAGTGTCTTCTTTCGGCAAGTCTGGTGTCAAATTTAAGATTAAGACTTAATCGTTTATAAAATTCTGTTTAATTTAGGTTTTTGGTTACCTGTCAAGGTAGTGCTATGTCTGTTTTGTGTTACAACAAAGGATGCGGACAGCGCTTTGACCCAGACCAGAACCCTGATGGTGAGTTTTATAGCTACCTAGCAATACTTCCCGGCTGCAGTAGTCGTTCGTTGGAGCCGGTCTAGAAACTTCCATCTGCTTGCTACCTCGTAGGAATGGTTAGATAAACTTAGTATCTTACTGACTTTTTCTGTGATTGACCAAAACTTGTTTAGTTGGTTCTAGAGGTTTTTTTCTATGCTGTGTAGTACTATGCTTTACATGTACTGTAGCCTACCTGATATAGATATAAATGATGTAGCAGCAGCAGCACATGATCTTGGGCCCACGGTTGCTGACCGCTGGTGCTGCTTTCCGGATCAGCTTGCTTGTTCAAAAACGTAGGTTATAGTAAGTTACTTTGCTATTTTACGTCAACATGGTTGGCTACAAAAAAAGCTATATAGGCAATGCAAGCAAGAGCATGAATTGTTCATCAGGAGAGGTCAACAACCAGGACCCATGTCAAAACATTTATATTTCTGTCTCGTTCCAGATGCATGTACGCATCATCCTGGGGTGCCGGTTTTTCACGATGCTTTAAAGGTAAAAAATATAAAATAAAGTAACTTAAAAAATGTTTCAATACATTGGTGTAATTTTTAATCTGTTACTGGTGGTCTTTTCTCAAGGGTTGGTCGTGCTGTAAAAGACGGACGACAGATTTCTCAGACTTTCTCAACATAGCGGTACGTTAAGGCCGCATCATGCACATTTACTTAGCAATACTAGAATGCGTTGTTACAATTGTTGTGTTTCAACCAGTTTTTCCTATCCAGTATATAGGGACCTGGATCATTTGTTCCCTTATCAGAATCTGTTGTATGCAAGATATACAAACACAGAACTATGGCAGGAAAGAGCAAACATAGAACATAAAATTATCATAATATACATTTATTTATCATAATGTGTTGTGATGTCTTATTGTAGGGCTGTACAAAAGGCCCACACAACAAGGAGAAGCCTCCAGAACCAGTGAAGCCAGAGGTGAAGACATCGGGGGACAAGAGTGATGCAGACGACCTGAAACCTAAATTCAATGAGTTTATCGTTTCAGCACCAAAACCTCTGGAGTCCATATGCAGACCGAGGTAGATTTTTCTTTCTTGGCTGTGGTAAATAAATTCAAATGTAAAGATGTTTTAGAAATACCCAATTTGTCTGGAAATGCCAAGTCAATGAAGGGAATTGTTAAGACAAACTCAACGTATATATAATGGGTAAGGTGCAGGTGTCTGATCCGCTCAAGCTGAGCATCTCAGAAGATGAGTGAAGGACGGTTAAATAGTCTCACAATATGGGAGGTTTGTTGAAGAAACTGTTTTGACCGTCTCTTCATAAACGGAGTGACTAAGTTCAGTTGAGTTTTGGATTTAATATGTATGTATCAATCTGGATATTGGGAGAGAATAACCAGACCTATGACAACAAAATGAAGACAACACAAGGCTTACGTCTCAATCACGTCTCTCTGAAGGCGAGAGGACCATAGGGCACAAGAATGTAAACATAGATAGTGACAGTCAGGAAGAAATGACGTTACAACAGTCTCAGAGAAAGAGATTCCCTGCTCCCAACTCATGACCACTCTTTGACTAGAGATCATAGTTGGAGCTCTCTTTCTCCTGACCCCAAACCTTCCTTAACCCTGACACATAAGCACAATCAACTTCTTATTAATAGGAAGTTCACATGAGACACATACCAACTAGCATCCAATGATGTTCTATTGAGTGGTGATTAATATAATTATGCAGGAAATCCAATTTCCTATCAGTGATAACAACTACGAAAGCTTGTTTTGTTGTCCTAAACTGCTAATGCAAACCAGGGTGGGCCGTTCCCTTAATCTTACACTGTGTATGTTTGTTACCAGGTGAGGAGACTAGTGTTTGAGGGTGTGTTTAATGTTGGTTTATGTACTGTCCTGTGTTCTTCTGTTCAAGTGCAAATGAGCCAGTGGTGAGAATGCCCCAGAAGATCTCTGCCTCCCTCAAGCAAGCTCTGGAGAAACTAAAGCTGACTGAGAACAACACCACTGAGATGAAAGGTGACAGTAACCACACACACACACACACACACACACACACAAACACTAACACACACACACACACACACACACAAATTTTACATTTACATGTAGTCATTTAGCAGATGCTCTTATCCAGAGCAACTTACAGCAAGTACAGGGATATTCCCCCTGAGGCAAGTAGGGTGAAGTGTTTTGTCCAAGGACATAACGTCATGTAGCCACAGCCAGGAATCAAACTTGCAACCTTCCGATCCCCGGCCCAACACCTTAACTACTGAGCCACCTGACAGACACCTCCCCACCACACACCCCTTCATCGTCATGATTTCATTTCATTTTCTTCATATATATTCATCCCCTTTTTTTCCCCCCACTCAGAGGAGGATGGAGATGAGGTCAAGATTGGAACATCCTGTAAAAATGGTGGTTGTACCAAGGTACCGTCACTAGATGCTGCTCTTGTGCGTGTGAGTGTAGCTCGACTGCTGCTTTGTGGGTAACCATACATTCGGGATTGCCTTTGCTTCTCAGAATTTCGACGGTCCTGCCAGCAACCAAGAGGTCTGCATATACCATGCTGGAGTTCCCATCTTTCATGAAGGGTCAGTATTAGCTCCATATCAACCATTTGGAACTGACCTTCCCTCAGCGACATAGACGAAATCTCACAGTCCAACTCCTCCATGTGTATAACCCCTCTACCACTCTAGGATGAAGTATTGGAGCTGCTGTATGAGGAAAACCTCGGACTTCAACACGTTCCTCTCCCAGGAAGGCTGCACTAAGGGAGCACATGTCTGGAAGAAAGACAGTGCGGTGTGTGTTCTGTAAAAGATTTTTTGATACAGCTACATATTTTTATTCAGCTGAGCAACTGCCTAATGCTTACTAATGAGAGCTGTGCAGCCAAATAGAGAAGATATAGCTGGACAAGTTACTATACATGTAAACTTTCTTTGCTCATCTCATGTTTGCCTGCCCCCCAATTCAGGGTAAGAAAGTGGTTCCCTGCCGGTTTGACTGGCACCAGACAGGAGGTCAGGTCATCATCTCCATCTACGCCAAGAACTCCATCCCAGAGATGAGCTACGTGGAGGCAAACAGCACCATGGTGAGGAACCAGGTGTACTTGAGGAGACCGCAGAGAGAAAAGCTCTCTTCCTCGTAGTTCTCAGATTCAGAATACTTTATTAATTCCTGAGGGGAAACTCTTTAGCTACAACGGCACACAGTCTCGTAAAAGCACACAGGGGTAAGGGTGTGAAGTAAAAGAGTAGAATAGTGCACACTGGGATAAAGAATGGGGGCACAATAAGTGAGTAAATGCACACAAGGGGTAAAGGCTGGGATCAAAATATAGTGCTGGGATACAATATATACAGATCTTGAGATGAAAATGGGAACCTAGCAAAAACTCAGAAGAATTTTCCAGATATAGAATCTTAAAAATTAATCAACCGCCTTGTTTTTTTAGAACCTAGGTGGTGTTTGAGAATCACATTTGGGATAAACTGTTTTTGCAGATTACGATGGTGGTGATTGTTGTTTACAAATACAATTGTGTGCCTTTTTCAGCTCAACATCCACGTTATGTTTGAGAGTGAGAAGGAGTTTGAGAAGAGCATCAAATTATGGGGGGTGAGTATCAACTGTACATACTTCAAAACAAGTATTGACTTATGAAAATTATTGGTATGTTTATTATTATTAAATTATATAGAAATATACAGTATTTTGCACTATGTTGAATGCTTAATATTTCTGGTTCCCGAATGCATTTTCACTCTCATTCTCTGTATGTCTTCTCTTCTCTACCTCCCCATTCTCTAGGTGATTGATGTGAGCAAAAGCATAGTCAACATGATGGCAGCTAAGGTTGAGATAACCATGAAGAAAGCAGAGCTCATGTCTTGGGGCCGCCTTGACCTACCTCCCCCCTGCAGCCCCCCCAAGGAGAAGGAAGAGAAGGAGAGGGAAGACAGTGAGGAAGAGGAGGAGTGTGACGATGAATAACAACAGTCCACATTAATATGTACACTATCCACCATGTTTGCCACTTTAAATCCTACCAGCTCGACAAGTGTTTTTCTGCTGTATCGCTCTCTGTTTCTCACTGCAGTGATGTCCTCATGACTTTTCTGTAGCACAACTTCCGTATTGATACCTTAGTTCATATATTCTGCATACCAGCATACATCTGTACCATGGGGTAGCGCGTGGGCTGTAATTCTAATTTCAAGCAGACAGTCTTGAGTGGTTGGCACCGAAGTTGATATTTCCAAGTTAGGACTTGTAGTTGACTATGAATCATGTCCACATCATTCCCAAAGGACCACTCATGTGAACTCATAGCATGCAAGCAAAAAAAACTTCTATGTGCTGGAGTGAGAACCAGAGGTGTTCAAAATAGCCTTTACATCTTGACATTGAGTTGCTTCATTCTTCCTAAAAAGTTGTTCCACCATTCCACCGTTTTTAGGATTCTATTATTTTTTTTTCTGTTTTGCATGAAATGTTGTTTGACGAATGAATAGCTACTGAATTGTAATAGTTGATTCATACGCCTCCTATGTGTCCTTTCTAATCGCTATTCTCAAATGCCCAGGATGCCTGTATTCAGACAGTGTCAAAAAACATATTTTTGTCAAAGCAAGCTGTGCATATTTCATACCCTCCCAACGTGATTCACGTGGCATTCCAACTGCACTTCAAATACATGTCCTTGAAGGACCTTAGTCCGCATGGTTTAATTCTTGTGAATTACATTAGCATATGATTGTCCATTTTAATGTATGCGCTTGTAATGTGTGTGTGTGTGTCGTTTCCCACCTGCTGAAATTGAAAAACAATATGGGGGACAACAAGGCTGTAATTAGTCAGGAAACATTCTCTACCAAAAAATAAACTTTTACAAGCAAGTCATGTGTTGGTGTTAACATTTTGAGAACGATTGTAAGTATTTTTTTCCCCCCAAAACCCTCTACTGTTGGGTAAACCCTCTATTTTTTATCACAACACTTTTTTCCCCCTCAGTTTAGTGCAAAATGTATTATTTAGTACACGGTCGAAAGTTCAATGTGGACACAGTTTCAGAGACAAATGTTTAATTACTACACAGCATCATCCAAAATTCATTTGGGTATATCTGCCTTTCCCTGTAGACCATCAATCCAATATAAAAAGAACACCTCTTCTTTTGTCTAACCTAGTTTTGGCTTCCTTTGACGGTCAAGAGCTTGAGGAATATATTACCAGTGTGGTGTGTCTGGAAGGACCTAGAAGTTCTTGCTTGGCATAAGACCTAGTTTGTGCTCTGGTAGACGTGCTCTGGCAGCCTACCTAGTGGGAAAATAAGTGTTTCATCTTTATGGATTTCTTCCTTTGCATCAGGATAGAAAGTGGGGAGTCACGTGGCTCAGCGGTTAATGGCTAGTGATCGAAAGGTTTCGTGTTTGATTCCTGGCTGTGGCTACATGATGTTGTGCCGTTCAGCAAGGCACTTCACCCAACTTCCTCAGTGGGAATGTCCCTGTACTTGCTGTAAGTCACTCAGGATAAGATCATCTAGTAAATATAAATGTAGAACAGGTGGAGTGCTGTAGTCTTCACATTGCAGCCCTGTAGTTTTGGTAGGTAGAACTCTCTGAGTCAGTGCTGATAATGAGCGGTTGTCGCTCAGGGAGGAGGAACATTCTCCAGCTCTTCCCCTCACGTTGCCTAAACCAACCATGACAGAACCTTGCCCCAGTCAAGGTCACCGCAGTCACGGTCATGGCAATAAGGGCCCCTAGGAGCCCAGCCCCAAGAATCCAGGGCCACGTTTCTCGAACCTGCTCCAGGTAGGGACCCATGGACTCCACAAGTCGCTGGTCTGTGAAGGAGTGAAAGCAAAAATTGGGAGACGGGTAAGGCAGAGAAACGCAATAAATAAACTTTAGGAGGAATTGAGAACAGAAGATGACGGAAAAGTTATTTTGAAGTATGTTTTGTGGGAAAGAGCCATTCACAGCACACTCACTTGAACCCAGCAGGTAGGAATAGTCGTAGCCCAGCTCTTTGCTGGAAATGAAAAATTCTCTGTTCCTGTGGAGAGGTAGGAAGGGCACCATGTGGTACTCTCTGTTGTGGCCAATCGGAGTATTGAACTCTGGGTAATGGATGGGATCTGGACGATGCGTCCTTAGCCAACGCTCGTAGATACTGAGAACATCAGAGATGGGGGGGGGTTTGAGCTTGTGTGAGTGTGGTAACAATCAAAAGTATGATGTGCGTGTGCATGCATATGCCCCCTACCTGTCTACAAAGGCATGGTGCAACAAGAATATGGGGTCATTGGCAGAGCCCTGCACAGACGACATGGATCCATTCATGAAGACATGGAGGGATGCATGCATGCCCATGCGAACACTGCCTGCCACGCCTGTCTGGGGATTCCCAAAACCTGCAGGAGGACAAATCAAACAAACCAAAAGCAACACATTAAATGGCAATACTGTACCTATGGGATTAGGGTTAGGCTTGTTTGGTCATTTCCTACAAGGTTCAGATGTAATATTGCGAAGTTAGTGGGTACCAGTACCTTCCAGGGTGTTTCTGAAGCTCATGTTGGCAGTGCGGTCCATTGGTCCTGTGTCATAATCTGGTAAATTGACCGTGAACTCCACCTCTGCCGTGGTCGGTAAACGCTGGACGACGTTTCGGTTGTGATTTCCAGGGTTTCGTAGCAGTGGCCCCTCCAGCGTTCCGTCACACAGCACCCCCTTGCTATTATAGTCTGCTGCTCGAGAACACAACACCTGCACACCAGCCCACACACACACCCTTACTCATACATATATATGAATGTGTTTATATTCTTATTTTTTATTTTATATATTTTTAATTCCTTTTATATTTCAAATTGATGGGATAGGCTCCAATCACCCGTGACCCCTAATGTGAATAAGCGGTGGAAAATGAATGAATAAATGAAAATAAAAACTTAGCATGAAGTGCATACTAGCGATGTAAATTGGATACTTTCTCCCTCCATAACTCCTCTTCTCCCTTCATATCGCTTCCCTCCTTCCACTTCTCTTTTATATGAACAAGGCATAATGGTTTTTGCTCTAAATTTCAATGTCACATCATTTTAGTCATCAAATGCTTTGCAGAATCCCATAATTATAATATTGATATAAATGAGCCACTGACTTAATTTACCCTTACTCTTTAGGCTCAAATTACCCCACACCAGCATACCCCATATTATCCAGCAGTTTAGAGCTAAAGTTATGCAAACAGTATAGCCTCATTTTGTAATTAACTAATTCATTCACATGGGTGAATTTTTTTCAAACGTCTATTTAATTGTTCAGACATAAAAATCTTCAAAAATGTATGACATTTAAGACATTTGTTTTTCATTGCCTAGAAACCAAGGGTGGCTAAATTTACCTACTGGCTCAACTTACCCCGTTCTCCCCTAAATATGTTTATTGTTTGCACCATCCTGCCACACTAAATTCTGTGTATGTGCAAATTTACACGGCAAATAATATCCATTCTGATGAATTTGAGTGTGTGTGTGAGAGAGAAAGATACTTGTAAAGACTGCAAATGAGCCCAGGTTTTACCTTCCAGGAGGAAAAGACAGATGCTGGGCTAAGAAGGTTGGGGTCTCGTGGACTCCGGTCACCCATCAAGTCATTGGTGCAAACATCGCAGCCGCGCGCATCCGTCCAGTCCCAGTACGGAATAGAGAAACTCGAGTCTCCAGTCAGTTTCCTTATGTCGTGCTCCCAATGGAGCAAGTAAACACGGTGCCAAGGGAGAAATCCAGGAGCCCAATGGGCAAAATCGACATTCGTCCACACGTTACCAGGGCCCATCAGCATGTTCCTCGACACATAGTAATGCATCCATACAAACACATCATACACCGACGCGTCGGCAAACATAGGGTTGGAGCCGTTGGCCATGTCTTGGTAGGTTCCCGTGAGGATGACGTAATCCATGCTGTTAGTGTGCTTGGCCAGGTTAAGATAAGATATCAATTTCTGCTTCTCGGCCGCCGACAGATGAAAAATGTTCCTTCTAAGAGACTCCCTTCTCTCGTTGCAATTCACACCAAAATAACCAAACGTGCAGTCTCCGCAATTAAACCCCATGAAATTACCTGCACACCTGCAGGTCCGGTTGTAGAAGACCAAAGGCCACTTCTCCCTGTCGTCCAGCCCGGAGAAGGGATACTGTGGCCCATTGGGAAGGTCTGAGACCTCGACGTCTTGACAGAACCCGCGGCCAGAGCTGGCTCCACAAGCCGAGCTGTCTCCCTCCCAGACCGGGCAACACTCCTTTGAGCGCAGGGCCTCCTGTGTTGCGCACAGACGGGGAAACTGCTGAAAGGAAGGCCCAAGATGTGAGATGAAGCTGATTAGTATCAAATGCCACATCCTAGTAACCAAAGGCGACCAACAGCCTTGTGCATGAAGTAACAGACTTGCGTTGAAAGTTTCCCTCAGACCCTGTTTCCCCTAAGTTTTATTTTTCTTCCTCCCCCACTCACCCTCCCTCCCTGGCCAGTCACATGTCTCATAACCCCAGGGTGAAGCTTATCTTATGGCTGACTGGTTCTGAAAATGAACTGAAATGGGTCGTATATCCTATCAATCCTGTCAAACTTAAGTAAGATTTATAAAATAACTGTACAGAAGGGGGCATATCAACTATAGCAAGTACAAGTGTAAAAAGTATAGTATATGGTTTATCTAATCTAATATAATATAATATATTTTAGTTTTAAGATGTTAAATCATGGAGTTTGAGGGTTAAGCTCACCTCGTGCAGGGGCCATTAAAATAACTTGGCATACACACAGGCCCGCGGCATGTCACCATCAAAAGGCAGACGGCGTGATTATCCTTGGGATTGTACGTCACAGGATCTCTCTGCACTGCCGGACGCACTGGTGCTTTTGTTCTCCAAGGCCGTTATCTACTACCACGTGTTTACAACAAAATCAGAATAAGAATTTGTTTTTATGCGCTATGCGACATATACAAACACAGAATTTACTATGTGGGGGACCGTTTTTTTGGGCCTCTATAGCCTATGAAATGACAATGACGGTTCAGAAGCAAAAGTTTGTTACGCACATTGGCAAACTTGTCAATTAACCCCCTTTTCTGTAGGCTGTTGGTGAAACCAGACCGTGGTGCTAGAGTCAAGCGATCCAGAAGATCTGGAGCGCTTCATCGTGCTTCTGCGCCTGCAGCTATCGCCTGTTCAACCCCCTCATCCCCCCCACCGTTGCCATGGTAAAACGTGGATTAATCATGGGTCGTGATATTCGCATCATCTCTCCATTATCGTTTAAGTCGGTATATAGGCAATAGCGTTTCACATCAAGAATGAACTCAGGCTATCCTGACTTCCAAGATTTGGCAACACTTTCTTTTGCATTTTGGCCAGAGTTTAATTGAAATAAGCACAGGTTGGTGTTATGCTTTGAGGGAAGCCTGAAGTATGAACTTTATCTGGGGTTTTAGCTTCTAAATTTTAACCGACACAGACAAAGGAGCTCTCCACGCAGTGGGTTTCATACTTGCGTCAGATAAATGATCAGTCATCCCATAAGGAAAACAGGCTCCACCAACTCTCAACAGCGTTAACTATTCCTGCAGCCGCCTGTCGATGGATTAGGTGTCATTTCATCCAATTATTTGAAGAAAATAATCGATTTTGAAAGGTACAAACGATACGAAGCCATAGTTTTAATCCGGTGGAAGAAGCAAAAGAATGCGGAAAAGGTAAAGTTGATTTATCTTCATCAGTACAACAGATAACAGATTGTCAGAGATCAAAAGAAGTATCTCTTACAACTCGGGCTGTTATGAGGGAAGCTCAGATCTTCGGCTTTCTGGTATGATTTAAATAGCACAGCCGTTAAAATAAAAGTACTACGTTTCTATTGATCAACTCATCCATACTCATATAAACCGAGGAGTGTCGTTTCCATATAGATTCTACACCTGCAGATTTTATCTTTCAAAACAATCGACGCTGAGTAATATCGCTAATTGTCAGTTTTCATAGAAAGTCTCTACGGTTTTTTTCTTATTCGTTTAAAGTCCAGGCCAGTTATTTACTGAAATCCTACCATTTCTGAAAACAATCGATCAGATACTAATTCCCGATGTGGTCGTCTGTTTTGAAAGTCACTTGTATTTGCGTTCTAGACGTCATTGGGGAGATGACAGAAGGTTTTGGTTTAGCAGATGAATATGTTTTGTCTTTGGTACGCAGTGAGGACTATGTGGATGAGTCATACAACAATAGATAAGCCTACGTTTAGTCCATGTTACTAATATGGTTCAAATTTAGAGTTGAGCTAACTACGTTTCCCTGTCTTTTTCCAGATACATGAAGCAATCTGTGACCCAACACACTCCTGGTTTTGACAGGACCTGTCAAAGTGTGCCTCTCACACATTATTAGCCATATTTGTGTTCCTTAGCACAACAGAAGTCTTAGAGACCTCCAATTGTTTATCTAGATTTCTGGAAACGGAACCCATAATTCTGGCTTTGACAGAATCATGTCTCAATCGACCGATCTATCCCAGTCATGTCCCTGAGCAGAAGGAGAATGGGAGAGGGCAGGGGGAGGAATGGAGGGGTAGGAAGAGGAGGAGGGTGCTGTGTATGGCTGCTGAAGGCATTTGTGTTACTAGGAGTAGATCTGAACTTGCTCCAAGACAGAGGTGGTGTTTGGGTCACAGCCCAGTCCAATGAGAGAAGAGTTCTGGCTCACATCCCTGGTGACATCATCATAGGTGCTCTGTTCTCAGTCCACCACCAGCCCCCTGCTGACAAGGTAAGGTGCAGCAAAGTAATCAAGGCATGTGGGTAAGAAAAGGGGAGAGAGCGATAGAGATAGAGGGAGAAGGAAAGAATGCTTTTGTACATGCATATAGCTGTGTGTGTATGTGTTTGTGTTAAGCGGATTCAGTTGTGTAAAAGAGGTGTGCAGATGTGTACAAGTGTGTGGTTTACTGTACATCAGTGTGTGGTTTACATGAGTGTAAACAACACACTTGGACAAGAAGGTGGAGAAATTGAGAAAGAGCACGATTGCTTGTGGTTACCGTGTGCGTCTTCATCCTAGGTCCACGAGCGCAAATGCGGTGCCGTGCGTGAGCAGTACGGCATCCAGAGAGTGGAGGCCATGATGCACACCCTGGACCGCATCAATGCTGACCCTAACATCCTCCCCAACATCACCCTGGGCTGTGAGATCAGGTACACAGCCGCCCGCCTCCTCGCTTCTCACTCTCCCAGGGGCACTTGATCCCCTTGAGAGGGCTCGACTGCTGGTCTGTTCCTTTGACAATACTGCCCTAGGTGAACATAACCAAGCTCACCTCATTCATTGAGTTAAAATCTGATACAAAGGCTGATTCGGATAACATCTATGTAAATGTAAAGTATAGAAATGGGTGTGCGTGTGTCAACGGCTGTTGTTGTTTTGACCAGGGACTCTTGCTGGCATTCGGCTGTGGCCCTGGAGCAGAGCATCGAGTTCATCCGAGATACTCTGGTGTCTAACGAGGAGGAAGAGAGCCTGGGGAAGTGCACAGCGGAGGATGGCCAGGCGCTGGTCCGGGGGAAGAAGCCCATCGTGGGACTGATTGGACCAGGGTCCAGCTCGGTGGCCATTCAGGTCCAGAACCTTCTGCAGCTGTTCAACATCCCCCAGATAGCCTATTCTGCCACCAGCATGGACCTCAGTGATAAGGTGGGCTCCAGACCACTGTAAACACACACGCATACATGCTTACGTACAGTCATACATACAAATAACCACACATCCACACACACACAGACATACATGCAATCACACACATGCAATCACACACACAAAGCGAAATGGACAGGAATGACAGACCAGCCACCACAGTTTCAGTTCCTGTGTTTGGGAATCACGTGGCTCAGCAGTTAAGGCGTTATTTTATAATCAGAAGGTTGGGAGTTTGATTTCCTTGCTGTGGTTAAATGGCATTGTGTCCTTGGGCAAGGCACTTCACCCTACATCCCTCAGGGATAATGTCCCTGTACTTGCTGTAAGTCTGGATAAGGGCATCTGCTAAGTAACTGATAAATGACAATGTCTGTTCCTACAGAGCCTGTATAAGTACTTCATGCGGGTGGTGCCCTCAGATGCCCAGCAGGCCAGAGCCATGGTAGACATTGTGAAGAGGTACAACTGGAGCTATGTATCAGCCATTCACACGGAGGGTAAGAACACTATCTCTTCTCCTCCCTGTCAACACACAGGACTAAGTCGTTTTCTTCAGAGCGTCTCTGGGTGTGCGTGGCTGCTTTGGGTGAGTCTGGGTGTGGGAGTGTCAAGGTGTGTGCGTTTGCGCAGGTGTGTGTGTGTGTGTATTTGTTGGTGGGGGTGTGTGTGTGGAAGTGTCTGTCACTCTCTGCCTCAGCATGAAAACAGGTGCCAAGGTTTGTTCCCTGCTACTGGAATGAAATGTTGCCACCAACACACAAAGATTTCCAACCGAGTTTTCCGGTGTTCTGCTATTTTTAGCTATCAAGCCGTAACAAATAGCTCCTGTATATTGGCAGTTCACATTGATGGCTGGTACTACAGTAGCACCCTAGCAGTGCATAGCAATTATGCACCAGTATGTGTATTTATGTTGTGTCACCATGGAGACTAGATTCTATCATTAGACATGGAGAAAAGCATTAGCGATTGAAATCCTGCGTGTTTATGTGTATGAGCTACTTTTCACTTTTCTCAGTATTGTGTGAACAAGGAAAAGGGTTATGAGGAAAGCAATCTTTAAGGCTGTGTGTTGTGCGTTTGCACATGTATGCGTGTGTGGGTGTGTGCGCGCACGTTCTTTGCAAATCTGATATTCCACTCTGACGCAATCCACACTCTCAATAAAACGTTGTCTGGAAAGTCAATTTTAGTTTCATCGACACTGTCCATGTATCAGAAGCCATCACACTTTTGATATTGGACAGGATGTGAAAAAGAGTGGCAAACTATAACACTGACATCCATTCTTGTGGCATTTTGACTTCACACACACAGGCAAAAATGCATAAACTCTGATGGCACAGTGGCCTAATGACATACTGCTCACAGACCTACAGTACACAATGACAAACACACACACAAGCACGCACACACAGACACACACACAGATACACTGCGCAGTGAAAATAGGGCAAGTGCACCAGATAGAGAACTGAGGTGCAAATAGATATTTAGGGTTGAGGATAATGAAGATAAGGGCTGAGTATCTTGTCACTGTCTGCCTTGGGTATGAGGCTGTTCACTAGAGAGAGGGGATAAGGTTTTGGTTTCCTGAACAGTCTCTTTTTTTTTTGGATCTCTCTCTGTCTCTCTCTTTGTCTCTCGCTGTCTCTCTCTTTGTCTGTCTCTCGCTGTCTCTCTGTCTCCCTCTCTATGTCTCTCTCTTTCTCTCTCCCACTCTATCTCTCCCACTCTATCTCTCCCACTCTATCTCTCTGTGTCTATGTCTCTCTCTCTCTCTCTGTCTCTCTTTCTCTCTCTCTTTCTCTCTCCCACTCTACCTCCCTCTGTCTCTCTCTCTGTTTCTCTCTCTCGCTCTGTCTCTCTCTTTCTCACACTCCTCAGTAAATGATCAATGGAGAAAAGATCATTAAATCCCATGATAACTGATATAGTTCTCAAAGGCATTTAATTAACAGGCGCTTACAAACTGTAACTGTGAACCAAATTCAGACAGGGAAAAATAACATTGTTATGCATTTGAATGAATGAGATTGCCAAGCTCAAACCATTGTCCCGCTGGCAGAAATTCAATCTGGTTTAAACTTGATTAAGAAATCGTCGAGGAACACGCTAGCCAATCCCTTCTGCATAGCTCCAACATTCTTATTCATTCAAAGTGGGTTTTTGACCGTCTGACCCTCTTGCAAGGTAACTTGTGACACCTTAGGGTACTATGTGTGGCCCCACGGACATCTGTTGTAGGCAGGATTGTTTCATCCTCAGCAACAGCAATGTGTTTGTAGGACACATGACTATGTATCCAGTCACATGACTATGTATCCAGTCACATGAAAATGCCAATGTTAGCATCTTCACTGAAAAGCTTTGGAGAGGAAAAAAAAGACAAGGCTGTTTTTATCTTCCCGTGGGTGCTTGTGCAAAAACGTACGCACCCACCCACCCACACACACGCACCTGCACGCACATACACACACGCGCGCACAGAGAGTGCTTGGTTCATTGTGTTCATGGGATTTATTAACCCCGTAAGGCTGTTTAAATTCTTGTCCGTAGTACTTGTAAGTCCCTCCCCAGAAGGATAAGAATGTAATCCTGTTTGGATGATGATTCCCTTTTTCAAGCAGGAAGGCCATCCATCATGGATGACATACTGCCGGCTCATTACAGTAAATGCCGTGCTGAGCTTTTGGAGTTAATGTAGCGTGTTTGTTTTCACACCCAAACACAATGAGGAGTATGTAGTGTAACTGTTAGGGAAACAACCTTGTATCTTTCAAACGGAGATACTGAAACCCAATCATTCCCCCAAAGTGAGGATGGATTTCCACCAGAAACGAGGTGACCTGGTTTTCGTGGAAACTGGGGAGTCCTGACAGTTTAGATAACGGGGACACCACATATTCTGGGGCAAAGTGTTGGCATTCCACCAGTGTGTGTCGCATGCGCATGTGTGTTTGTCTGATGTAACCGGTCATCTGATATGTGAACCAAACATACAATTAAACATGAGAATATGTTAATCAATCAGTGTATCTTGCTGGGTAGAAATTTGTGAGTGAACTGGATGATCAACAAACTTGCTCTAGGAAGAAGACTTTTTGTACTAAATACTGTAAGCCAGTGGTCTCAAACTCGTGCCATCGCGGGCCAAGAGGGTGCAGGTTTTCGTGTTAACCAAGCCACTACACCAGCTGATTTCAACAACGAGTTTGATTTCACTAAGTGGAGAAACTCGTTAGTGAAATCAGCTGTTGTAGTGGCTTGGTAAACACGAAAACCTGCACCCTCTTGGCCCGCGATGGTACGAGTTTGAGACCACTGCTGTAAGCCAATCAATACAACCTGGCTCATCGTGTGTGGGCCTCTGTCTCCCTGTCTGTGTGTATATACGTTTGTCTGTCTCTGTCCACCCATCCACCTGCCTGACCCCCGTCCGCCCAGGTAACTACGGGGAGAGCGGCATGGAGGCCTTCAAGGACATGGCGGCCCGCGAGGGAATCTGCATCGCCCACTCAGACAAGATCTACAGCAACGCAGGCGAGCAGGGCTTCGACAGGCTGCTGGACAAGCTGCGTGGCCACCTGCCCAAGGCCCGCGTGGTGGCCTGCTTCTGTGAGGGCATGACTGTCCGAGGAATCCTCATGGCAATGAGACGCCGGCACCTTGTCGGGGAATTCTTGCTCGTTGGAAGGTGGGTGGAGGAACGTAGATGTGCACGCAGGTACGGGCAGAGGTGTCTTCACACACACACACACACACACACACACACACACACACACACACACACACACACACACACACACACACACAGGTACGGACAGAGGTGTCTTCACACACACACACACACACACACACACACACAGGTACGGACAGAGGTGTCTACACACACACACACACACACACACACACACACACAGGTACGGACAGAGGTGTCTACACACACAAACACACACACATATGCAGACACACAGGTACGGACAGAGGTGTCTACACACACACACACGTACGCAGACACACACACACACACACAGGTACGGACAGAGGTGTCTACACACACACGTACGCAGACACACACACGTACGCAGACACACACACACACACACACACACACACACACACACACAGGTACGGACAGAGGTGTCTACACACACACACACACACACACACACACACACACACACACACACACACAGGTACGGACAGAGGTGTCTACACACACAAACACACACACATATGCAGACACACAGGTACGGACAGAGGTGTCTACACACACACACGTACGCAGACACACACACACACAGGTACGGACAGAGGTGTCTACACACACACGTACGCAGACACACACACACACACACACACACAGGTACGGACAGAGGTGTCTACACAAACACACACACGTACGCAGACAGGCAGGTACGGGCAGAGGTGTCTATACAGGAAACACCCAGATGTTGTGTTTCCCCCCCCACACACACACGCTTGCTGGGAAGCATACAGACAGGCATGCCTTCACACACACATTCACACACACAACCAGGACATACGCTGCGTTTTTGTAGTTCTGTTGGTACAAAACCAACAGGTTCGTTCACCTGTCGGCTTTCACCATTCAACCTTCTCCACGTCTCCAGCACCATCAAAGAGGCAGTATCCATGGTTACCGACCCCATCTTCAACATCACCTTCATGTTCACCATCCTCATCCTCACTTGGTCTTCGTCTCCCTCCGGCTCATCTGCAGCACAGCTCTTCCCGTCAGGTAATAGTTGTGGTTTTCATCTCTCTTTAGACGGGTTATCCAAAACTGTCACAGTTTGCAGCGAAACCATCGTCATGACAACTAGCTGAATCGGGTCAAGTGACCTTTTCTTACCAGGTTTGTCTGGCAGACGCGTTTGATGTAGTTTTGGTTGTTGGCAGATTTGCATGGCTATGGTTAGCTAGGTAAGCCACTGAAAAACAATAGCTGCCCTTTACTCATTGGCAAAGCAATTGTGTTTGACATTGCAGTGTTCATTCTTGTCATTCAGTTCATGCGTCATTCTCACGCTTAACTCTTTTCTGTGTCCAAAAAAAGATGATAAAGATAATCATGAACCTGAAATATTAATACTGTACCATTCCTAAAAATACCCCATTGTGAACAATTTCCAATTCCTTAAGAGCAGAGAGAGACTTTTTCCTTAAGGCGATTGCCACCATTGGAAATGACATACTATTCATAGGATCCCTTCATTTAGAGTGGAAGGGAGGAATTAATTAAAGACATGGAAGGGTACAAAGTTGTCTCATGCATTTCAATCTCCGACAGCACGGCACGCTTTCTTTGAAGGTCACCACTTTGGTCGTTTCTCTGGAGCCTAAAAGTTTCTCCTCATTAGGAAACACATATGTAGGCTGTCTTCCGTCGCTCAAATTTGACAGCAGAGACCTTGGAATGACCTTGAACTACATTCAAGATGCGGTATTACCATCCCCAGCCAGCCTGTCTGATACTGGCTGTATGGATACAAGCTCAGACACTGCAGACCTGAACTTAATGTTTACCAGGTTAACAAATGTCTGACTGCTATGAGGACCCTTGTTGATATACCAAGCATGTATTTGGTACTTTGATTGATAAATGTCTGCATACTGTTTCGGATGTTAAGAGAATTGAAGAAAGAGATTTGTTTCTTTGTGTGTGCTTGTGGATCATTGTGTTGAGTGTGTGAGAGGAGAAAGGAAAGATGTTCCTTTGGGAGATTGAGTTCTGTTTATCTATGCCAGTTTTGAATATTTAAAGGCTATCTATTTAAGAAAATGGTGTCAGGATCTCAGTACCAGGCTGTTAGCCGCACTCGCATGAACCAAAACTTTTGTATTAGTCCAGACAAGTACATGGCAGTGCATCCGATTTTTTTCTGCCACTCCCCACTTTATCCCTGTGTGCACTCTTCTAATCTTTTACATTTTACATTTATTCATTTATCAGACGCTTTTATCCAAAGCGACTTACAGTAAGTACAGGGACATTCTCCCTGAGGCAAGTAGGGTAAATCGCCTTGCCCAAGGACACAACGTCGTATAGCCACAGCGGGGGCTCAATCTCACAACCTTCCGTTCATGAAGCCAACGCCTCTTGAGCCATCTGACCCCCCATTTTACCTCACACCCTTACCCCTGTGTGATTTTACCAGACTGTGTGCCGTTGTTGCTAAAGAGTTTCCCCTCTGGAATTAATAAAGTATTCTGAATCTGAATCAGATTCTGAAACCAGCTGAACAAAGCGATCCAGACACACACACCTCCAGTCCGTACTAGTGTCGTCTAACGTGATAACACTTGTTGCTGTTATTAAGTGAGACAGAGTTAACGTTCCCTGCTCGACCTATTAGCCTCCCAAATCATTCAAAGAGCACTGCAGTTAGATAAAAAAACACAAAGTAGCATCAGAGCTAATGACTGTTTTTACTAGCCCTCGTTCGCAACTGCACGTACTGTGTTCGTGAACCAGGGAAGGATTCATGCCGAGCGCTCATAATCCTGTTACCCGGAATTCCATCAAATCCTTCCCCCCTTTCCACCTTCCTTCCTTCCATCCTTCCTTCCTTCTTGCCTCCTTTCCTCCCCTCCCTGCCTCCTTCCTAACCCTCTCCTTTTATATGGTGGTGGAAGTTTCTTAGAGGACAGAGGCTCTGTCCTACAGTACCTGTGGAACCAGATGGATAGATACGGAGGTAGGATGGCAGGTCAGATAAATAAATATTCATTTTGCAGACGTTTTTATCCAAAGTGACTTACAGCAAGTACAGGGTTACAGCTCCTCTGTGATCACCACCCATCGCACCCCCAAGGACTTACCGCATCAAACACTCCCAATGTCACGTCTGAGGAAAAACGCTTCAGTTGACATTGGTCCGTGGTAATGATTTACAATGCTTGCTCTGCTGTACAAGCCCTGTACAATGTCTAGAGGTAAATTCTGATGCACCTTGCTGTTAGGTATGTCTGCTTCCCTATGACATTTCCCAAAATAGTTTCTGGCTCATTCCGTAATAACAACCCTTGTCTCTGCTTCCACATATCGTGCACTTCACAGCTCTCCTCTCCCCTCTCATGGCTACAAGTTGATGCATGAAACTTGCAGAACTGTAGGTGGTTAAAAAGGAGGTGGCGTGTTCGTGTGTGTGTGTGTACATGCGCGTGCATGTGTCTCTTTACATGTGTGTGTACGTGTGTGCCTGTACACGTGTGTGTACGTGCGTGCGTGTGTGTTTGGTGTGTGTGTAGGTGGATGAGGAGCAGCAAGCTGCCCTTCTCAGGTCAGTGTGTGGGCTCCGCGGCTCTCCACCGCGCCGACAAGTGATTCAGCCCATCCACAGCCCCGGCTCTCTCTCATCCTCTCTTTCTCCTTCTCTCCTTCTCTCCCTCTCCTCTCCCTCCCTCTCTTTCCCTCTCTCCCGCTCTCGCTGTCTCCTTCTCCCTCTTTCCCTCTCTTCCTCTTGTTTTGGGTCCACCGTTCTCTTTTCATTCCCATTCCTTCCCCCGCTCTCCCCCTGAAAAGATGTTACGAAAGCCTCTCCTCTCTCACCCAGGGGGATGGAGCCTCACATAAAGCCCACCCACACAGCTCGTTGTGTAATGCGAGCTCTGCTGGGTTATCTAAGTTCCCTGACTGGCTGGTACTGTACACGCCGCCATCATGTCGATGTGCAGACGCATGTGGAGATCATTGTCACTGTGTGGGGTCCACACAGAGGAACGGATCCATGTCTAGACCCGACATTTGTCCTGAGAACACCAGAGACGCAGTGGGTGTCGCTCTGAGTCGATTTCAGACGGACAAGTGAATGTTGTGTAATCCTATATTTCAGGGGCGGGCAATTCCGGTCCTCGGGGGCCGCTGTCCTGAAGGTTTTAGATGTTCCCCTGCTCTAGAACACCTGATCCTAATGAATTGTCATTATGAGGCTTCCACAGAGCTTGAAAACGACCCGTTTATTTGAATCAGATGTGCTGGAGCAGGGAAACATCTAAAACCTTCAGGACAGCGCCCCCCGAGGACCGGAACTGCCCACCCCTGCTATATTTGATGAGAACTCGACTATCTAAAGATTGTTTGGATTGTGGTTGTTAGACACCTGCCTGTAGGTGTCTGGATGTGCATCATATTGGATTTCTTGATCTCCTCCCCCTATTAAAGTTTATTTTGGGGATTTTAGCCAAAGACAACCCCCCCAAAAAATTATGGGTTGAAAGTTTGAAGGTGAATGTTAGAAAGAGCAACACAATGTAGTTCAGCTTGGCTGCTGTGAGCTGTCACTTCCCGACGCTGTCTGACTCCTTGTCACTCTCTTTCTTTGTATCTTTGGCTTTCTGTCTCTGTTTCATGTCTCCCATTCATGTCTCTCCATCCCTCATTTCTCCTCCTCTCCCACTCCCACCTTCCTCCCCCTCCGTCCTCACCCACTCTCCTCCTCCCCCTCCTCTCTCCCCCTCTCCGTCCCCCTCTCCTTTCCCCTCACCCTCCCTCCCTCCCTCCCTCCCTCCCTCCCTCCCTCCCTCCCTCCCTCCCTCCCTCCCTCCCTCCCTCCCTCCCTCCCTCCCTCCCTCCCTCCCTCCCTCCCTCCCTCCCTCCCTCCCTCCCTCCCTCCCTCCCTCCCTCCCTCCCTCCCTCCCTCCCTCCCTCCCTCCCTCCACTTCCCCTTCCACATCCTCCTTCCACTCCACAGTGACGGCTGGGCAGACAGGTACGACGTTACAGACGGCTACCAGCGCGAGGCCGCAGGGGGGATCACCATCAAGCTCAAGTCGGCCTACGTGACCTGGTTCGACAGCTACTACCTCAACTTAACGCCAGACGTGAATGTACGCAACCCCTGGTTCCCGGAGTTCTGGCAGCATCGCTTCCAGTGCCGACTGAAGGGACACCCTCAGGAGAGCAGCAAGTTCAACCGTACCTGCAACCGTGAGACGCACACAAACACACACACACATACACGCATTGTACAATTGAGACACCGATGCATTCACTCAGACCCCCTTTCACTGTCATGTCCTACTTTATATAGACAGTCTTCTGTAAATATTTTTTTGTGTGTGTGTGCACAGAAATTGAGTCTTTACGTCACCAGTATGCCCAGGATACCAAGATGGGTTTCGTCATCAATGCAATCTACTCTATGGCTTATGGACTTCACGCTATGCAGCAAGCACTCTGTCCTGGGTACAAGGTGAGTACCACACATTGGAGTGTTTGTGAGAGTTTGTGTGTGTGTGTTTGCTCTCTCCTCGGCCCCCCAGGGTCTCTGTGTGTTTACTCTGCTCTCTCCTTGGCCCCCCAGGGTCTGTGTGTGTTTACTCTGCTCTCTCCTCGGCCCCCAGGGTCTGTGTGTGTTTACTCTGCTCTCTCCTTGGCCCCCCAGGGTCTGTGTGTGTTTACTCTGCTCTCTCCTCGGCCCCCAGGGTCTGTGTGTGTTTACTCTGCTCTCTCCTCGGCCCCCAGGGTCTGTGTGTGTTTACTCTGCTCTCTCCTTGGCCCCCCAGGGTCTGTGTGTGTTTACTCTGCTCTCTCCTCGGCCCCCCAGGGTCTGTGTGTGTTTACTCTGCTCTCTCCTTGGCCCCCCAGGGTCTGTGTGTGTTTACTCTGCTCTCTCTTTGGCCCCCCAGGGTCTGTGTGTGTTTACTTTGCTCTCTCCTCGGCCCCCCAGGGTCTGTGTGTGTTTACTTTGCTCTCTCCTCGGCCCCCCAGGGTCTGTGTGTGTTTACTCTGCTCTCTCCTCGGCCCCCAGGGTCTGTGTGTGTTTACTCTGCTCTCTCCTCAGCCCCCCAGGGTCTGTGTGTGTTTACTCTGCTCTCTCCTCAGCCCCCCAGGGTCTGTGTGTGTTTACTCTGCTCTCTCTTCGGCCCCCCAGGGTCTGTGTGAAGCCATGCGGCCCATCGACGGCCGGAAGCTGCTAGATTTCCTGATGAGGACCAACTTCACTGGTGTGTCAGGAGAGGTCATCCACTTTGACCAGAACGGAGACTCACCTGGCAGGTGAGGGATACACACACACAGACACACAGACACACACACAGACAGACAGACAGACAGACAGACAGACACACACACGCAGAGAGACACACACATACAGACACAGACAGACAGACACACACACGCAGAGAGACACACACACACATACAGACACAGACAGACAGACACACACACACAGAGACACACACACATAGAGAGACACACACATACAGACACACACATGTAGACACACACACACAGACAGACGAAGAGACAGACAGAGACAGACAAAATGACAGACAAAATGACAGACAGACAGGCATGATGGACAGACAGACGTACCAACTCACAGACAGTTAAGAACAGTTGTTGACAGGGAAGGCATGTGACTTTGGGACAATCACTGTGCTACAATAATGACCTATTGTCACACTGTTTGTGCATTTCTCCATGATCTGCTGGCCCTACTTACATGCATTCTAGTATGAAACGCCTGCTAAATGAATCCACGTGGATGATGTGTATGTGTGTGGGGCGATGTGCACGTGGATGTGTGCAGGTATGAGATCATGAACTTCAAGCATATGGGAGAGGAGCAGTACAGTTACATCCACGTGGGCAGCTGGGACCAGGGAGGTCTTAGGATGGACGACGAGGAGATCTGGACCAACAACAACAACACCATCATCCAGTCAGTCTGCTCTGAGCCCTGTCTGAAGGCCCAGATCAAGGTCAGGAGACCACCAAAGACCAATCATGATCACAGCCTAACAGGAGGAGGGACATTGACTATGTATGTGTGTTGCCTAGGTGATTCGTAAAGGCGAGGTGAGCTGCTGTTGGACATGCACACCGTGCAAGGACAACGAGTATGTGTTCGACGAGTACACGTGTCGCGCCTGTGACCTGGGCGCCTGGCCGACAGATGACCTCACAGGTGCACGGTGCCGTTCTCTCTGTCTCCCCTCCTCTCTCTTTCTCTCTCTGTCTGTCTCACCCTCTCTCTCCCCTCCTCTCTCTCTCTCTCTCTCTCTCTCTCTCTCTCTCTCTCTCTCTGTCTCTCTCTCTACCCTCCTCTCTCAATCTCTCTCCCTCTCCCTTCCTCTCTCTCTCCCTTTCTCTCTGTCTCTATCTCCTTCTCCTCTCCTCTCTCGTCCCTCTTTCTCTGTCTCTCTCTCTACCCGTCCTCTCTCAATCTCTCTCTCTCTCCCTTCCTCTCTCTCTCCCTTTCTCTCTCTGTCTCTATCTCCTTCTCCTCTCCTCTCTCGTCCCTCTTTCTCTGTCTCTCTCTCTATCCGTCCTCTCTCAATCTCTCTCTCTCTCCCTTCCTCTTTCTCTCCCTTTCTCTCTCTGTCTCTATCTCCTTCTCCTCTCCTCTCTCGTCCCTCTTTCTCTGTCTCTCTCTCTACCCGTCCTCTCTCAATCTCTCTCTCTCTCCCTTCCTCTCTCTCTCCCTTTCTCTCTCTGTCTCTATCTCCTTCTCCTCTCCTCTCTCGTCCCTCTTTCTCTGTCTCTCTCTCGTCCCTCCCCTCTCTCTCTACATATCTCTGTCTCTCATCCATCAGTCAGTCTCCTTTCCTATTCGGATTCTCTCTTTGTCTTTCACCATCCCTCCAAACCCTCCTTCTCTTTGTTTGGCTCCTCTGTTTCACCCTCTTCACCCGCTTCCACCCTCTTCACCCGCTTTCTCTGTCTGTCTGTCTTTCCTCACCTCCCTCTTCCCATAACTTTCCTTTCTATATCTATATTGCTCTCTCCTCCTCTACCCTCCCCACTCTCTCTCTCTCTCTCTCTCTTCCCTCCAGTGTCACTCTATCTCTCCCCCTTCTGTGACAGTCAATGTTTGAGGTCTGACAGCTATCTACTGGTTGGCCAGGTGTGAAGTTAACACTGAGGAACATGAGTGGGAATTTGGGTCAGAGAGGCAGATAATGACAAAGTGGCACAGAACACACCAGGGATTTATCCAACCCACTGACACACACACACTGGGATACAATTACACACACGCACACAAACATGATATGCTGTTTTGATGATAAAAACACTCATTTCTTATTTGCCACGTACTCTCCGCTCATTCCTGTCTCTCTCTCTCTTTTCTCCCTCTTTTCTTTTTGAATTCCCTCTCTCTATCCTCCCCCTTCAGGTTGTGAGCCTATCCCAGTACAGTATGTGCTCTGGGGGGACCCAGAGCCAATCGCTGCGGTGGTTTTTGCGTGTCTGGGCCTCATGGCAACACTCTTCGTCACCTCTATCTTCATCAAGTAACCCTGCTCTCTGTACTTCAGTCACGTGTCCCCATTTGTTTTTGTGCATGTGTGTGTGTTTCTGTGCATGTGTGTGTTTCAGTGCATGTATGTGTGTTTCTGTGCATGTGTTTCAGTGCATGTGTTTCAGTGCATGTGTGTGTGTTTCAGTGCATGTGTGTGTGTTTCTGTCCATGTCTGTGTTTTTCTGTGCATGTGTGTGTGTTTCTGTCCATGTCTGTGTGTTTCTGTGCATGTCTGTGTTTCTTTGCATGTCTGTGTTTCTGTGCGTGTGTGTGTTTCTGTGCATGTGTGTGTGTGTTTTTGTATGTTTGTTTCTGTGTTTGCGTATGTGTTTGTGTGCAGGCCTGTGTGTTTGTGTGCATTTGTGTGCATTTGTTTGTACACTTGTATGCCTCTCATGACATGTCATATTTAGTGTAATTATTATACCTGCATATTAAACAGATAGACAGTGTAAATGAAACATGAATTGCTTCATTGAATTACGTTACTAAGTCAATCAATTGTAATGTGTGTTTTCTTCGGCTGCTGATGGGTCCGTATTGTTCCTGATATTTAGTATATTTTAATTAGGTGTGCACACTTATTATTTATGAAGATGGCATAGAATGAAAAGCTTTAGTGTTTTGTGCAAGTGTATAGTGTTTAGTGCATGTGTTTATTGCAAGTTTTTAGTGTTTAAAGCAAGTGTTTACTGTTTAGTGCAAGTGTTTAGGGCAGGTGTTTACTGTTTAGTGCAGGTGTTTACTGTTTAGTGCAGGTGTTTACTGTTTAGTGCAGGTGTTTAGTGCAGGTGTTTAGTGCAAGTGTTTAGTGCAGGTGTTTACTGTTTAGTGCAGGTGTTTACTGTTTAGTGCAGGTGTTTAGTGCAGGTGTTTAGTGCAGGTGTTTACTGTTTAGTGCAGGTGTTTACTGTTTAGTGCAGGTGTTTAGTGCAGGTGTTTAGTGCAAGTGTTTAGTGCAGGTGTTTAGTGCAGGTGTTTAGTGCAGGTGTTTAGTGCAAGTGTTTAGGGCAGGTGTTTAGTGCAGGTGTTTAGTGCAGGTGTTTAGTGCAGGTGTTTAGTGCAAGTGTTTAGTGCAGGTGTTTAGTGCAGGTGTTTAGTGCAGGTGTTTAGTGCAGGTGTTTAGTATAGTTCTTTGTTGTGACTGTTTGCTCAGACGAGCAGCTTCACCTTTTGTTTCTGTCAATCAGCCACACCGTGGACTAGCTGCAGAAACCAACAGAACGGCAGCAGGGTTGGATAGAGACAGGAAGGACAGGGAGTCAAGATTAAGAAAGATTAAGAAAATCTGTTACACTTTATATGCAAATGTGTCGTAGCATCCTTTTACATAACTAACATTTAATAAATATATGAATACACAGTGGTTAAAGTAGAGTATGATTTAACCTGTTTAATCAGAGGGCGTACTGTTAGTAAACAGTAAATAGTCAAAGTATAGCAAACTGAGTTTGAGAGCCGATAGAGCCGCCTCTTCTTGGAGATCTGAGCTGAACAAGCCAGTTCGCTGAAAAGAGCCGGATTGCTCACTAGTTTTAAGTAGGGAAAAGCGTATTCAACTTTGCTTCTCAGCTTCTCAGCTTCTCCTATAAATAAAGGCAAGAAACGCTTTATAAATTAAGCCTAAAGCCATGTCAAAGACAAGTACACACAACTGACCAACAAGAGCAACAAGTCCCTCAATAAGGGTCATTGTGATCTTGGAGGAAACTAACATCAGGTCTAGCAAATCATTCCTAAGTACCTTTGCACTCCCAGAACAAGTGCATATCAAGTGCGTAACAAGGGTTATGGCCTAATAGGTTTTCATGGTTGATGTATGCATGTGCTCGTGGGTGCTGTGTCTAGGTTC
Organism: Neosalanx taihuensis; assembly: GCA_030340665.1. Lineage (NCBI taxonomy): Eukaryota > Metazoa > Chordata > Actinopteri > Osmeriformes > Salangidae > Neosalanx > Neosalanx taihuensis. Next base: position 4,932,709 of record CM059310.1, read on the forward strand.
TGGGACACTCCGGTGGTGAAGTCATCTAGCAGAGAGCTGTGCTACATCATCCTGGCTGGGATCTGTCTGGGTTACCTGTGCACCTTCAGCCTGATCGCCAAGCCCCACATAGTCCACTGCTACCTGCAGCGTCTGGGCATCGGCCTGTCCCCTGCCATGAGCTACTCTGCCCTAGTCACAAAGGTAGGAGGCCTAGGAGGGGCTAATGGCTCAGGACAAAGAAGATAGATTCTTCCTGAGGGGGACAACATCTGATTACTCGAAGAAGGTTTAGTATTTTGGAGAGTGTAGGATACAAGGAGCGTTACAGTCCCTCATTAGGATACAAGGAGTGTTACATTCCCCCATTAGGATACAAGGAGCGTTACAGTCCCTCATTAGGATACAAGGAGTGTTACAGTCCCCCATTAGGATACAAGGAGTGTTACATTCCCCCATTAGGATACAAGGAGTGTTACAGTCCCTCATTAGGATACAAGGAGCGTTACAATCCCCCATTAGGTAACAAGGAGCGTTACAGTCCCCCATTAAGATACAAGGAGTGTTACATCCAATATTCTTTAGATCGACTCCAAACAGTCGCAATCTCTGGGTTCTCTATAGTGTTAAGAGTCCTCTGATAACTGTTAAGAGTCCTCTAATAACTGTTAAAGAAGTTGTTGTGGATAACTTCCTTGTCGTCTGCTCCAGACCAACCGCATAGCACGTATTCTGGCCGGGAGCAAGAAGAAGATCTGCACCAAGAAGCCTCGCTTCATGTCGGCCGCAGCCCAGCTCGTCATCGCCTTCCTGCTCATCCTTCTGCAGCTGGGCATCATCGTGGCTCTCTTTATCATGGAACCGCCACAGGTAGGGAAAGTGGGTGTGTGAAGGTGTGACACACCTGAGTGTGCCTTTGTGCATGGGGTTATTTGTCCGTCTGTGCCCCATATTGGTTGTCCCCCTGGATCTGGATCTGGTTCTCTAGAGATCTCTGTGGTGATAGAGGGTCGTTCCTAATACACGCTCCCTTTCCCTCCAGGTAATCTATGACTACCCCAGTATCCGAGAGGTGCACCTGATCTGTAACATGACCACGCTGGCGGTCGTGGCTCCTCTGGGCTACAACGGCTTGCTGATCCTCAGCTGCACCTTCTATGCCTTCAAGGTGCTCAGTTGCAACACACACGCTCACACACATACGCACACCACAGACTGTCACAGTGAATTATACACGCGGCACTGGGATAGCATTCCACCTGCTGTCAGCACATACTCTCTCTTCTTATTGTGCCTTATTGTGCTCTCTCTCTTCTGTCTTTCTTTTTCTGATGTTTTACTGCTCTCTTCCCTCACTCTCTTCATGATTTGGGCTCCCTCACCTTCTTTTCTCTTGCCAGTCTCTCATGCTCTCTTCCTTGCCCCCCCCTTATATTCTTTACAGACTCGAAACGTACCCGCTAACTTCAACGAAGCCAAGTACATCGCCTTCACCATGTACACCACCTGCATCATCTGGCTGGCCTTCGTGCCCATCTACTTCGGTTCCAACTACAAGATCATCACCATGTGCTTCAGCGTCAGCCTGAGTGCCACTGTGGCCCTGTGCTGCATGTTCGCCCCCAAGGTTCGCCACCAGCACTGTCGTGATCATCGTTTGTTCTGACCATCACCATGAACTTCATCCTGACCTCCATGTTCACCATGACCTTCATCCTGACCTCCATGTTCACCATGGCCTTCGCCCTGACCTCCATGTTCACCATGGCCTTCGCCCTGACCTCCATGTTCACCATGACCTTCATCCTGATCTCCATGTTCACCATAGCCTTCATCCTGACCTCCATGTTCACCATGACCTTCATCCTGATCTCCATGTTCACCATGACCTTCGCCCTGACCTCCATGGTCACCATGACCTTCATCCTGACCTCCATGTTCACCATGACCTTCATCCTGACCTCCATGTTCACCATGACCTTCATCCTGACCTCCATGTTCAACACGACCTCCATCCTGACCTCCATGTTCACCATGACCTCCATCCTGACCTCCATTTTCACCATGACCTTCATCCTACTCCATGTTCATCATGACCTTCGCCCTGACCTCCATGGTCACCATGACCTTCTCCCTGACCTCCATGTTCACTATGACCTTCATCCTGACCTCCATGTTCACTATGACCTTCATCCTGACCTCCATGTTCACCATGACCTTCATCCTGACCTCCATGTTCACCATGACCTTCATCCTGACCTCCATGTTCACTATGACCTTCATCCTGACCTCCATGTTCAACACGACCTCCATCCTGACCTCCATTTTCACCATGACCTTCATCCTACTCCATGTTCATCATGACCTTCGCCCTGACCTCCATGGTCACCATGACCTTCTCCCTGACCTCCATGTTCACTATGACCTTCATCCTGACCTCCATGTTCACTATGACCTTCATCCTGACCTCCATGTTCACCATAACTTTCATCCTGACTTCCATGTTCACTATGACCTTCATCCTGACCTCCATGTTCACCATGACCTTCATCCTGACCTCCATGTTCACCATGACCTTCATCCTACTCCATGTTCACCATGACCTTCATCCTACTCCATGTTCACCATGAACTTCATCCTGACCTCCGTGTTCACTATGACCTTCATCCTACTCCATGTTCACTATGACCTCCATCCTGACCTCCATGTTCACCATGACCTTCATCCTGACCTCCATGTTCACCATGACCTTCATCCTACTCCATTTTCACCATGACCTTCATCCTACTCCATGTTCACTACGACCTTCATCCTACTCCATGTTCACTACGACCTTCATCCTGACCTCCGTGTTCACTATGACCTCCATCCTGACCTCCATGTTCACCATAAACTTCATCCTGACCTCCATGTTCACTATGACCTTCATCCTACTCCATTTTCACTACGGCCTTCATCCTACTCCATGTTCACTACGACCTTCATCCTGACCTCCATTTTCACCATGACCGTGTTCACTCACCTGACCTCCATGTTCACCAGGGCCTTCATCATCCTCCTCCGTAACATGGACATCACTATCGTCACCATCATTGTCATCTTCATAATCACCATCCTCATCTTTAAACCACTTCTTATATCAGTCTTTAGCATCAACCTCATCATCACCACAACCATCCTCTTAACCATTATTTTCCTCTCCATCGTAAACATCCCCATTCTAGGTCCTGTGTTGTCGTTGCATAGAAACAGGATGTTGCTGTTTCCTTTCTCATTGCAGGTGTACATAATGTTGGCCAAACCAGAGAAGAACGTGCGCAGTGCCTTCACCACCTCCACCGTGGTGCGCATGCACGTGGGAGACTCCAAGAATGCCGCCAACGCCGCCAAGCCTAAGGCCTCCAGCAGCATGGCCAACTTCTTCAGGCGAAGGGGCTCTGGGCAGGACATCAGGTAGGGCTTGTTAAGGTGATGGGATGGGGCTATGGGTCTTGGGTTGGTGCTGGTAGGAGTCTATTTAATGGACCAGACTGGGCTCCACATATCACAGTACGATTTCCCGCTGAAACTTCACTCCACTTTCAAGTGCATTTTACCAGCCAATCAACTGACTCAAAAGAATGTAATAAGGAATTTAGACCAGATTCCTGACATAGACAGATGCTATTCTAGAGCACATTAGCATGGCTATTAAGACTACCTCAGAGAGTTCCCGCAGCAGAATCCATTAGCTGACGGAGCAGGTGAAGCTAGATGTATGAAGACTTTCCCCAGAGCTGAGAGCAGGCTTTTGCATTTAGGTTGGCTGTTCCCTCGGGAAACTAAGGCCCTTGAAGTGGTGCTCTGAGAATTCTCTTTCCAGGGAAGGAGGGAGAGAGATGGGGAGGGTATATAGACAGAAAGAGCGAGATAGAGTGCGAGAAAGAAAGAGAGAGAGGAAGAGGCCACTGATTAAGGGAGAGGGATGGGAGCATTAAAAAGGAGTGGAGCGAAGGAGGAGATTTGAGGGAGAACAACCAGGGGAGGTAATAATTAGGTCCCTGAACCCCTGGACGAATGGGCGGGATTTCCCATCTGTCAGTCACCCATTGATGTGGCTGTTTGATGTGAAGGGAGAGAAACATCGTAATTCTACGCTTTGATATGTATATAGTTCCACCCTTTCTTTTCCAGTGGAAAATCTCCTCAAAAAGGCTTTCTGAAATACAGCTAACGTCAGAAACACTAAAACCAGGTGAAACTGATACTGTTTTTATACCACCTCTGTGGTCTTGGATTGTTAAGAGCCAATTTGAGAAATACCTCTGAAGATCATTTAGAACCTTTGAAGAACCATTTCTGTTTAAGGTACATGATATGACCTAAAACCCTCATGTGACTGTGTCTGTAAACAGCCTAAATGATCTGTAGGCACCAGGCTTCTCTCTGCAGCTACCTTCTCCCTGTTGCCATTTTCTCTCCGTCAGCTCCAATGGGAAGTCGGTGACGTGGGCCCAGAACGAGCGTGGTTACAGGCCCAACCTGTGGAAGAGGATCTCCATCCACATCAAGAAGAAGGAGGAGGTCAACCAGACAGCTATCATCAAGCCCTTCTCCAAGGGAGCTGACGGCTCGCCTGACACCGGTGTCAAGGTGGAGTATGAGGAGGCACAGCAGGGAGCAGAGAGCTACCACCCTGCTGGCTACAATACCAGCACCTCCCCTGGTGTCAACCTGCCCACCATCAGCCAGCAGGTAAGGGGTCCTGGGGGTAGCCAGATAAGGGGTGAGGAGGCACTGAAGCACCCTCCCTATTTGTCAGAGCTCTCGCAGCGAGCTGGCAGTAGGGGAGCCGGAATGACGGGGGTTGGGTCTCTTAGCCGTGACATTAGTGTGGGAGGAGGGGCTGTTAGCCGTGGGATGAGTGTTGGCGCTGGGGGTGCTGTGAATGTGGGGGAGATGGCTGTTGGGGTCGGTGTCATTGGAAACCAACCGCAGGGCTCCACCATCATGGACCAGATCAGCTGTGTGGTGAACCGCTTCACCGCCAACATCAGCGAGCTCAACAACATGATGCTGCCGGGTTCTCCACCAGGAGGTGCCTCTGTGGCCCCTGCTCCTGGCCCCACTTCCCTCCCCCCTGGAGGTGGCCCTGCCTCCTCCCGCTCCCCTCCCTTCTGCCTGCCCAAGCCTGGCTGCCCTCTGCCCTCCACCGTTACCACCTATGCCGAAGTAGCCACCGTCAACGCTTCCTGTGGAAACCGCTTGGTGGGCGGAGTTTATGAACACGTGGGCGGGGCCAGCGGGAGTAGCAGGGCATCACCCGGTGGTATGGCGGACAGTATTGGGGGGATGTCCCGTTTCTCGGCCCTGAGGACCGCAGATCTGCTGGAAGAGCTGGCCGCCCTGAGTCCCCCGTCTCCGTTTAGAGACTCGTCTCTGGGTTCCACCAACGGCTCTCCCCCCTCCCTTTCCCTGGCCTCTGAGGTAACCATGTGCGAGCCTTGCGACAGCAGGTATGATCGGCTGGTGCTCAGACACTACAGTCAGAGCTCATCTTCTCTGTAGACTCCCCCTCTCTCCGTTCTATTCACGGTTCCTATCGCTCACATCTCCAATTCCTTCTCCCTGCACGCTGAAAAACTTTCTTCAAAATGGACTGAATAGGGAGAACACATTATAGGCCATTTGTCAACATGAAGATGGATTGTTTTAGCTAGTGTCACTTTTTTCTATTTTGACCTGTAGTTGTGTTGTTGAAGACAGAGGATCTTCGTCAATGTTTTGGAAACCCTTTTTAAATGCTTTGGCTATATAGAAAAAATACCTAACTCTGCCCACTAAATCCAACCCTAAAAGTTATTGCCAAACCCCCTCTTGACCAATGAGAACTCTCCTTACTCACTGCCTCAAACACTGCTAGGAGAAGGTAGGGGGACAATGGGGGTTAGAGGTCAAAAGTGAGCCAAATCTTGTGTTTTTCATTGCAAAGCCATATTGTTAGAACTATATAAAATAACATTAATGTTTGAGTTTCAACAAGGCTGGTTCTTGTTCTTCCCTATGAGTGTGACACGTACAGGACACTAGTCATTCTCAGAAGTTTGGATTTGTATCTTGGTGGCCTCAGGCAGTAGGCTGGTGGGATGTACTAGTGTGGCGCCCTGGGTTAACTACATCCAAGTCACTCAGGCACTCCCCACACAGGCTGAGCTGGACCCCATCGTGCTCTTTCTCTCTTTACATTACATTTAGTCATTTAGCAGACACTCTTATCCAGAGTGATTTACCAACTACAGTGACATTCCCCCTGAGGCAAATAGGGTGAAGTGCCTTTCCCAAGGACGCAATGTCATGTTGGCACAGCCAGGGTGCGAACCAGGTACCTTCTGATTACCAGCCTGACTCCCCAACCGATCAGCCTCAAAGCTCCCCTGTCTCCCCTTACTTTTTGACTTGACTCAGTTCAGTAGCTGAATGTACAGTTGTCTAATCACTTTGAAACTACAAGGACCAAAACAACCTTCCAGCTCAGGATGAGTTCTTGACCAAAATACTCAGACGTAAAATGCTTTGAATAGCTGATTTTGTGTGCTACTAAATGCTGGCAAAACGTTATCCTTGATTGCATGTTAAGTGGTATTTGTGATATGCTTCGCTTTTTAAACAGATATTCCGATTTATTTCGATAACCAATATTAAATTTTTAGAAGAACAGATGGGTGCCAGGTGTGTTTGTGTGCAGATTTTATTAAATGTTTTATATTAAATGACTCTTAAGCCTTGGAATAATGCCAGTTTGTAAGATCTCCTATAGAAAAATGTGAACGTTTGCAAACAATGACTTTTGAAAGGAAATCATTATGTGCCAATGAGATTTGACCCATTTTTTTGCTAAAAATCTCTTTTTACTGAAAGTTCTTTCTATTCCAGATATTCCTTTTTAAAGTATTAATTATGACTGAAAAGCATCGAGGGCAATACAACACAGGCTCTTTAAGGGGTCGAATGATCTAAAATAAGTGGCCGAGCCTTTTAAGATACACATTTGTTTCTCCTGACGGATTCCTGTCTGTCTTTGTGGCTGAGGCAATATTTCCATCACCTATTCTGTGCAATATTTGTATTGGATAGAAGTGAAACATTAGTTCCGTGTTTGCATGCATTTCAGTGCCAATAGCAGATATCTAAATATGCATTTATTCACTCTATCTTTTGAAGGTCTAATCTATCTATCTTTCTATTTATCTGCCTTTCTGACCAACAGAGGTTATAATCTATAGCTAGTCGAAGCTGCCATGTTTGATGTTGTAGTGTTTTTGACTTCATATTTCTTTCTGTAGGGCCAAATGGTATTTGTAAAAACCTAACTGGATAATGTGCAGTGCAGTAACATGTTGGTTTATTGGAAGGCTACTTACACTTGTGTTCTTATTATGAAAATGATGTGTCATGGTTTTACTGCACAAGGCTCAATAAATGTTATTTAAAAAGGGTCCAGGTCAAGTTGTAATACTGTGTGAAGTGCCTCTTCTTCTTGCTCCATGTCTCTCTCTCTCTCTTGCTCTCTGTACACGCGTACGGCCATCCTCCAGGATGTGCTCTGACCTGAGAGCTCCAATCACATCTTCGTAATTACATGAGCCACAGGTTTAATTATCTTCATAAAATGTAATTCTCAGAGTTTTTACCAACCAGACCTGCCTTTAGAACAGCCTCCTAATGGGTGCACATAATGCTATACCAACTCAACATGTTGACAGTTATGCGTTGGAGTGTTTTGGAAGGGTGGTTGTCTGTAGACTACATAACTGTATTCTATAAATAGTTCATAAATGCACCTGACATATGGCAGTGTGGGTCTTTGATGGCTTTAATAACTATTTAGTGCCAGATTACATCACAAGGATCTGTTATTTTCAGAAATGGCTCTCATTTGGCAGACATTGAGGTTTGATTAAAATAGGCTTTCTAGCCTAGATCCCATGGGATGATATTATGAGCTGGTATTACTAGTTAAACATAAATTCATACATTTCCACTTCATAGTAGCGTGTCTTATACGATTCTTGTGTCTGTGTGATGAAGATGAAAACATGACATTATTCAGTGATCGAATGCCATTCCATAGGCTGTGATGACAAGCAGTGAATATGAAACTAAATTTGGTTTGACTTTTATGACATGTAGGCCTATGCATGAATCACGACGAGCTTGTATTAGGCAAGACAAGTCGAGATTTGCGGTGCAAAGTTGCAACAAGGAGCTCATTGTTCCGGCTGACGACCAGATGATGCTTGGAACTCTCCCTCGTGACGAAGCTGTCAGGTCGAGCCGTCCTGCGTCTTCCCAGTTCTGCTGGGCAGACTGATGACTTGGTGAGTCCACGGGTCACAAGTTCTCCGCACGCCCTTAGACAGACTCGAAGTCAGGCAGGGCGTTCCCCCCCCCCCCCCCCCCCCCCCCACCGCACCCTCTCCCTCCCCCCAGTGCGGACGTCGCGGAAAACGGGACAGTTCATGAAAGCTGCCTTTTTCTTAGACACTTACACTTAAGCCAGTCACCTTTACTATCCGAACGCTTAATTACTTCTTGATTTTAGATTCTACATATTTCATTTCGGTTCAAACCTCTCATTCTTTTCCCACGACTTTTTGGAAGACCGGGATGTAAGAAGACTTAGTCGTTCCGTTCCAACACCGCTATGCAGAGCCATAGGAAGGAACACCTGTATAAGGTTCTGGTTATCGGAGACCTCGGGGTCGGTAAGACTTCCATCATAAAGCGTTATGTCCACCAGACTTATTCAACTAACTACCGCGCTACCATAGGAGTGGACTTTGCACTAAAGGTGCTCAACTGGGATTCTGAGACTGTCCGTCTTCAGTTATGGGACATTGCAGGTAAGACCGTATCATCATCATCTTCAGCCTATGGATGGCAGAGTTTGTCTGGCCTAACATTCTTTTAATTAATTAATTAATTAATCATTTAATCGTTATTTTTCTTCAGCTGCTTATGGCTATGATCATTGTGATAAATAACAGGAAGAAATAGCCTAGACATAGGGGCAACATTTGGGCAACTTGTGGGCTGTTGTGTAACATAATATTGTCAGACACAACTTATTTGGATGTCCTAAGCTACATTGGATGTCTGTTAATACTTCTCCACCACAAACCTTCCATTATAAAATGCTTACTTAACTGCCTCACGTGCAGTAATTTAAGTGTGTATTCTTGACACACACACATACACACTCAAACATGTTCCTACATTCTCTCTTGCTCTCTCACACTCTCTCTCCCTCCCCCCTATCCCTCTCTCCCTCTCTCTCCCTCCCCTGCTCTCTCTCTCTTCCTCTCTCTGTCTCCCTCTCTCTATTTGTCTCTGTCTGTCTGTCTGTCTCCCTCCCCCTCCCTCCCTCTCTGTTTGTCTGTCTCTCTCTTTCTCTCTCTCTCCCTCCCTCCCTCCTCTCTCTCTCTTCCTCTCCCCCTTTCTCTCCCTCTCTCTCTCCCTCACCGCTCTCTTCCTCTCTCCCACCTCCCTCTCTGTCTCTCTCTCCCTCTTTGTCTGTCTGTCTCTCATTCCTCTCAGGACCAACACACACGATCCCTCGTGTATGTAGCTCATGTGAGAGTTCACGCGTGAGAGATTTAAGACGTAGTCACAGGGGAGTCATTGGAACGTAAATGCAAACAAACAACACGAAGATGCACAACCACACGTTTGGAGCTGACACTGTAGGCCACTGAGTGCAACCTGGTAGCCACACAACTCCACTTACTGCACGGGCCTGTGTGTCACAGCAGCCTACACAATTTAGTCGTTCCTCTGGAAAAACCACTTTAGTAACTGTCCTTCCCCACAATCCCACAAACATAACACAGAGCATGTTTCTGCTTTTCACCAGTCAAATAGACATTCGTCATCACTGGGAACCATTCACAGTAAGATGACTGTGTGCTTTCTTTGCACAATCTGAGAACGGAAAGAAGATCCTCTTGCTTCCTCCTGTGGATTATTTCCATTTCCTGTTCCTCAAAATCCAGAGATATTTTTCTCACTGTCACCATCTCCAACTGGTAGCATATCGCATAGCATATCATAACTGACTATTAAACTTGTTATATAAACGGTTTATAGTATGATAGCAGAGCCCCACACTGTGGTTGTGTGGGAGACCCCACTCCCCTGACCCATGTTCACCTACACACACTAAACATATGCATAAAAAAACATGTATGCATGCACAAACACACACAACAATCTCACACAGCTCATTGCATCAGAAAATACTTGCTGAAATAACTACTGGACTTCATGCATATGTTGAATACATAAATGCAGCGGTAGCAAGAAACCTTCATGAAGTTTTTGACCAAATAACAATATGAACCCATTAAACAGTTTAGCCTCCTATTATTTCTAACACACATCTGTATTCCCAGCTTGATAACTGGAGACATTCTCTGGATGAACAGGAGAGGTCTGTGACACTGCAGGCATGTGCTGTTTGTCCTTTTCTCTATTATGCCGGTGAATGTGGACACTGGTACCTTCTTTGGAGCCAGCCAATACTGCCAACCAAACTAAGGATGCCACAAGGGTGTATAATTAGAACCCTGCAGTTTCTATGACGACGTGTCGAAGTGTGGCGTTTATAGCGTTGTGTCGTTTTAATGTGTGTGCTCAGGCCAAGAGCGGTTTGGCAACATGACACGCGTGTACTACCGGGAGGCCATGGGGGCGTTCATCGTGTTTGACGTGACGCGGCCCTCCACGTTCGAGGCAGTTGCCAAGTGGAAAGAGGACCTGGACTCCAAGCTGATGCTGGCCAATGGACAGAGCATCGCAACGGTTCTGCTGGCTAATAAGTGTGACCAGGGCAGGGATGTGATCAGCAATAATGCCATCAAGATGGACCAGTTCTGCAAGGACCACGGTTTTGTGGGCTGGTTTGAGACCTCTGCCAAGGTACGATCTCATAATATATTGCGTTTATTTATTTTTATTGTACTGGTTTTTACTTTTTCATCTAGTGTTTGTAGCAGCAGTAGTAGTGAACCGGAGAATTTAATAAAGAAACAACAACAGGAAAGTAACTCAATAAATCTCTAAATAAATAATAAAACTCTTCTAAATAAGAAGTCAAAATTTCTCTCAGACTCAGGTCACAGGTTAGCCTTTAATCTCCCCCACAGAGCCATGAGTATGAATTCAAAGAGGGAGGTCAAAGCAAATTAAAGATAACTGTGGGAAAAATAAAACCTCCTGTACTTAATGCAGTGTTGGTATCAGTGTTTCTGTCTGTAGAATTACTGTACAATTTCTGTATAGTACTAGATGAAGTTTGTGCCAACGATTCGGCCTATAACATTTGAATTTGGCACAAACAGAGATTGCGCTGGGCACTAATCTGCTCTTAGTTAACACCTCAGTACAGTACAACATTCTAGCAGGTCAAAGGTCTTAAATCAAGCAGCATGTTCAGAAGTATCTGACCATGGTTTTGGTTAGCTCAGTGCCATTCGCAAGATCTTGTTCTGGAAGTATGTTCCTTTTAATTTCATTGGCTGTCTGTTGTTGTACTTTGAAAGTCCTTTTTGTATAATACATCCATAAACCCTTTTCTACTTCACGCAACTTCAGTTCCTAACCAGCAGTAACTGGTTACGTAACGCATATTTGATTTGTGTATGACTGGCAGTGATACTGTGTCCAAAGAGGTCCCATTAAAGCATGTCTCTCTCCCCATCCTGCAGGAGAACGTCCATATCAACGAAGCAGCCAACTTCTTGGTGAAGCACATCATGTCCACCGAAAACGACATCCTGAAATCGGTGGTCCCGGACACCATCTCCCCACAGCTCAACTCCACCAAGCAAGTGAACTGCTCTGCCTGCTTCAAACCCTAGAGGGGGATACTGACAGTGGGGGGTGGTGAACCAAAACCCAGAAACATTTTGACAGGGGTAGGTTTTGGTGGAGGGCAGGGCAGGGTTGGATGGCAGAAGGTCCAGGTAAGCAGAGTGGTCATACAGAGCCCCTCTACGATCATGCATGTCACCTGGCCTCTCTAGGCTGAGGCCAGAACAATCGGGCAGCCATAACATCCATCATCCGAGTTTCACTCCATCTTCACCCCAACATCAGATGTTTATCCCTCCTTCATCTCCCCTCATCATGTTTCTCTCATCCCCAACATCTCTCTCCTCTTCACCCCTTCCATTCATCAGTTTCCTTTCTGAGGAGACAAATGGCCCCGTCTTTTACGAGACTTTTAATTCTATCATCACGTGAAAATAAAGAAAAGTGTTCTAATGTTTTTTTTATATATATATTCGTCGAGCAGTACTAGGATCTGTGTTGTGGTCAACAATGTGGTTGGAGGATCTGGGATTGTCTGTATAGTTTACACTAAGAAGCAGAGGCTAAATGAACACATTTTTCAAGTTCTCTTATTCAATCATTCCCAGTAACAAAAGATTCTCATCTAACAAAACAAAGAAAAATGTTTTGTTGACAAATTCTTTAAGAGGTGATTTAGTGAGTCGAGCCCTTTCTGTAGTGAATACTTGGTGTCCGTGGTGATAGATTAAAATCTTGTGATGGCTGTCATCCCCTGTCTGCTGAGGTAGACAGGGCGTTCAATGTGCAGTACATTTTGTGAAATGTTCACACAAGCGGTACACACACATTCCCGCACACCCTCACACACACACACACACACACACACACACACACACACACACACACACACACACACACAGAGAATGCCATCACACGCAGACACGCTTTCATGACATTGAGGGGGTGTGAGCCAGTGGATAGTGAAGGCTAACAGGAGATAAAAAAATCACCTTTTGCATGGAACTATCATCTCCTCTCAGTTCTCTCAGCATTCTCCATCTCCGTCACCTTTCACCCACCGCCCCCCCTCACCTTTCTTCAGTTTGTTCGGTCGCTAGACTTCATTACTCTTCTTCGTCGTCTTTCTGCAAGTCGTTTCTCACAAATCTCTCTCCCTGTGAACATTTTCCCTCCATCTTTTTTTTTTTTTTGTAGCTGTTTGTCTATACTGACTTTTTAATTCCCTAGGTTGACGTTGTTTTTCTGTGTATTGTGAAGTGTGAAGTGTTTTTTAAAGGTTCTCAGTCTGTTCCAGAGGGAAAGCATGTTCTTCCTGTTTGGTCTGTTTACTACATCCGTTATCAATGTTTTCACTGAGCTCTCCGTTGCATCTTTTCAGATTTAATTCAAAAGTTTTATTCAGTCCAGCTCCAAACTGTGAAATATTGCATGATCATGGAATAATATTAAAACATTATTTATACAGTACACAGTGTAACTTCATGTAAAATGTAAAGCAGTGTTCCTACTGACTGATGTCTCTTCAACTTCTTGAACATTTAAAGATAATATATATTAAAAATAAAGCATGTATGGTTGGTAAGTTTGGTTAATTTTGTTTGTCTATGTGCACTATTATAGCCTCAACTTAGCCTCAAAGAGATAAGGTCCTATGAGACCAATGGAAAGTAAGAACAAAATCTATTTCATGATGCGGAAATTAAATCCTTTCAATTATTATTCTTTTTTTAAATTATTGCCAAGATGGTTGGACCTCTCTGAGTTGCACAATTCATGTCTGGGTGACTGGTCAAAAGTTTTGTTCTCATGACTATAATGTGATTGTTCTATTGTGTCAGCCTAGTCAAGCTGGTAAAGTGTGAGACCTTGTGCCTGTGTTTTTTTTCCATGTATAAAATTGGACATGGGCTTGCACTTCTTCTGACAATATGTATCTGTCTGGGCCAGTGCTGATGAACAGAGTGGGAGTGAGGGAGAGCAGAGCATTGCACATTTCTAGCCAAGGACACACACACACACACACACACCGTCTGTCTTTACTCCCCCCACTCCACACACACACACCTTCTCTCAGGGGCACAGTTGAATTTGAATTCTTGTGACACATTCAGTCTCCTAATGTTGCCATGACAATTTCTTGTAGAATTTTACTTATTGAAACACATCGAGGATAGTTCCCGAAGTCTTGCTGAAACACAGTTTTTGTCCACCCACGTTTTGAAACATGAGTAACGAATGACTCCGTTCTTATTAACGCACTTTCATGATGTCATACATGAGGTGATAATAGTGGAATGTGATTGGTAGATATGGACCCTGGAGATAGTTTATGGAGGTCTTATAACGTACTATTTTAGTGAGGGGGATGGTAGCCTGTTAGGTGCCTGTGTTTTGGGAATGCTAGTGGTCTGTCTGATCTGAAGCTCTGAGCGTCTCATTAGTGCGGAGCAAGCCACTGACCACATGACTGGAAGACTCTCTCCCTCAGGGATCAGATCGTCCGTCCCCCCCCCCGTCCGCCCCGGTCATCAGTCCTTCCAGTATTTCTGAAAATGTTCCCGTGTGCGCACTAACATGCACACACATACTCACACACACACCCTCGCATAATTATTCAGAAACGGAGTCACATTTATTCTCTTCTCATTTCCAATTGGGGAGAAGACAGGAACGCGAACATGCGAACAAACCCACAATTTGACCTCTTCTCGCACGCTTTCTGGTTTTTGGGGGTCTTGTCTAGAGGTTCACACGCTCAACTTCCTGTAAATGTTCGGTGTGTATCTCCCGTTGTAAGCTTCTGTCAGGAGTACTTATGAAAGCCTGGTCAGAGAGTGTCTCCCACACAACACACCCACATGCTCTGGCATACACACACACACACACACACACACACACACTTTCGCTCTTGGTCTGTCTATTCTACACACATGCACAGACATGCACATATATATGTAGCCATACAAACACACAGGCACGTCCCTGGAGTCGGTGACTCATCTAATCAATGGGATTTCATGGCCTGGTTTTCAGATGAGGACCAGTGCTTCTCTCAGATTAGTCCAGTAATTGGATCAAGAAAACATGTTAGATTATAACGAATTATACTGTATTAGATTGTAATCAACTCCACCATTTAATCACTCCCAATCCAGGTCCCTAAATGACATAATTCATCTCCAAGTACACTGCTGATCACATCACATCCCTTTCCATAGCGATCAGTTTGCGCAACAATGTCCATGTGGCACCATCTACTGTCCAATGTGTGACACTGCATTTGTTCCGGGTCATTCCGGTGAAGGAACTTTCTCACAGCATTACGCCCCAGAATACATCAATGCTGGTATTTAAACTTTTGGTTTTATAGGTTTTGGGCATGACTGCACATCTGCAATGAAGAGCTGCATCAAAGGGCTTGAGTCTAATGGATCCAAGTCCAGCCTGTCCTGGATCTACAATGGCAGGAAAGAGACGGAACGAGGAGATTAACACCCCCATTTCACACACGCTCAACAGCTCTTACCCATTAGATCACAGCTATGATCATATGTCAGAAGATTCTGTGTGTTTGTCGATCAGACCCCCTAAAAGGGGAGCCTGTAAAGATTAGAGGAATTGGTGACCGTAGGATCAATCGCACAAAGCTGGCTGGAGTTATAGGAGTGTGAAATCCAAATTGTTTTAAACTAGGCGATTGACCTTTTTCACACCCTAATTATCCAGAGCGATGTTATGGATGTGACGTTTGCCTTTTAAGATTGAGAGCTGTGCTCCCTTATCTCTTTAGTCCTCAGACACGTGAGAAACCCCCAGGATATGCGAAAGACTAAGTGAGCAATTTGTCACTTACGATGTGATTACTTAGGTCAGCAGGGGTTTTGATCTTCTAACTCCCATGAAATATTTCTGTCAGCATATTGTCATATTATTGTCCATCCTCTGGAGTCATATGATACAAAGTGATTGAAATGACGACCTAGGGCTAGTGTTAAGGTTGTGAGTTCAATTCCCAGCTATGGCAACATGAAGTTGTGTCCTTGGGCAAGAGACTTCACCCTACTTGTCACAGGGGAATGTCCCTGTACTTACTGTAAGTCGCTCTGGATAAGAGCATCTGCTAAATGACTGAATGTAAATGTGATGTAATGACCGGTGATTCATGTGCTGCCTTTTGTAGGTGTCCTCAGTCAGTTTTGTCAATGTGGACAGATGCAGCTTCCATATTGACTTTATCATTCATCGTTGCTCATATTAAACCAACACCTCATCTATTCTCAATTTGTCTTTACCCACAATGCACAATCTCCTACCCTCCGTTTTCATTCATTGGACAAATCCCACCGGCTCCACCGGAGTCCCACAGCGCTCCTATTCTCCCTGTACACCACCTCACTTGGACCAATCATCTCCTCCCATGGCTTCTCCTATCACTGCTATGCTGATGACACACAGCTATATCTGTCCTTCCCCCCGCCTGACCCAGATCAGCCTGGATGCCCAGACACCACCTAAAGCTGAACCTCGCCAAAACAGAACTTCTTACCATTCTGGCCAAACCCTCAATCACCGATGACCTTTCTATCACTCTGGGCTCTACAACAGTGACCCCTTCATCCTCTGCCAGAAACCTGGGCTCACCTTGAATGATGAGCTCTCCCTTTACAGCTCACATTGCCGCAGTCTCTCGGTCATGTAGATTCAGCCTCTACAACAGGGATCACCAATCCTGGTCCTCGAGGTCCGCTGTCCTGACAGTTTTCGATGTTTCCCTGCTCCAGCACACCTGATTCAAGGGTCATTATGAGGCTTCCACAGAGCTTTATAACGACCCATTCATTAGAATCAGGTTGTGCTGGAGCAGGGAAACATTGAAAACTGTCAGGACAGTGATCCCTGCTCTACAACATCAGGAAAATCAGAAGATGTCTGTCTGAACACTCCACCCAAGTGCAATCCTCCCCTTCAGAGAATCCAAAATGCAGCAGCTCGCCTGGTTTTCAACCTATCCAGACGCTGACATGTCACCCCACTCCTCATCGCCCTCCACTGGCTTCCCATCATGGCCCGTATCAGATTCAAGACCCTGGTTCTGACCTTCCAAGCAGTGAATGGGACTGCCCCGAGCTATATCAACTCTCTCCTCCAGCCTTACACCCCTGCCCGCCACCTACGGTCCTCCTCTGACTACCGCCTAGTTGTCCCCCCTCTCAAGAGTGGCAGAGCCCAGCACACAAACATTAGAAATAGTATGACACTCAGAAATATCACTTGTTGCTGTTGTTCAGAAACTTGCTATTGTTGTGTTGTTGCTCTCTTACTCGCGCCACAGGTAGACTACTGTCTGGCGGAGGCTCACCTTAAAACTTGTAAAATGTTCAGCTGAATGCTCTTTGAGTTCTTCCCTTGGCACTTATTGGTTCTCATGATGTATGTTTTCTAATCTAGATGCCTGCTATGTTGGGGTCTATC
Organism: Neosalanx taihuensis; assembly: GCA_030340665.1. Taxonomy (NCBI): domain Eukaryota; kingdom Metazoa; phylum Chordata; class Actinopteri; order Osmeriformes; family Salangidae; genus Neosalanx; species Neosalanx taihuensis. Next base: position 4,950,013 of record CM059310.1, read on the forward strand.
AAGTTGCTATGCTCAGTGACCGAAGCTCTTTGTAAAGCTCTCTTGTAAGTCACTTTGGATAAAAGCGTCTGCTAAATGAATATATGTAAATGTAAAGAACAGAACAGACTGGATGTTTTGGAAGCTATTCGTCATGACCATCAGAGCTGAAGCAGTCATCTCTCAGGACAAGGACCGCCTCTACAGTGCCCTCTACTGGACATTTCTGTGACACGACGTTGGTGTGTCATTCAACATGATTAGGAAGACACTAAAACACTTACACAAATACCACGCTCTTTTATTATCATGTATAAAAAAGGTAAACAAGACCATGGGCTACTTCTTATGTTTTCAATTTCATGAACCACTATAAATATAGAACTACTTGAATGTAACAAAACTGAGTCAGCACAAAATAAGTAGTCAAACTAGAAATCTTACTGCAAGTCCCAATCTGCAGAAATAAGGCTGTCTCATACTAAACCTGCTCAGTATACTAGTAAAGTTCATATAAAAAAATATAACCCCCCCCCCATATTGTGTAGTTGAGACATAAAAATATACGTCTTTTTTAACAGTAAATATTCAATATAAAGCTGGACACAATCTAAATACACTACATGCCACTACAAAGGTTAGTTGCACACAATTACTTATGTAACATCTTCAAAGTTCTATGTAAAGGATGACTACAATGGCCTGTCCTTGTCAGGAACAGTTAGTGTTAGTTTATCCATCATATTTGGCCTTGTGTATGTATGACAAATGACGGACACAGTTAGTAACGTCTGCACTTACAATAACAGTTATACAATACCAGCTTAGACTTTGGTACCATGGTGTTTGATCCTGGTTTTTCCAAAAACAGCCCAACGTCACAAGAAACTGCTGCAGAGAATCCCTCATGTAGCAGCTGTGGCCAGACAAGGACAAAACAGGGAACTTGACTCTAGCAGAGAACAGATAAACATCCTAACCAGCCTTGTCTCGTACACCAGAATCACAATCACACGAGGGGTGCTGTTAATGCACCACATTAAGATCCTTTTCTGACACACACACATACTCAGACAGTGTAACAGGACCGATGTCTTTGAGGGGGGTACTTGTCCCACACAAACAGTCAGTGAGCTGGGTTTCAGTTGGACTTGGGTTTGACGGTGTCCAGGGCGTTGTGTGTCCAGCTGCCCAGTGTGTTTGTGAGGCGGCGGGCTCGGTGTGTGAGGGCAGAGCGGCTCATGCTGCCACTGGGATCCAACTTTCTCATCATCACACCTCCGTAATGCTCCACTGCACAGGACCTGGGGGAGAGGGAGATGAAGGAAATGAATGGAGGGGAAGGGAGAGGAAGAAAGAGAGGGAGATGGAGGGGAAGAAAGAGTGAGAGGAAGAAGTAAAGAGAGATGGAGGGGAAGGGAGAGGAAGAATGAGACAGAGATGGAGGGGAAGGGAGAGGAAGAAAGAGTGAGAGGAAGAAGGAAAGAGATAGAGGGGAAGGGAGAGGAAGAAGGAAAGAGAGATGGAGAAGAAGGGAGAGGAAGAAAGAGAGGGAGATGGAGGAGAAGGGAGAGAAAGAAAGAGTGGTAGGAAGAAATGAAGAAAGGAAGCGGAAGAAATAGAGGGTTAGGAATGGAGAGGAAGAAATAGAGGGAGATGAATGGAGGGGTAGGGAAAGGAAGACGAGGAGAGTAATGGAGAGAGGGAGATTAATGGAGAGAGGAAAAGTGACAGAAAAGGGAACAGAATGACAGTGAGGCAGAAGAGGGAAAAGAAGAGTGAGAATAAGGAGAGGGGAGAAAGACGGAGAGATAAGGAGAGCAGACGGCAAAGAACTGTGAGTGAACGGTAGCAAGATCATCATTTCAAGGCTTTCTTTGTACTGGATGAACAACGAGAACGATTCACACGGTTTCAAATGTAACGCAACAGCGGCAGTCACGCCTCCGTCACTTGAGAACGTGTATTCTGGTGCACTGTCCAGAGGGCCTGGCCATGCAATGTCAACGCTGCATCATGCAACCACCGGCCTACCCATGCACCTCCGAGTTATCAGTTCACAGTGTGGACAGGCTGGTAGGCTTATACACAATACAAACATTTAATGTGAGTGGACACATGCTCATGCAATTTCCTGTGCAGGGTTGTTTTTAGGCAGTTTGCAGGCATCTCAGGGACTATGACTTTACCTTGATCTCTACTCTGCCATTATGGAGTAGCTGAACTGTCGGCTTGAAGAAAAGTGGAGGGAAAAGTCAGGTTAGGATTTCTGAGGGGAAGTCCTTGAGTTCTGTTAGACAATATGAGCACATACGCTTCATATCCTTTCTTGATCCCGCCCCTCCTCCTCTTTCCCCCTTTCCCTCCCTCCCTCTTGATCCCCCCTTTCTCTCATGCTTCCTCCCTCCCTCCTTCCCTGCAAGTTGACCCTGATGCAAGAGGTCTTGAAGGGTCAGAACTAAGCAGGATTCTGAGAAATCTGGTTCTGTTCAGAGCAGAGTTGAAACTACCTTGAGGGAAAACAAGGGATTAGGAGAAGCACAAAACCTCGCATCACACATCCAAACTGCCAGTCTTCCTACTCATTACATTGTATTTTTTGTAATCCTGTGTCATTTTTTATTATTATGTCATATCTGTTTCTATGTTTGCTCTTTTCTGCCACAGTGAATTCTATGAATTCTAACAGGTGGGTCAGTTAATGTTTCAATCCCGTTCAACGCATTTAAAATGTCAACAAAAGCAAGGGGAAAGGTACAAAACTCATGGATATCTGCCACATAACAATCCCCAGCCTTCCCAATGTTGCCTCTACACTCCCCCAAATACCACACGCAAGCAGGGGCCCCGTTTTAAAACTCTACACAGGCAGGAATGTGTGTGTGTGTGTGGGCTGCTAAGAACAGACTAACATATTTGTGTGTGTGTGCGTGCAGGGGACCGGGGGGGCAGAGGGGGGGCAGTGGACCGTTAAAACATCATCTGGCTTCTCCTCAAGTTAAGAAAGAAACGCCCTCCTACAGTATCTGAGCGGGAAGGAACAACAGGAAGTGAGACGCACACACACACTTCTGTTCTGCTTTCCAACCCCAAATCCAGATTCCTCTTGCACATTTCTTCCCTCACACATGACTTTGACTACAACGCAGCAGTAAAAACCTTGATTCTATAATTCATGCTTGCAGCGCACGTTAATAAACAGCTGTTTATCTCAAATATATGACAGCCGATATGTTATAAAACATTCAGTATTATGATCTATCTCTTTGTGGGCCAATAAAGTAGGGTTCATTTATCAACACGGATTCATGTTTGATACAGATCTTTGAGAAGCGCTTCAAACTCAGTTCTAGCTGTTTTGGCTTTGGTTAAATCTCAGGGCTCTCTGTCAAGTCGGTAAAGTCAAGTTCTCACCGGTCATCTCTGCCGATTACATTGTTGAAGGCATGGGAGAGGTTCTTCAGCTTCCTGAGACCGCTGGAAACACATTCCAGATCACTGTCAAACTTCCTGTCAGAGGGGAGAGAGATAAGATGTCAAACCCAAAACCCTGTGAGGCCTGGAGGTGAGGCAACCCACCACAACCAGTTGGTGCTAGTTGGTGCTTTCTTTTGGCTCACCGTCTCTGGTTCTGAGTGTTAGGAGAGGCAAAGGGACTCCGTAGAGCTGCCATACGGACTAGCTGTCTCCTGCCACCGCCGGTCCTGACACCCCTCACCCCAGCCTCGGGGGTCCCTTGCCCCCTGGGGGTACGCCTGGAGGCTGGGGTACGTTTGGGCGTGGCAGCTGCTTTCAGGGTGCGCTTGGGGGTTGCAATGGCTACGAGGGGGGTTGGTTTACTTGGGGTTCTTCTGGGGGTACGGGAGGGGGCTCCAACGCTCTCTCCTTCTTCACATATTCGTCCTGGTGTGGTTACCAGACAATCCTCACGAACCCACTCTCTTTTCCTCTGTAGCCTCTGAATAGATTCACAGAAAATGAGGAAATCGTAATGATAATAGGGACATTTGGGGCATTGTTGTCACATTGCGTGTCATTACAAGTGACTCAAAAATGTTAACAGTAATCTCCTAATCTGCTTGCTGCCATACCTGGTACATTCCTCCAATGGAATTCCGAGCGCTGCGTGTGAGTTGGCGGACGGTGCTGGTCTTCTGTGCCGCCTCAACACTCTCCCAGGTGGGATCCACCGGGAGAGAGTTGGTCTGGACAGCCCGCAGGGGAAGTCGTTTCCTTAATGACATTCTCAGGGAATTGAGAGAGGACGAGGAGCGAAGTTTTCGGAAGCGGTCTACGGGTGAGCTCTCTGCGTCGTCAGATTCATCCAAAACCGTGTGTGTCCGCCACACTCCTGCCACAGCGGTGCTGACCGAGGAAGTCATGCTGATCCGGATCAAGACAGCGGGGGGGCGGGGCGGGGGGATCGGGGGAAACAACTTTAGGATTCTTTCAAATGCAGTATGGCATTCCACTTTCTACGATAGCATTGTTCTAGGATACCGATGCTAAGCTAGTGTGCAAACTTTAGATTTGCAAACGAGGTCAACACAGTAGCTTTGAAAGCTCTCATATACACTTGTAGGCAAATGTTAGAGCCATTTAATATACTAAACAAAGGAATTTACAACTTAAAGCAACACAACATCAAGGACAGCTTGACATCTAAACAATGGGAAAAGTGAGCATTGCGTTAAGCCAGTGGTGCGAGTCGATCTGGGATTCAAGACAAACGAAATGAATTTAAATGAAATCTAATTTGATAGTTCGCACGTATAGTACCTTATGTTTGTTCCAATAACCTGCGGTGTTTTCCGTTGAAGATAGCAGATCTGCACTCGATGATCCCAGGACTTTTCTTTCTCGGTTTGAATTTGGCGCTGGAGGCTGGAGAGTGTGGGGCGGTGCGGGTTAGAGACCACGCCCCCATCCGTGATGTCACACCTTCTAATGGCCCTTATTGGTCGGTCGCGGGTGCCGTTGGAACGCAGCAGTTCCATTCTTGACCCCACCCACTATCCCAGACTAAGTTTTGGAATAAGGATATTCATTTTATATTCAAGTAGTTGCTTTAACACGGTATTTCTTATTTTGAAACACCAATCCAACATTAATATATGTATTCTTGAGTCGGTTATGGTCATGAGTTTTATGTTCCATGTTGTATCACTTTATTACGCCTATGTCAAACACAACACATTTCTGAATCTAAATAGTTCTTTCAAAAGCCTTCTGATTAAATTGTTTACCATTGAAGGAACTGTAATCAGGAAGTAATAAGGAATTATTACAGTTCGCTGTATATATTGTGTATGTGTCAACATATTCGAAACATGATACGTGTTTCCATTGACTTGTGTAATTAAAGTGTGTCTGACAGCATATCAATACCGATAACTTTTGCACTCGTTGGAACAGGTTTTTATTGTTTTGGTCACAAAATATTTAGTTTTATGTGTACCAGTTAAATATGTTTTTATTGGATTGTGATACTGTGAATATTATCCTTGACCTTGAGCCTGGCAATAGCACACTTCATAAGAGTGTGTGTGTGTATGTGTGTGTAGTGTGGGCCTGTGTGTGTAAGCCTGTGGTGTGTCATTGTCCCTTGCCTCTTGTCCCTTGTGACAGTAAATATGTAACAAAGTCATAACGAGTCTTGCTCAACCTTTTTTGTTACTAAATGCAGTAAGAGAAGTAGACACACAGGTAATCATGTCATCTTTCAGATCCACACACATCATTTCATTATTTCACCACTTTCCCGAGATGTTATAGATATTATTACAATAGATATTGTTATATTTATATAGATATTTAAGATATTATTACAATGAGGAAAAATTACATTTTTTTCTACACTAATATTGTTGATATAGAACCATTTGGACTACTAGACTATCTGAAGAAATAAATACAATAGCCATATATAAAATTGGCAAAACACCAGCAAACATGAAATGGTCAAGCACATCAATGTAGAGATTAGGAAGAACCTCCTTCTCTAATCAAGTATTTAATTACAATGCCTCAATTAGAAAGAGACATAGTACATATGGTACAGTCTAGAAAATCTGTGGCTGCTTTGATACTAGATAGGAGCTGCTGTCAAACACACCAAACCCAAATTGATTGGACAGGGTCAGTGACCAGGACAGGTCAAAGGGCACCTTCTCTACTTGCAGCACTGTAAACAGGAAAAATAATTATTAGAAAATGCACACGCACTGCATCTAACAAATATCTGTACGGACTAATGTCATTCTTACAGGTTTAAATATTCATGTTAATAGTTGTAAACATTGTGTTTAGCAAGTTGTTTTTGTGCACAGTCTGACATGCGTTTGTGTTATGCCTGTGTGTTCGTGCATTAACATCAATGTGTTTTGGAAGGTAGACATACATGGTTTTGTACCTGTGTGATCCAGTCTGCATGTGTGTACACATGATCTGCTACCTGTGTGATCCAGTCTGCATGTGTGTACACATGATCTGCTACCTGTGTGATCCAGTCTGCATGTGTGTACACATGATCTGCTACCTGTGTGATCCAGTCTGCATGTGTGTACACATGATCTGCTACCTGTGTGATCCAGTCTGCATGTGTGTACACATGGTCTGCTACCTGTGTGATCCAGTCTGCATGTGTGTACACATGGTCTGCTACCTGTGTGATCCAGTCTGCATGTGTGTACACATGGTCTGCTACCTGTGTGATCCAGTCTGCATGTGTGTACACATGGTCTGCTACCTGTGTGATCTTCTTCCAGCGGGACACTACAGCAAGCAGCATGGTGCAGAACACCACCACCAGGCCCGCTATCATCGGCATCAGAGGAAACTTGATGGTCTTATCTAAAGATAAGAGGTCAACATGGAAAGAACGGTTGAAAAGAGGAATAGAAGAAAATAAGAAGTTAAAGAGATGGAAGGACAGATCTTGAGAAGGTAGCTGGAACATGTATGTTATCTTAGAAGCAGAGAAACGCTTTGACTTGTATGTTTTTCAGCTTGTGCATCATGGGAGCTGTGGCTTGACTCTGACCTGTGACGGTGACGTTGAAGGTCTTGCTCTGGGTACCGTGGACGTCGGACGATGTCACACATTGATAGGTGCCCTGGTGGGTACTTCTGTCCACTCGGAGCACGGTTATACGGGACTTGTAGCCATCGTTGGTCACCACAAATTTGCCTCCAGATAGGTCTAGTACTTTTCCATTGTGTTTCCATGACACCGAGACAGCAGGATTGGCATTGACGTCACATTCCAGTGCAAGCTCCGCCTCCTCTTCCACCGTCACCTCCTCCAATCCAGAAAGCCCCGGGGCATCTGAGGATGTTTGAGTTAAAGATGTCTCTTATCGGACTGTTACATTGGTCTAACTGTCCATAATAACTAAATCAAACACTCCCATGGTACAGTATTTGACCTAGGACGACTGCTACTGGACTCACATATGACATTCAGAGTGACAGAGGCATTGACACTGGCATGTCCCGTCAGCTGGCAGGTAAAGATGGCTGCGTGGTCTTCCAGGGTAACAGGGCTGACACAGAGGCGGCTGTGACCCAGCTTGTTCCCCTCCGCCAGGCTCACCTGCACGCCATTCCTTAGCCACTCTAACTCGTCTTCCTTGGCTGTCGACTCACAGGTCAAAGAGACAATCTCCTTCAGTGTGGTCTTAACCATGTCCCCGTCAATCACTGGTGGCACTGACTGAACCACCAGCCCTGGGTTAAAGGGGGGGGGGGGGGGTGAATCATATAGGTGAGGGGGAGGGGAGAGAGGAGAAGGGAGTGGAGAGGAGGGGAGAAGGGAGGGGGGGATGAATCATATAGGGGAGGGGGGAAGGGAGAGGCGAGCGGAGAGGCGGGGAGGGAAGAGGGAAGAGGGGAGGGAAGCGGGAAGAGGGGAAGGGAGAAGGAAGGGTGTGCAGGAAGGGCAAGGAGGAACAAATTAATGTTAAAGACAGGACAAACTTCAAGGTTACTTGATGATAGGAGAAAGTTCAAAGAGTGAAGAATATTCAGACGACAAATGATGCCAGGCACCAAGTTGGACTCACCACTGGTCTGGGCTGCTGTGTTGACCACCAGACAGACTAACAACACCCAGAACATGTTACCCATAGTCCTGCAATCACTGTGATAGTGGGGATACAAGTGATTGATTAGAAAGAACAGGTTTTTAATTTCAAGTCATGGGGAAATATGATGGAAAAGTGGAAGGGAGATAGAAGGAGAGTAAAAACAAAAGAGGATTTGTTATGTCACTCACAGTTTTTCATTTAAATGTGGCTGACACCATCATGGACAAGGCTGTCATCCATTAGCGTAAGATGACTTTTTAACTAACAAAACTAACAACTTCCCTCAGGGAAAACAAAATGTTGCAACATTTGGTTGATTGTTGTCACAGTTATTAGCTGTATAACATACTCACATGAACTCTGAGTGAGAAGTTGCAGTTCTTCCAATGACTTGTGAATGATTTGTGAGAAATCTAGAAAGTTCTGTTCTGTTCTGTGTAGGTGTCTTTGCAGGTTGTAAAGATCGTTCTGAGCCTTGAACAGCTTCTTATATACTCCACACCACCGCACAGTTTAGGACACAGTATATACTTACAGGAATTCACCTTTCTTCACTCCCTCTCTCTTTTCCTCCCTCCCTTGCCCTCTCTCTGTCTCATCCCTATGTTCCTCTTGTTTCACATCCCTCCCTCCCCTCCCTGCACACCTGTCTTGCCTTGCTCAGCAGGTTTACAGTGACACTTTGAGTTGTGTAAATGTGGGCAGAGAGGGAAGGTCTTATGGTGTCCTGTTATTGTGGCACTAAAAATTCCTTCATTGGAGTATTTTTTTTTCAGAATAAAAGAATCAGATCAGATTACTTTATGTGTTCGTATTAGATGAAAATGCAATGTAAAAGGTTGAATAGGTTGACGTTTTCTTTTTTTTTTAGGGGTGATCGTGAATTTGTGTTCATGACAGTGTTTGACAGAGAGAATGCTAAAGAAGGGAGAGTCTGTTAAAAGCAGTAAAAAGAGAGATCGTAATAGTAGACAAGGTCAGGGCTAACTCTAACCCATAACCAAACAGTTGATATCTTTGTAATTTAATATATTTGTTCTGTATGCACAGTCAGGTCCATAAATATTTGGACATTGAAACCACTTTATCCATTTTGGCTCTGTACACCGCCACAATGGATTTGAAATGAAACAATCAAAATGTGCTTTAAGTGCAGACTTTCAGCTTTAATTTGAGGGTATTAACATCCAAATCAAGGAAACAGAGTAGGAATTATGACAAATGTTATATGTGCACCCCACACCACCCCCCACCCCTTTTTAAGGAGCCCAAAGTACATTTACATTTATTCATTTAGCGGACTTCCAAGAGAGAGTTTTACAAAAGAGCATCAATCACTGATCCTAACAATGAGATAGTGGTAGAAATGACATTTGTTTTCATTTGGACAGCTGCGATGTTTACGGAGGTATCCAAGGTCCGATTCGAGACCATGATGGTGGAGGAACCAGAGCAGCAGTGAGAATGGACGCAGGAGCCCCGAGGAGTTATGTGAGTATGGGCAACTGACTCTACCTGGCACCCCAACATCCAACCTCTCTGTTTCCCCCAAGTTCCCCATCATCAGGCGGACGACCATCGACAACAACGAAGCACCAGAGGGTTTTGTTATCGGAAGATTCCAGGTCACCCTGATCCCAGAGGGAGACACGCTCCCCACCCACCGCCCCAGCAGCAGCCCCCCCCACGCACCATCCTGTGTCCGGCTCCAACTGTTCGCTAGTCTCCATTATCGCAACCACGATAGTGAACCAGGCCATGGAGGTGCTGGCTGGGACCTCCCAGTCCATCAGCCAAGATCGGAGGGTCAAGCAAGTGACCTTTGCTGATAAATGAGGGGAACCTCTTGTTCAGGTGGAGCCAGAGAAGAGGAGGAAGATCAACTTCTTCTCTGGCTCCACCTGAACAAGAGGTTCCCCCCTCAGGAAACTGTTCAAGGTAAAACCAAACATAGCTACATCTGGATTTATATTTGACTTGTCAACGGACATACCTAAATAGTTAGATTAGATTAGATTCAACTTTAATGTCATTACACAGGTACAAGTACAGGGTAACGAAATACAGTTAGCATCCAACCAGATGTGCAAGTTCAGGAGTTCAGGAGTTCAGGAGCGCTTCCTCTGGATGTCCTCGATGGATGGAAGAATAGTCCCAGTGATGCGTTGGGCGGTTTTCACCACCCGCTGCAGTGCCTTGCGCTCTGCGACTGTGCAGTTCCCGTACCACACTGTAACACAATTGGTCAGGATGCACTCAATTGCACAGCAATAGAAGTTCATAATGACAGCTGAGGACAGGTGGTGTTTCCTCAGTGTTCTCAAGAAAAAGAGACGCTGTTGAGCCTTTTTGATCAGGCCAGAGGTGTTGGTAATCCAGGACAGGTCATCCGAGATGTGGATCCCCAGGAACTTATAGCTGGAGACACCCCAAACGGCCATCCCGTTGATGTGAATGGGGTTGTGCGTGCCTCCCCTCTTCCACGATAAGCTCCTTGGTCTTTGTGGCGTTAAGGAGCAGGTTATTGTCACCACACCACATAGACAGGTGCTGTACTTCCTCCCTGTAGGCTGTCTCATCGTTGTTGGTGATGAAGCCAATCACCGTGGTGTCATCAGCAAACCTAATGATGGAGTTGGATCCATACGTTGGCTTGCAGTCATGGGTGAAGAGGGAGTAGAGGAATGGGCTGAGCACACATCCCTGTGGTACACCCTGTGGTGAGTGTGTTGGTGGGCTGCTCTCCAAGTTTGGTGATCAGCTTGGAGGGGATGACAGTGTTGAAAGCTGAAGTCTACAAACAACATACACGCGTTGGGTGGATGGATAGATAGAAGGATATGTTTTTTTTGTGTTTTTGTACTTTGTCAATTAGTTTGATAGATGGGTGGGTGGTTGGTTGGGTGGGTGGTTTGGGTGGATAGAGAAGCATATGTTTTTTTGTGTTTTTATACTCATTTACATGGGTAGGTGGGTAGATGGGTGGATGTAGGGAAGGATATTTTTATTTTTTACATGTAGACCTACATGTTTTTGTACTTTTAAATTTTTAATTTTGGGTTGTTGGATAGACAGATAGAAGGATATGTTTTATTGGGTTTTTGTACTTTTTTTAATCATTTGGATAGATGGGCAGATAGATGAATGGGTGGATGGATGGGTGGATAGATAGAAGGGAATTTTCTTGTGTTTTTGTACTTTTAAAATTTTGGGTGGGTGGGTAGATGGGTGGGTGGATGGATAGGTGGGAGGATGGATGAATAGATAGAAGGATATGTTTTTTGTTGTTGTGTTTTTATACTTTTTTAATTACTTGGGTGCATGGGTAGATGGGTGGGTGGATATGTTTTTTTATTTTATTTTTATTAGTTTTCATAACTTTTAAGATTTGAGAACTTTGATAAAACTATAGAACTAACTGACATGTATGAAACATGCTCAAATTATGACAAATGCTTCTGAAGTAGGCTACTGTCAACAAGAGAACCCTAGGTTTCGCGTAATTTCGCGTACTGTCGCATACAAGTCCATCCATTGGAAGTAGCCTACTATGGAAGTAGGTCTACAATCACCAACTTCTGAAAGGTGCCTGCAGTGTGTGACTGAGTGTGACAGTGAGTATGGCTATTGCATATATTCTCAGGACAAGAACACAAGGACAAATAAATTGCTCACATTTTTTGTACTACTTTAAATGCAATAAAAAAATACACAGAGAGTACACAAAATATGCTGTGTCTAATTGTAATTTTTTCTTGTAACATGAATGGCACCTCGCCCCCTGTTGAGAACCACTGCTTTATACCATACAAGTGTACAAGTCCCATTGACTTCATCTGTCAAGGGTTAACAATATTCAATAGAGGACTGGTAGAAATGGTGAGCAGAGCCCTTTATTCTAACTTTGCTTTACAATATTGGTGCCTGGTGTGGTAGATTAATGTAATACATCAAAGCACTGGACCCTGGACTACCTCACAAACAGACCCCAGTTTGTGAGAACAAGGGACGGTGTGTCTGATCTCCTGACCTGCAGTGTGGGGGCCCCACAGGGGACGGTGCTAGCGCCCTTCCTCTTCACCCTCTACACTGCTGATTTCAGACACAACTCAGAGGGCTGCGTCTTGCTCAAGTTTTCTGATGACTCCGCCATCGTCGGCCTGATCAGCGACGACGATGACACGAAGTACAGGCAACTGACGCAGGACTTCGTAGACTGGTGTCAGCCAAACCACCTCCTCATCAACGCGGGCAAGACCAAGGAGATGGTGGTGGATCACCCTCGGTGTGTGAAGGAGAGATTCCGCAGGTCCTTCCTTCCTGCTGCTGTCAGACTGTTTAATGATCACTAAACACTGCTGGCCATAGCCACTATCATGTGCTACACCATTATTATTATTATAACTATTATCATCACTACTTCACCACCATGCAGTATTACTTTTATTGCTTTACTTACGTGCAATATTCAAGTGTTATATTTAATATTCTGTATTAAGTGCAATATTTTCAAGTGTCTTGTTGTTCAATATTCCCCCATGGTGGTCTTGTTGTTCTTACGCATAACATGCAATATTCCCTGTGTTGGTCTTGTTGTTCATACGTACATTACGTGCAATACCCTGTAATTCTCCTCAAGTGCAATAACTGTCTATATGTCTACTTAACTTACTTATTTTTTTATACTCTACTTTATTGTGCCCCCCTATTGTTATGGTTATATTACCCTGCAACTCTGTGTGCTGTACTTTACCCTGATGCTGTTATGAACTGCAATTTCCCCCCCTGGAGGGCAAATAAAGGTTTATCTAATTAATGTAATATCGTATATGATCCAACATACCAGTGTTGAACAGATATAATGTGTCAATACACCTTAACGGTCAGTAAATCGAGATGTGGGTGACTTCAAACTGGGTGACGTCATTAGCGAGCAGCTTGACGCCAATATTGTGGATATTATTATAATATATTTTATTAACACAAAATTATTACATATCTTCGAATACAAATATTACAAATATATAAGAACAATCATACACTACAGGGTTATTGTGGATATTAATGTGCACACTTGTTTTTGTATAGTTATGATGTAGTTCATTTCCATAATGCCCCCAGGTGTGACTGTTCAAACTGATTTCAGTAATCCCAAGGGACCTGGTCGCTGCTTTTCACATCCCCATTCAATATTGCATGGGATTATACAATCCAGGCTATTTTGACCTTCACTACACTTCTTTGATTATACAGACCCAGAGTCGTCCTGTTATCTAGATGAATGTTAAAGGGATTCCATGAAGTTGTGTGATTAGTATTACGTCTCAGGAGTACACTGCATGAACCAAGCTATGATAGTTTTACCAGAGGAACAAACATCTGCCTCAGAAGTCTTCCTTTGCTGCACAAAATAAAGAATCAAATCAACATTTATTTGTAAAGCTCTTTATTATGCAATGACACAAAGGGCTTCAGATATGCCCATAGAACTGCCCCTCAATCAAACTTAACCCTCAGGGAAGACAAGAAATAACTCCCAGGAAAAATGGAAGAACCCTTGGGAGGAGCAATTCAGTGAGGGATCCCCTCCTCCAGAGACGGTTGGTGAGAGAGAGGAGCAGAACACAGGCTAAACATGGTCGTACATCTGGAAAGAGTTCATTGGTCTTTGAAACATCAAATCCCTCGCCAATGCAGACTCTTCAGCCGGTTTCTCCCTGACCTGCAAGCCAGAGGCAGGTCCTGGGTGCTGAAGACACAAGATAGAGCTGCTATGAGTTTCATGCTGTGTGTGAATGTGGGTGTGTGAGTGTGTCTATGCAAAGACTGTGTAACCACACTGGTCACACTGGTCACTGTCCAGTCTGTACCAGTAGACTTACAAGCAAAGACTTCGGACGTTGGTCTGTCGTCCTCAGTGCTGGGAGCTGCTTGTTTCATCTCTACACGTTGCATTTAACATGAAGTAAAACCAGTTACTAAAGAGAAGTTCTACACATCAAACTCTGTCAATTAAACATGTTGTATCTCATTTAAAGACTAAACAGAATACACCTGAAGTCCAATATAAATCTGGATGTAGCTGTTTGGTTTTACCTTGAACAGTTTCTTGAAGCGAGAGAGGAAGTTGATATTTCTCCTCTTCTCTGGCTCCACCTGAACAAGAGATTCCTCCCGTTTGTCATCAAAAGTCACCCTCCTCGATCCTCCGATCTTGGTTGGTGGACTGGGAGGTCCCAGGAAGCTCATCCATGGCCTGGCCGTTCACTATTGCTGTGGAGACACAAGATAGAGCTGCTATGAGTTTCATGTTGTGTGTGAATGTGGGTGTGTCAGTGTGTCTATGCAAAGACTGTGTAACCACACTGGTCACATGTTTTACACTGTCCAGTCTGTACCAGTAGACTTACAGACAGTCTTCAGACGTTGGTGTATCCTCAGTGTGGCCGGCTGGGAGCTCCTAATCCTCCTCCTCCTCCTCCTCCTCCTCCTCAACGAGAGGTTCCCCGTGTTCATCCCTGAACGTCACCACCCTGACTCTGTCAGGCTGAGAGGGCCCAGCCACCACCTCCATAGCCTGGTCCAGGATGTTAGCCACCAGGATGCTGGCTACACGCTGGTAGGCGTTTGAGTCACCCTGCTGGGCACGGGATGGTGCCTGGGGAGTGCTGCTCCCGGGGCGGTGGGGGGGGAGTGTGTCTCCCTGCTGGTCACCAGATGCACGAGGAGTGCTGCTCCAGGGGCGGTGGGGGGGGAGTGTGTCTCCCTGCTGGGCACGGGATGGTGCACTGGGACTGCTGCTGCTGGGGCGGTGGGGCCCGAGTGCGTCCTCCCTCTGGGCACGGGATGGTGCACCATGCGAGCTGCAGCAGGGCTGTTCAGGGGGGGGCGTGTCTCCCTCTGGAGTCAGGGTGACCCGGAATCTTCCCACCGTATAACCCCTGGGGGAACTGGGGGGAGAAGGGAGGTCAAACTCCCCTGAAACCTCCTCTGCGCTTCTGCTCCCGTGCTCGGACACCTCGGTATCCTCGCAGCTGTCAAAATGGAAACAAATGTCATTTCTACTATGCCATCTTTATTCTGTCACTCGTCTCTTACTTCATCATCACTTATACCACAACACTATCTTTGTGCAATATTACTGATCCCTGAGAATCCCCCCATCCTTCACCACTCTAACCCCTCCCTCCTCCTCACTTCACTTGTTTCTCTCAAATTAAACTGTACCATCTACTCTGGCCCTCAAAACAGAAATCAGCTTGAAATGTATTTTGGGGAAACTGGCTAATATAACTAGTTTACCAGAAGCGATCATGTGTCAGTAACAACAGACACTGTCAGTCACATTGACACTCATGTATGAGAGACAAGAATACAGGTTGGGCCTCACCAAAGACAGGTGCACTAACACACCAAAAAAAAAAGCCTAGTAGTAGACCAAGGAAAGCTAGGTGTGGACACTGTATGACATGGTGGACTTACTTACCAGGGAGACAGAGTACTGTTACAACAGCCCATCCTGGGTCTTGGTTAATCTTGTCTGCTTTCGAAGTTCTTCTGGCACATGTAGTGTCGATGAATCCAAATGCGTAATGAAGTCGGTTTCACACCTGACCCCTAATTTATAGAGCAAGACCATCATTATGATGTCATGGAACACTTGCCTTTGGATTGGAGGACTGGCTTGTTGATAAAAATGTTCATGATGTCATAATAGAGCTTCTTTTTGGGAGATCTGGGCTGATTCCAGAAAGAATGCAGTGGCTGATTTCTCTATACATCCAATATCTATGTATAAACTCATGTATAGCGAGATGGGTAGATTTACAACTAAACACTAAATCACTCCCTATAACGTTTGTAGTTTTTTTTATTTACTTATTGGTTACCAGAGGTTAGGGTTATGGTTATGAAGGAATAAAGGGGCCAAAACGAAATAAATAAATACATAGATAAATAGTTTAATGGTTAAATACTTGAATAAATTAATTAATCTATATCACAAAGACTAAATGAATGAGTCTTACTCAGAATTGTCCACACACATTTGAAATCTAAGACCATTTCACTTTTTCTTTGTGTGGCAGATCATATTTTTGAAGAAAACCTCCTCTATTAAACACAACATATCCATTTGTATGTTTTTAAATAGTCATTTATTGTCACACTGGCATGTATTTATCACGGCAAACAATGACACTGCACAAAAGCGTACATGTAGACAGCAACACCACTGTGAAGTTTGCAGACGACAAAATGGAAAATACCAATCCAAGTTGTTAATAAGCGCAGTGAGATGAGTTTGAATAAGCACAGAGAGTTGTTTCACTTGTGTGGCTGCAACATCATGTTCTACTGCAACACAGTGGGAAACATGAAGTGCTCATATAATACACTCTGGCTATTTTGACCTTTGACTTCATCAGCGACCGTAGAATTTCTGAAATACGTTTGAACAGTCATACCTGGGGGCATTATGGACATGAACTACATTGTTCTACACAACTATACTGTACTAAAACACATGTGCACAATAACATCGACAATATTTGCGTCAAGCAGCTCGCTGTAGTTCAAACAACACCCACTGATGACGTCACCCAGTTTGAAAAGGCTTAGTTTAACGGGATATGACCAACACACATCTCGATTTACTGACTGTTTAAGTGTATTTACACACAAGATGTACCAGCAACTGAACAGAGAACTTGAGCAAAAGGAAAAACCCCATGGAAGAGCTGGTGGAGAAGTCTTTAGGCATATGACCAAAAGTCAGGTTATGGGACTGTGTGCAAGTGCGCGTGTGTGCGTTTCTATGTTTTGTTTGAGGTAATGAAATCGTGCCTGTGAATCTTTTGCACTGATATGGTTGCGTCAGGCTGTTCTTGTGGTTCCAGGTACGAGGCGTTGGCTCAGATAGTCGCTGTAAGGAAACGCACCAAGAAGGGAACGTCCCTCTGCCAAGCTGAGATATCTAACCTCAAGAGGGTCATCGACCACGAGGTCAAGCTCCGCAGCTTCAAGGACAAAAAGTTACAAAAGGCTCCGCATGAGGGCTAGGATGAAGCCAAAAGATGGAAAAGTCTGACGTCAGAACCATGGGCGTCGTTAGCCCTGTTTTAGGGGGGCTGAAGCCCCCCCTAAATGTTCTTCAGCCCCCCTAAATAATTATCGGGATTATTATCGGGCCGCCGAAGAAACACGATAATTAATAACAATATTTTATTTCGAAAAATTACCGGTAAATGTCGGTCACTTGAGCGTCAAAAATGTAACCCACAAGTTCGAAAAACTAGTGAAAAACGGATGTCTTTGGGAATCGCTGGCTGGCTCACATCGGTCTGCGGTACGACTACCCCCCCCCCCCCCCCCCCCCCCCCGTCGACAGAAAATGCCAGGGGCTAAGCCCCCCCTTTCTTTCAATCCTAGAAACGTCCCTGGTCAGAACTAATAACTAGAAGATATTGGGTGGTGTGTGGTGAAAATGTATTGTTGACGTGGAAAAGAGCTCTCTCTCTGTGTAGCATTGTCCTTCCAGGGGGCTACAGTAACAACCACAGCTACTTCATAACTGGAGTACCAGCCTAGTGTTATTAGCATAATCATCTACTTGGAAGATGTTGCCAGAAGGTGCTGAGGTGGTCAGATGTGCTCGGTGATCTCGGTCTAACTGAGACACCTGGGCTATTCAACAAAATGCAAGCCATTGAGAAAAAATGTTTCCTCAAGCATGCACTACTTGTCTTATTCCGTTAGGGGGCAGCATTGGTGCAGCAACAGTAGCAGCTGGTCTTGATGCATTTTGTCCAGGTGCAAACAATCTGGCAGTCAGACACAGGGAATCTCCACTTTCACAAACATCACATCAACGTAATCATGGTCCTGAACCTTTGTCTCCGATCCCAAACACAGTGTGCTAACCGCTCGACAATCTTAAAACATTGTGATCCTGAAATGTACAAACTCGCAGGCTCAAAATGAAACTTCGGTGAACTCTACGTTGTTCTGAAACACTCAACCTTCCTGAATGTCCGCTTAGAGACATACAGTGTTCTTTAGCCTTGAGCAGTCACTGAGTAGTTGTGTGAGCTTGAGGCTTTTTAAAAGTATTACTATTTTTATTTGTATTCTTTCCCAATCCCCCCAATCAGTGCCACCCGTGGGGTTGTGGGGCCCAAGGCGTTGTGGAGACCGTGGGGGTGTGGGGCCTGTGGGGCTGTGGGGCCGTGAGACCCATGGGGGTGTGGTGCCTGTGGGGTTGTGGGGTTGTGGGGCTGTGGGGCCCGTGGGGGTGTGGGGCTGTGGGACCTGTGGAGGTGTGGTGCCTGTGGGGCTGTGGGGCTGTGGGACCCGTGGGGGTGTGGGGCCTGTGGGGCTGTGGGACCCGTGGGGGTGTGGGGCCTGTGGGGCTGTGGGACCCGTGGGGGTGTGGGGCCTGTGGGGTTGTGGGGCTGTGGGGCCCGTGGGGGTGTGGTGCCTGTGGGGTTGTGGGGCTGTGGGGCCCGTGGGGGTGTGGTGCCTGTGGGGTTGTGGGGCTGTGGGGCCCGTGGGGGTGTGGGGCCTGTGGGGCTGTGGGGCCGTGGGACCCGTGGGGGTGTGGTGCCTGTGGGGTTGTGGGGCCGTAGGCAAGATCATGAAAATCGGTCCAACTGGAGTTCAGTCAAAACACTCACGTGATTGATTGATAATAATACAATATTTATTGATAACCATGACATGAAATATGTTTCACTTTGGCGGAGTGAAATGTCTAAAGGGGGAGCGCTCCCTATCGCCTCGAGCGACACATACGTGCATACGTATATGACATGAGGCATGGAGCAATAGATAGCAATAGATGTCTCCCTGATAGACAGAAGACCGATATACATATAGTCAGACAGACAGACAACTCATGTTGATTTACATGTTGTAAATCATGTACATCCTGATATAATACTGTATACTCTACAACAACCATTACTTGTATAATTGTAATCGTATAGCCTGTACATAATCATTTATCCAAGCCTCTGCCCCCCCCCCTCCTCCCTGTGAGGATTCACCTCACCTACCGTTTTTTTACTTATTGTTATTGCCCCCACCCCCCTATCCCTGTGTACTTTCTAATCTTTTACCTCACACCCTTACCCTTGTGTGCTTTGCGAGACTGTGTCGTTGATACAAAGGAGTTTCCCTCTGGATCAATAAAGTAATCTGAATCTGAATCTGAATCTGAACCGGGGGAGAAAGGGGATGGTGGCGGGAGGCAACAGCACTGATCCTTAGCCGGTCTGTGTGAGTTTTAGATATCTGCGCAGCCTTTAAAGGCAGTCTTACCGGACGAGGCCCAATGGGCTTGCACTAGCCGAGTCGGGTGTGTTCACGATTGATTGCTTACGCTACCTGAGTGCTTGTGCTGCTAGTGCATGTGAGGGAGAGTGATAACGTGTACTGAGGTGTGTGAATGAGTGATGATGTATACTGAGGTGTGTGAATGAGTGATGATGTGTACTGACGTGTATAAATAGGTAAAGTATATCGAGTTGTGTGAATGAATGATATGTACTGATTGTATGACGTGTGATGACGCGGGCAGCCCGAGTGTCAAGCCAGAACCGGCTTCGCCCATCAACCATTTTATTAGGGAATAGTAAGCAATTCCGCAATGCAGTTTATGCTGCTACGCCTCATCAGTTCTGCTTTCTCAGCAGCGGGAATCGAAACGCAACGTGATTGGCCAATAATGTAACACATTCTGATGTGTTGAAGAGGGTTTCACGCGCAACACGAGATGTATTATTTTACGATTTACACATTTATCGTGTCACAAAACAACAGGTTTGAAAGGAATGTATGTCAAGTTGAGCGCTCTTAATTAGTCTGCAAATTTCATCCTTAACAGTGGTATCTATTATAATGATTCACTTTGGATAAAAGCGTCTGCTAAAGGAATAAATCTAAATGAATAAATGTTACGATCTCAAGATTGAAGGACTCCCCCCCCCCCCCCCCCCCCCCCCAAGGTAAGGCGGGGCCCTAGGCATCCACCTATATTGCCTAATGGAAAGGCCGGCTCTTCCCCCAATCACGTGCATTTGGAGTGATAACACAAATGGGACCAAAGTTTAGTGGTGGTTGTCATACACTAGGAGAAGAATTATAAGATAAGACACCTTAATTACTTACTCACTCACTTCCCCCCTTCCCCCCTTCAAATCAATAGCTTTTGTTGCACAAGAGTTGCATTTGACCGACAATGTAATGTCGGTATAGGGGATAAAGTGTAGCGTAGGCAATACTATCGCAGTTAGGGCGTATTGAGCATAGCACAAGAAAGCACAGTCTGAAATGGAAGGTCTGTACACCAATACGGCCGAGAAGTTCAAAGAGATATGAAAGAGATATGAAAGAGATATGAAAGAGGAAATGTATTGTCACACCTACGTTTACGGTGCGCTCTGCCTCCTCATTGGATCATTGGGTTCACTTGTTGCTTGTCCACTCCCTTCTGTCTACCCATGTTAACTCTTCTCCTGTGATCCTTCTGTTACTCGCAAAGTGTGGCTCTTTCCTTATTTCAGTCGGAGGGTTTATAATAGTAATATCTCATTTAGGAGACACTTTTCTCCAAAGCAACTTACAGTAAATACAGGGACAGTCTCCCTGAGGCAAGCAGGCTGAAGTGCCTTGCCCAAGAACACAACATCACATAGCCACAGCCGGGGTTCAAACTCACAACCTTCCAGTCATGAGGCCAGTGCCTTAACCCGCTGAGCCAACTCCAGTTTATACACAACACTATGGTCTACTGTTTCTATTATGCCTGATCCACATGACCGTTTTTGATTTACCTACTCATCTGTTTGCCTGTAATAATCAACCATTGCCTGTAACTCTGACTACACGTTAGGATTTTATATATAACCCCATCTGCTTGGTTACTGATCTCTATTTGGACCTTGACTGCCCCATGATCAAATAAACCCACTGTGCTTCTATCCCTCTTGGAGTCTGTTGTTGTTATGATACTGGTGTTGGTTCCAGCCTGAAACATCAATCCCAGGAGGCCCATTTATCCAATAAGCCAGGCTCCTGTCAATTAGTCAGTCTCGTTTATAGGTCAGAGTTCATCAAAATGTTGAATCTGGATCTGAATTTTCTGGATTTTGAAATCCCACATTTTCTTAATCAATTGTGCTGGTTTTTCAAAGCCAACGTTGAATAACCATGATCAAGATTAAAACTGTTAAAGATGACCGCATTTTGGATTTCCAGTGTTACAAATGAGACAACATATGACAATGCAGGCTACTAGTTATGTAAGGAACAGGTTCAATAGCCAGAATGGGTTCGCTTTTAATGTTTACTTTCATCTCTGAGATTTATTGATGAACCATGACATGGAAATATGTTTGACTTTGGCGGAGTGGAATGTCTAAAAGGGGAGCGCTCCCTACCGCCTCAAAGTGACACATACGTGCATACACATATGACAAGAGGCATGGAGCAATAGAGATATATATAATCCCCCTGATAGACAGATAGACAGACAGACAACAGGGGGAGAAAGGGGATGGTGGTGGGTGGCAGCAACACTAATCATTTAGTCTAATGCTTTACCAAAGCAAGGCACAATCAATACAAAATAACTTCTTAAAGTTATGAACTACTATGAACAAAGTATACAACTTTACAGAACAATTTTCCACAACAAATCTTGTTCAAAAATGTTCCGAACAAAGTAATTGGACTTGAAAGTACATTTACATTTTACATTTACATTAATTCTTTGATACAAATGAAAATAAAAACTGAAGGAAGAGTCCTTGTGGTTCTAAAACTCTTCCATTACAGGGCCACTGTGCTCGGACTTTCAATGATGCAAACATTTTTTAGTAACTTTCACCAGATCTGTGCCCCGATACAATCCTGTCTCTGAGGTCTACAGACAAGTCCTTGGACTTCACGTCTTGGTTTGTGCTCTGACACGCATCGTCAACTGTGGGACCTTATATAGACAAGCGTGTGTCTTGTCCAATCATGATCAATAAACTGAATAAAAAACAAATAAACAATAAAAAATATATGTCCAATGAACTGAATTTACCACAGGTGGACTCTAACCAAGTTGTAGAAATGAGTATGTAGGATGTAGGATGATCAGTGGAAACAGGATGCAGCTGAGCGTGCGCGTGTTTGAGTGTGTGTCAGGTTTTGTCAGGTGGTTTTCATTGATTCCTTCTAGACTTGACAAGATAGAAACATGCAGATTGTGCAAGTGTTGCCCATATCATGGCCTTCGTGAGCCCAAAGGTCAAAGTGCACTCAGGTGAAGCGCGGGCCTTGAATATGTAACACACACACCTCAACACAAAAACACCCACACATACAGTAAGCCTGGAATGTTCCTAGTCAGTTATTAACTATCCTCAGACTGTTCTAAGTGTGCGTACTCGCAAACATTCCTCATCGGATTACAGTAAAACGGTAAGACACTTACGATGAACGTGTACACAAACGGAGTGCGTAGCACACACACATCCACGTACACACACACAGGAACACTTGTTCAACAAACAAAGTAGTGTGCTGAATACAAAGAGAGAGAGACGACTGCCTGGCCTCTCTCAGCACTCGTAAACCCTGCTCTGTCCCTTAAAGGGACAAATACAGAGTTTGCTTGTCCCCCTTCAAATTCCCTCTCTCCTTCTCTTCTCTCCCTCTCCTAAACTCCCTCCTCTGGGAGTTTCTAGGCTCTTTAATCATTAATTCACAGGAGGTGTGTTCCCCCTGTTTTTCCTAAGCCTGCCTCTATGAACTGGTTGTCCTATGCTAGGACATAAGCCCTCTTTCTCTCTCCCTCTGTTCCCCCTCTCTCTCTCTCTGTCTCTCTCTCTCTCTCTCTCTCTGCTGAATGGAAAAGTCGAGGGTCTCGGAGTCTGTGGGCCCATTGCTGGGTGCCGGTCAAGTTGCCGTGGCGGCGGTTGGCAGGCCAGCCGGAGCTGAAGGAGAGGCCGGAGAGGTGGCGGCCGTAAGCTCCAAACTGTTCTGCTGCGCGTGTTTAAGACGCTGGATCCCCTTGGCCTACAGAGAGGAGCTCTACCACGTCCTGAGGCTCACGGGCCCACTGGTGAGGGGAGCAGGAGAGGGGGGCTGGGGGTGGAGGGTACTGGAGGGAGGGACGGAGAGACGATGAGGAAACGATTGAGAGAGGAACTAGAGAGGGTGGATTATCAGAGAGACAACCAGAAAAAAAGAGAGATAGAGAGAAAGGGTGAGTCAGAGCCAGATGTAGAGCGATGGAAGAGAGCAGCGCAGGACAGGGGAGCGAGAGCGAGAGGGAGTCTGTGCAGGGTAAGAAACACAGTCATGGTGAAGTGCAAAGCAACCGCTAGCCGTTGTACAGTAAATGTGGAAGCTGTGTCTCCATCCTAACGTTTTACAGACCTGTCCTTCCAGATTAAGAATACCAGAGACAAACACTGCGTGCTATGCTGAATGCTCAGTGGGCACATGCGGCTCAGTGTAACGGGACAGAGCCAGCATGGAGAGGGCCGTTTTCACAGCTGTATCTCTGTTATCGTTTACATTCCTCCAGTCAAGTTGATCACAATAGAAGTGGCAGGGGTGATTCCAAAGGCTGTGTGCTCGCAATGCAGATTCTGATTGGTTAAACTTGTTGTCATTTGAACGTTTCTCTTTGAACCTGTGTGTTGATGTGACATCTGTCTGTTTGCCTTCCCTGTCTCTGTCTGTCTGCCTATACGTGAGTCTACCTGCCTTCCCATGTGTCTGTCTGCCTATACTTGTGTCTACCTGAATTCCCATGTGTCTGTCTGCTTGGCTGTCTGTCTTCCTTTTTATCTGTCGTTCTGCCTGTTACTCATCTCCAGGGGCGTCGTTAGCCCTGTTTGAGGGGGGCTGAAGCCCCCCTAAAATGTTCTTCAGCCCCCCCAAATAATTATTGGGATTTTTTTAAATTGCCTATTGTTTTACACATGGACAAGTTATTTCTAACATGCTACAGATGTGAATGCGTTTCTGGTTTGTATGTTTTCACACAAAACACTCTTTCTGATTGAACCAATCATTGAACTGTCTGAAACAATGGATATCCGCAGCCGCCAATTAGTCCATTTTTTTCTGTCAAACATTACACATCCGTAGGGGCTAAGCCCCCTCTTTCTTTCAATCCTAGAAACGCCCCTGCTCATCTCTCTCTGCCTTCATTCCTTCCTTCCTTCTCCATAGCTGGTGTCTCGGATCTTGAACCTTCTCTTGCCATTCGTCATCACCATATTCTGCGGTCACCTTGGCAACGCAGAGCTTGCCGGCTATGCTCTGGCCTCCACGGTAGGTACCACTCTCAGTTATGTCCTTCGATGCCCAGCCTCTGAATGGACATGTTCAGTCCACGTCCACTGTTCTTTACCGTCATCTTGAAATGACCGTTTGGACCTGTTTGGGATTTGTCTTCCCCAGATCATTGGCGTTTCCACAACAGCGACAGGCTACGGCCTGTCCTTGGCTTGCGACACGCTGATCTCTCAGGTGCGTGATTACCCCCCCGCCCGGGTCCATCTGCGCGAGGACCTCTGTTGTGGTTGCGTGTTCCACTGCAGCTGATGCGTGTGCATGCGTGTGCTTAGACTTTCGGCAGCAAGAACTTGAAGCGTGTGGGCGTGATCCTGCAGAGGGGGGTTCTGATCCTGCTGTTATTCTGCCTGCCATGCTGGGCTCTGCTCATCAACACGCACAACATCCTGCTGCTCCTCAAACAGGAAGAGGAGGTGGCCAGGTAGTCGCTCAAGCTGAACACCTCCGACAAAGCCAACATTTCTAACAGTAACAGCAACAGCAGTAACAACAAATCCAATAAGGACACTGAGGCCCAAAACAAACAGACCCGCCACCCACCCAACCCTGTCCCACTAACACACTTGCACATGAAAACAAAAAAAAAATGCAAAGGTTCCAGTTGTTTCCATCTCCTTGTCTTAGGGTAGCGCATCTCTATGTGACGGTATTTCTACCTGCTGTTCCGGTGAGTAAAGACACCTCAGAAACCCGTCCTCGACGTAAGTGGATAATAATATAATAATGCTCGTCTGAATGGTTTTGCTTGAGGTCCGGATGGTCTCACCTTCCAACTCTGCTGGTTCTCTTGGGAGTCTGCATTCTCTCTGAAGCTTCTCTCTGCCGGAGACGTGAGATCTGTTAGAGTTACAGTTATGTAGGACCTTTGGCCATAGTATCGGGAGGGACCCCACTTGCGTCAGGGGGAAGGTCCCTGTATTCACTGTAAATCGCTTTGGATAGGAGCGTCTGCTAAATGTAAACGTAATGAATCAGTATTCTGTCAATGTCTGTCTGTCAATGTTCTGCCTGAAACCTGAGTATCCAGCCTGGATCTTACATTTACATTTAGTCATTTAACAGACGCTCATATCCAGAGCGACTTACAGCAAGTACAGGGACATTCCCGCTGAGGCAAGTGGGGCGAGGTGCCTTGCCCAAGGACACAATGTCATGTTGACACAGCCAGGGTTTGAACCAGGGACCCTCTGATTGCTAGACCGACACTCTAACCGCTCAGCCAAATTATTCCATTATGATTCTTGATGGAGCTTGATGATTGCGCCTGCATGTTCTGTCCAACTATAACCTGGTCCTGGGCAGAGTTCGTCAAGTTACTTGAAAATATGTATTCATTACTGATTACTTCTCCAAGAAAGTAATTCAGTTACTTCTCTGACTTTTTATTTTCCAAAGTAATTAGTTTCTTTAATAATTACTTTACTTAATTTTCAAAATCATAATGCAATAACGCTACAAAGCAACACACCTTATAACCTACCGGTAATCTCATTATTATTTATTAGTGCATTTTCCATCATACAAAATTGAATCAAATTAAATAGTTTCTTTTTTTCAAAACTTTTATTACTTTAAATCTTTTAACTTAATGCACATTGCATTAACTTAAATTTCTGCATACAAATGTTTTTTGTGTGTGTGTTTATACTCCTTCATTTGAATACATGTAAATAAAATACAGCAACAAAACAATTTAAATCAAAGTCTCTCCTGACTGTTTACCAAATTATAATATTTACATCTTTCAACAGTTGGTATGGCAAAGTGCAGAGAGAAGTAATGATGAGTTCATCAGTACAAAATTGCATGCCACATTTAAGTCCAGTCTATTTTCACCTGTTTAGCAGGAGAAGGGCCGTCAAACGTTTGCCGGGTGGAATTGGATGTGTTAGCGGCAGAGGTCATCTCAGTGGGGGGATCCCCGGGTTTCTCAATGAGTTTGACATTGTTGTGCCGGCTTGCTAAGTGCTTGCTTAGATTTGAGGTGGAAAAATTCACTATACATAACAGTGGCCTTCCTATGCAGAGTGTACAGCGAAAGCTTATGTTGTGTAATCTTTTAATGAGTCAAACTCATTGTCGGTACTTCCAATAATTAAACGCTGCGTCGCCCTGCTCTCTCCCGCCTTCCAGTTTGATCTCTTATTGATCTACACACGCACACGTTGTCGCGTCATGATTGACAATCATAACGTGCCACAGCTCATACTTCGTTATCATGAAGCTCACACAAACGAAATCATGGTTTAGTAACGCAGAAACGCAGTTTGCTTGCGGGAAAATAACAATGTTCTAATTACTTTTTTTTCAATTATAATACATTATTTTACGTTACTTGAATAAACTAATTCGAATACAGTACAGTACTGCCCATCAGTGGTCCTGGGTGTCTGCCTGATCTGCATGTTTTAGAATGTTGACCTGCTCCAGCACACGTGATTCAAACCAATGGGTTGTGTTGAGCTCAGCAGAATCTTGGGAACAAATTACCTGTTAATTTGAATCAGGTGTGTTGGAAGAGGGAAACTTAGCATGCAGGCGAGGATGTCTTCGAAGAGTTGGACAGTTCTGTCATTCTGTATAAATGACCCTTTAGGGTAGATACACAGGCAGTGAGTCTTGCCTTATCCTGCCACACATGACTAATGTGTTCATAACATCCCTGCCCTAATGTTCATAACATCCCTCACCTAATATGTTCATAACATCCCTTCTCTAAAGTTCATAGCATATCTCCCATAATGTGTTCATAACATTCCTCCCCTAATGTGTTCATAACATCCCTCCTCTAATGTGTTCATAACATCCCTCCCCTAATGTTCATAACATCCCTCCCCTAATGTGTTCATAACATTCCTCCCCTAATGTGTTCATAACATCCCTCCCCTAATGTGTTCAGAACATCCCTCCCCTAATGTGTTCATAACATCCCTCCCCTAACGTGTTCAGAACATCCCTCCCCTAACTTGTTCATAACATCCCTCCCCTAACGTGTTCAGAACATCCCTCCCCTAATGTGTTCATAACATCCCTCCCCTAACTTGTTCATAACATCCCTCCCCTAATGTGTTCATAACATCCCTCCCCTAACGTGTTCAGAACATCCCTCCCCTAACTTGTTCATAACATCCCTCCCCTAATGTGTTCATAACATCCCTCCCCTAATGTGTTCATAACATCCCTCCCCTAGCGTGTTCATAACATCCCTCCCCTAACTTGTTCATAACATCCCTCCCCTAATGTGTTCATAACATCCCTCCCCTAATGTGTTCATAACATCCCTCCCCTAATGTTCATAACATCCCTCCCCTAACGTGTTCATAACATCCCTCCCCTAATGTGTTCATAACATCCCTCCCCTAGCGTGTTCATAACATCCCTCCCCTAACTTGTTCATAACATCCCTCCCCTAATGTGTTCATAACATCCCTCCCCTAATGTGTTCATAACATCCCTCCCCTAATGTTCATAACATCCCTCCCCTAGCGTGTTCATAACATCCCTCCCCTAGCGTGTTCATAACATCCCTCCCCTAGCGTGTTCATAACATCCCTCCCCTAACTTGTTCATAACATCCCTCCCCTAATGTGTTCATAACATCCCTCCCCTAATGTGTTCATAACATCCCTCCCCTAACTTGTTCATAACATCCCTCCCCTAACGTGTTCAGAACATCCCTCCCCTAATGTTCATAACATCCCTCCCCTAATGTGTTCATAACATCCCTCCCCTAATGTGTTCATAACATCCCTCCCCTAATGTTCAGAACATCCCTCCCCTAATGTGTTCATAACATCCCTCCCTTAATGTTCATAACATCCCTCCCCTAACGTGTTCATAACATCCCTCCCTTAATGTTCATAACATCCCTCCCCTAACGTGTTCAGAACATCCCTCCCTTAATGTTCATAACATCCCTCCCCTAACGTGTTCATAACATTCCTCCCCTAATGTGTTCATAACATCCCTCCCCTAATGTGTTCATAACATCCCTCCCTTAATGTTCATAACATCCCTCCCCTAATGTGTTCATAACATCCCTCCCCTAACTTGTTCATAACATCCCTCCCATAATGTGTTCACAACAGCCCTTCCCTCCACTGTCTCTGTGTCTTAGGCTATGTTCCTGCACCAGCTCCAGTCATCCTACCTCCAGAGCCAGGTATCCATTCACACTCAAGCTGCCTGTGGCTGGCATGTTCTATCACATGAGAGGGATGGCTGGATACCGGTGGCTCTGTGAATGTTGTCCATGTCGGCTGTGGTATGTGGTTGTGTTCCAGGGAATCATCCTGCCCCAGATGTACACGGCGGTCGTAGCCAACCTCATCAACGTGGGGGTCAACTACGTGTTGCTCTTCAGCCTGGACATGGGAGTCATGTAGGTGTTCTCTACTCCTCATTCATCTGTCCACACTGTCATACCACAATACTGAAACTGGACCACTAGTATACTGTCATTGGAAAACCATGGTAATACCATCTTACTGTAACTGTAAATGTAACAAAGTAGTGTTACAGGTACACCTGTATCATAGTAGTGTATCTCTTGTACCATAGTACTGGGAAAAATGACAGTGAATGGTTTAACAGGGGCAAAAACATGTATTTACAATTCACCTAGAGGTGAGACTAGAGGAATATGACATTGTCACAGCTTACTCACACTTCACTTTTTTGTAGGGGCTCAGCCATAGCCAATAGTTTGTCTCAGATCTACATCTGTCTTCTGTTGTATGCCTACATCTGCTGGAGAGGACTGCACAGGAAGACGTGGGAAGGTGAAACACCCACACACGCACACGCACACACACACACACACACACACACACACACACACACACACACACACACACACACACGCCATTCCAGCCAAACACCCTTTCAATCTACCCATACCATATCCTGGTGAAATAGAACTTTGTCTCCCTCTACAGATGAGGATGATGTTGTTTTTTTTTTAATCAAAGGAAGCTACCTTTTCTGTGTGTGTGTGTGTGTGTGTGTGTGTTTAACCTCCGGGTAACAGGCTGGTCCACTGACAGTCTACAGGAATGGGGCTCTTACATGCAGTTGGCTATTCCCAGCACTCTCATGGTCTGCTTTGAATGGTGGGTCTGGGAGATTGGGAGTTTCCTTGCTGGTTAGTATCTGCATATGTTTTTACGTGTGTTTAAGTGTGTGTTTATTTTTCAGCACATTCCTTGACCTGATGATGCGCTTGTTTTGTCTTTCCTTCTCTTTGTGTCTATTGCCTTCTAACTTGCTCCTCCTGCTCCTCATCCCGCTCCTCCTCCCGCTCCTCTTCCTCCTCTCGCTCCTCCTCCTGCTCCTCCATCTCCTCCTCCTGCTCCTCCATCTCCTCCTCCTGCTCCTCTTCCTGCTCCTCCTCCTGCTCCCCCTCCTGCTCCTACTGCTTCCTCTCCTGCTCCCCGTCCTGCTCCTCCTGCTCCATCTGCTCCTCCTCCTGCTCCTCCACCTGCTCTCCCTCCTTCACCTGCTCCTCCTACTCCTCCTCCACCTGCTCCTCCTACTCCTGCTCCTCCTGCTGCTCCCACTCCTCCTACTCCTGCCCCTCCCACTCCTGCTCTTCCCGCTCCTCCTCCTGCTCCTCCTGCTCCTCCCACTCCTCCTACTCCTGCCCCTCCCACTCCTGCTCCTCCTCTTGCTCCTCCACCTGCTCTCCCTCCTCCACCTGCTTTCCCTCCTACTCCTGCTCCTCTTGCTCTTCTTGCTCCTCCTGCTCCCCCTCCTGCTCCTCCTGCTCCTCCTGCTGCTCCTCCTCCTGCTCCTCCCGCTCCTCCTACTCCTGCCCCTCCCACTCCTGATCCTGCTCCTTCTCCTCCTGCTCCTTCCGCTCCTCCTGCTCCCCATCCTGCTCCTCCCGCTCCTCCTCCTGCTCCACCCGCTCCTCCTACTCCTACTCCTACTCCTGCCCCTCCCACTCCTGATCCTCCTCCTGATCCTCCTGCTCCTCCTCCTGCTCATCCTCTTGCTCCTCATCCCCATCTTCTGTTTTCCTCTGCAGGGATATTAGGGGAGGTGGATCTCGCTGCCCAGCACGTCTTCATGGAGCTGGCAGCTCTCACCTACATGGTGAGACAACGACCTGCCTCTGTTTCTCCCTGTCTTGCTCCCTCAGCTTTCTCTCCCACATGTACCTGCAGTAGCTCAGCACTAACAGAGGTCTTCCGTTCTGAACAGTTCCCTCTGGGCATCCACGCGGCCACCTGTGTGCGGGTTGGGAATGCCCTGGGTGCAGGGGACACGTCCAGCGCCATCATCACATGCAAGGTGGCGTTGGCCCTGACAGGTCAGACGCTAACACATACCAATGCATATGAACACGCTACGCGTATACGACATGCAAGGCGATACATAAAACACACAAATACACCCCAATGCAAATAAGTACACATACTGTGACATCCACAGAGAGTCTTAAGCAACGTTCAGTACTACAGAAAGCAACTCAAGTCACCTCACGTGGACTTCAGATCTATCAGACAGACAGGTCGTGGAGGGTGTTCTTCACACCCAGGGACTTCAGAGCTATCAGACAGACAGGTCGTGGAGGGTGTTCTTCACACCCAGGGACTTCAGATCTATCAGACAGACAGGTCATGGAGAGTGTTCCTCACACCCAGGGACTTCAGATCTATCAGACAGACAGGTCATGGAGAGTGTTCCTCACACCCAGGGACTTCAGATCTATCAGACAGACAGGTCATGGAGAGTGTTCCTCACACCCAGGGACTTCAGATCTATCAGACAGACAGGTCATGGAGAGTGTTCCTCACACCCAGGGACTTCAGATCTATCAGACAGACAGGTCATGGAGAGTGTTCCTCACACCCAGGGACTTCAGATCTATCAGACAGACAGGTCATGGAGAGTGTTCCTCACACCCAGGGACTTCAGATCTATCAGACAGACAGGTCATGGAGAGTGTTCCTCACACCCAGGGACTTCAGATCTATCAGACAGACAGGTCATGGAGAGTGTTCCTCACACCCAGGGACTTCAGATCTATCAGACAGACAGGTCATGGAGAGTGTTCCTCACACCAAGGGACTTCAGATCTGTCAGACAGTCGTGGAGGGTGTTACACACAGGGTCAAGGAAAATATGACCTTTTGCACATCGGATGGTTGTACTGGCACTCGTGTTCCAGACACAAGTTTAGTATAGAAGACATACCTTACTCTGGGTATAAGATTGGCCAAGGGTCGTAAGCCTTTAACTTCCAGGTGAAACATCAGCCTGGCCAGGCACACGCCATTGTGCATGACCTGTACAAATGGGACATCTGCTGTGGGGTCATGACCTGTACAGATGGGACAGCTGCTGTGGGGTCATGACCTGTACAGATGGGACAGCTGCTGTGGGGTCATGACCTGTCCAGATGGGACACCTGCAGTGTGGCCATGACATTGCCATGCCATTTGTAATCCCATGTCATCATTTTATTCAACGAAGCAGAAGATTTCAATCTTTTAAAAAAGAAGGCAAGTCATTTTGCATTCCGCTTTGATGGATAAAATGATGACCTGAGATGAAAACATCTTTTCGCCGACTATTCTCCAAAAGCATGTGCATCTCAACCTATAGACTCTTTGTGGCTGTCACAATACATCAAACACACACCACGTATCCAAGTAGACACACATGAGACCCCCACATCCATGCAATATGTAAACAGGTCCAGTTCCACTGACAGTGGCATGTTTCTACTGTAGGTTTGCTGGCTCTGTTCCAGGGGGTGGGGATCTTCGGCTCCAAGTCAGTGCTGGGCAGCATCTTCACCTCTGATCAGTGAGTAATCCCATCACCGCCACGGACCAGCGTGTAGCTCTGAATCCCACAGCGAACAAATGAAAACCCATTTTTAATGTGTTGTCTTCTTGCTGTGTGTTCTGCAGGAACATTGTGGAGTTAGTGTCCAAAAACCTCACCCTCTACACGTTCACACAGTTCTTTGATGCTATCGTGGTGAGCTGCTTTGATAGGAAACATCTGAGCTGAGACCTTATTTGGACTGGCAGGATAGCCTGTAACTGACCCTGGAAAAGCAAATGAGCGTCTTCTTTGGTGTGGATGTCAGTGTGTGTGCACAGGGATCATGGTGGGTGCTGGGAAACAGAAGATAGCTGCTTTAACGAACCTGGTGACGTACTACTGTATCGGCCTGCCTGTAGGGACCGCCCTGATGTTTGCCGCCAACCTCAGGATAATCGGTGAGGACCTTCTATGTCGTCCCTCCATCTTCTCTGTTCTCTCCCTCTTTTTTCCCGGGCTTAAGCAGAACGGAGTAACTCTTTCTCTCCCTCTCCATCTCTGTCTCCATGTTTCTGTCACCACTGTCAGGGTTTTGGGCAGGATTGTCCATCTGCATCGTGATACAGATGACGTTTTTTATCATCCTCATCTTCAAGCTCAACTGGCAAAAAGTCACAGAAGAGGTATAGCCCCACAGAGGATAGTAAACATGCTTACTGCCAAGTGCACTCAACCCTGTCACACTCTCACCTAGTCACGCAAGAATGTTTTACCAGAACCACACCAGAAATCAACTATTAATTGGGACAGAAGTTCAGAACAGGATGATATGCTTTCGGTGAAGTGCATGACTGATCTGAACTCCAACACAGTCACTGTGTGGGGGGTGGGGCAGTGGTACTAAACACAGCTCTGATGTAATCATGAGTCACATGATGTCTCTGCAGGCCCAAGAACGAGCTGGAAAGGGTAGGCCGGTCACAGCTGTGCCGCCGAAAGCTCCTATTGGACATCCTTTTATTGACACGTTGATTCCAGATGGGTCCGAATGTCCGCGGTCCACGATCAACTCTGACAAGGTAAAAGTTTACATCTAGAGGTGTGTGAGAGTGACAATGTGTTTATGTTGGACTGTGGAAGACATACCATGCTGAATGCCAGTTCTCGCTTGATGCCAGTTGCCAGAATGCCAGTTCTTCGCGTTTCCTCTTGCAGATCCAGTCAAATAGTGAGGCTCTCCAACTGAGAGAGTCAGTTAGCACCCAGGAACAGAGTGCTGGGGAGAAGGAAGTGCTCAGGCCCGAAGACCTCAGCAGAGGGCCAGGGTTATGCAATGGGGAGGCAGAGGCCCCTGGAAGCCAGGCTAAAACTGAGCTGTCCATCTCTCAGCTGGTGCTACGGAGAGGCCTCACCCTGCTGGTGTTGCTGCTTATCCTGGCCACAGGGGTCACTGTCCACCTAGTTTGCCCCCCTCCCGAGCCTTCCATGCAGAGTCGGAGTAACCTGACCTTACTGGACTGGGCCAACTCCTCCACCCCGACAGCAGACCCCTGGCTCGAGCTGACCTCAGCCCGCCTAACCCTGTGAGGGTTACCCTGCAACCAGGGAAGGGGAGAAGGCAGGCAGGAGTGAGACTCACCTGCCTGGGATTTATACTGAGGACACATGGAGAGAAAGGGAGAACAGACTTTGGAAGCCTGGAGGATCGTCTTCTCATCTAAACTCCCCTGTTAGTCCTGTGTGACTGGGTACTCACTGATTACATGACATTGTCCCTCCTGCTGTGTTGGGCCGGAGGAGGATACAGTATCAGTCTGGTTCACTCCTCCATACATTCTTGTTTATTTCTCCTGTCATGATTATTTCTCACAAACTGAGTTTAGTTTGAAACAAAACGTTGATTTAATAAAATGTAAATGTCTGAGTCAATACATTTGTTGTACTTTACAAGAGTGTCATGTAAAATGTGAATTTATACTTTGGAATACTGAGCACCCAGCTCGAGGTATGGACTACTTTTAGGTGGGGGCTGGTTTAGTCCACCCTTAAATGTGAAAAAAAAAATCTGAAACTAACCTAGATTATAGAGTGTGATGGTACAGTTTGAATCAATAAAGATTTTGTACTATACTAATTTTGACCAAAGTGCTTAGTTACATGTTCAATAATCAAGGTTTATAAAGTAGGAACAATAAGATGAACAGAGACAGTCTATGTAGAAGGATCACTGGTCATATTAAACATTAATGCTTGTGTTCAGTTTAATTCAAACCTTAATCATGATGATGATGCTGCCACATATGCTCATACAGTGAGGTCAATAAGTATTTCCATCGTAGGTGCATTACCACTGTAAGACACAGAATCGTAAAAAAATATATCCAGAAATCTCATTGTACGATTAAAAAAATAATGATATATTACTGTGTCAAATACGTATTTAATCACTTGCTTAGCAGACAGATTTTCTGACCAGAAATGCTGTTCTGTTTTTAAATAGTCCAACTCCACTCTGCTCATGATTAGTGGCACCTGTTTGAGGTTAGCTTTCATAAAGGCACCTGTGCACCCCAGAATCAGTCAAAAGTCTAACTACTAACATGGGCAAAAGACACAAAAGACAAAAATGTAGACCTTCACAATGCTGGAAAGAGCTACGGGGCAATTGCCAAGCAGCTTGGTGAGAAAAGAACAACTGAGCGACTGTCAGAAAATGGAAGAGGCTAATGATGACTGTCAATGTCCCTCGGACTGGGGCCCCACGCAAGATCTCACCTCGTGTGTTATCAATGATGCTAAGGAAGGTGAAGAATCAGCCCAGGACTACACAGGAGGAGCTGGTCAATGACCTGAAGAGAGCTGGGACCATCGTTCAGTAATACACTAAAACGTCATGGTTTAAAATCATGCAGCGCACGGAAGTTTCCCCTGCTGAAGTCAGCCCATGTCAAGGCCCGTCTGAAGTTTGCCAATGACCATCTGGATGATCCAGAGGAGTCATGGGAGAAAATAATGTGGTCAGATGAGACTAAAATATACATTTTAGGAGGAGTTTCATCCCAGGAACACCATACCTACAGTGAAGCATAGGGGTGGAAGCATCATGCTCTGGGGGTGTTTTTATGCACAGGGGACCGGACGACTGCACTTTATTAAGGAGAGGATAAACGGGGCCCTGTATTTTGAGATATTGGGCAAAAACCTCCTTCCCTCAGTCAGAGCGTTGAAGATGGGTCGTGGCTGGGTCTTCCAACATGACAACGACCCGAAGCACACAGCCAGTTAAACCAAGGAGTGGCTCCGTAAGAAGCATTTCAAGGTTCTGGAGTGGCCTAGCCAATCTCCAGACCAAAATCTAATAAAGTCTTTGGAGAGTGCTGAAACTCCGTGTTGCTCAGCGACAGCCCCGAACTCTGACAGACCTAGAGAAGATCCATATGGAGAAATAGGCCAAAAATCTAGGTGGAAACCTAGTGAAGAACTACAGGAACCGTTTGACCTCTGTAATTTTTAACAGAAGCTTCTGTACCAAATACAAAAATAGTTTGACTCAAGAGATCAAATACTTATTTGACACAGTAATATACAAATACATTTTTAGACCCCTCCATGTTTTCTAAGTGGGAGAACTTGCTAAATTAAAGGGTGATCAAATACTTATTGACCTCACTGTATGTACTGAATTCAACAACTTTATTAAATGAATACTCTCTAAAGTGTCTTCAGTGTGCAGGAGAGCAGGGATAACAGCAGGATAATAGTCGGTGAAAGGATCTGTTGAACACTCAAACATTTATCCATCGCAATAAGACAACAGCTGCGACATCTTCTTAGCTATGACATCTCACCATGCTCAAATGGTGATCTGGGGTGGCTGATTAGTTTACAATATGATTATAGTTAATAATAACAATGATATCATTCTTCTTCTTCATTTTGGCTGTGCTGGGATGGCAGTTCTGTCAACAGGACCTGGAGTACAGCCCAGATCCCCAAGTTTCACAGTTTCATTATCAGCATTTGATCTCTGATAGCTGAGTGATGAGTCTCCAAAGTGTCTACAATTATACATGTTAAAACTGCACTTGACATCTTTGGTTTGAGCTCCAGTCCTTGAGCGCATAGATAATTACAATAGATAAAAGATCATTATGATTATACATAGCCAAGGTGCTTTGAGATCTTTGGTTTTTACTACAGTACATCAGTGTGTAAAATGAATCCTCTTATTAAAAATAAATACATTCATCTTTGCCAATAACTGACTATGAAGTTAGGTCAGATTGCTTCACACAGATGGTGTGAAACAATATGGACCTCTCTTAGAACTCTTCTTTGGGATAATTATCATGATAATAATGATAAGACTGATCTTAGTTGGCAGACCTTGTAGACTGAAGTCAGTTTGGGCAGAGCCAGTTTGGGCAGAGCCAGTGAGGGCAGAGACAGTTTGGGTGCAGCCAGAGAGGGCAGAACCAGTTCGGGTGCAGCCAGAGAGGGCAGAGCCAGGGAGGGCAGACTGAGGGGCGGTGTGGGATGTGGATGGAGAGCTGTGACAGGGAGCCTTAGGGATGAGGCCTGGTGAGCACCTCGCTGGTGATGATCCCAGCAGCGAGGATGAGGAGCATGAGAAGCACAGCCAGACCACGCCGCAACACCAGCTGGCTGGCCGACAGCACCACCCCCACAACGGTGACGCCAAGCTCCCCGATCTCCAACACCGAGCCTTCCACGCTCTCCTCAACCGAGACCGCCTCGCCTGGGCCGGCAGGGAGAGAGTTGGAGCCTGGAGAGGGGAGGGTGAGTGTAAAAATTAAGAACTTTTGAATAGACAAAGGACAGCATTATTTACATACAACCATTTTAACATTAGAAAGATCTTGTAAAAACAATCCCTTCCAGATTTGAGGTATGAATTTGGTGAGGAAAATATGTGCTTGTTACTTTATGATACTGAAATGGCTTTCCTGTCTTAACAAACTCGTAACAATCTTTCAAGAGATACTTCTACTGTACAAATAGTTCTCAACGAGTTGTCAGGACTCTAATGCTGGAAACAAAAACAAAAAAAAGAGAAGAATTTCACCTTTCTTTTCTTTACTAGCAAATGGATCCTCTTTCTTCTTGGATATGTCAACTCCGGCTCTCACCCGAGCCTAGACAGAAACACACCAAAGACCATTTAAGAAAAACTACTGCTGTAACGTGAGATGATTACCAAGCACACAAAGTAAGCTGGTTTGTCCTCAGCAAAAAAGTGATAAACATACATCTACTTGTCCAACAACTAGCCTTAGGTCTCAAAAATGATTATGTGTTTTGTAAGCTAAGCTGATGTGAACAAATGGTCAGGCACATTTACATTTGAATCATTTAGCAGACGCTCTTATCCAGAGCGACCTACAGCAAGTGCAGGGACATTCCCCCTAAGGCAAGCAGGGTGTAGTGCCTTGCCCAAGGACACAACATCATGTAGCCACAGCAGGGAATTGAACTTGCAACCTTCCGATCTCTAGCCCAACGCCTTAACCGTTGAGCTTCCCGTGACTCCCCTCCCCAGGTAGCCGTGTGGCTTACCTCATCAGTGGCCTTCTTCCAGTCAAGTTTCCACAGGAGTATAAGGAAGAACGTGCTCTGGATGATCACACAAACAAACAGGCCACACCACAAGCCTGCAAGAAGTACAATAAGACATGGTCAAATAACTAAACATTCTTCTGTCCAAAATGCCAGTCAAACATTAAAACTGAGCCAAACAGCTCTCAGAGGGGTTTTGCTCACCAATGAAGCCCATTCCGTTGGCAAACATCAGGGCCACCCCAATAGGAATACCTATGAAGTAGTATCCCACCAAGTTGCACAAGGCCCCAATACTCTGCTTCCCTGCACCTCTCACAATGCCGCCTGTGACAGCCTGCGCGCGCACACACACACACACACACACACACGGAGATGAATACCAGCACAAAAACATGAAGCATGAACGTGCACGCAGTCCTCACCGCTAAGGCATCGCCGAGATGAAAGACGGCGTACAGCACCATGACGTCGGACACCCTGTTCACAATTTCTCTGGAAGAAAACAAAAAGAATGTCTCCATCCAGAATACTGTTGATTCATACGGCAGGCCGACTCTTCCATCTTAAGACAGCATAATGATGGGGTTCTGTAATCTATACAGAGTGGTTAGCGGAGGGGACTGAGCCATCCAGTCTAGTAAATTAGAAAACACTTTCTGGTTAAGGTGGCAGCCAAAGTAGAAGGAAAATAGCAAACTCTGTTCAAATTAAGTCATTATTGATCCAATAATTAACAGGTAAGTGTATCCGACCACAGCTGGGGACCTCAGTCGTGTCTAGGCCGAGAGCAGTTTCTGGACTTCCAACCTATTCCTCATCAACAGTTCAATTAAATACTGATGGAGCAAACATTATTTTCACTGAACACATACCGTGCTGGCTCAGCATCCCATATATACGGCATTGTGTTGTCCAATCACGTGCGAGTTTAAATCACTGCAAAAAGCTCACTAATGAACGATTATCTTCATTGTCATCGTGCATGGCAACAAAATTGGATGCGATCCCCTAACATACACGGAATAAATATGGAAACGTGTCAATAAAATAAGATGAAAAGGTGTAAACTATGACCGTGTCCACATGACACTGAAGAATCATAAGGTGAAGCGAGGGAGGTTGTGGATTTTTTGCTCCAGTCAGGATAGTTGATAAGCGAAAAGACAACAATCTGCCTTTCTCCTTCCTGCAGTGAGGGTCTGTACTTGGTTTATTAGCTATAGGGCCGACACACAAGAATCACACCCCGTATCGTACTGCACGTTCGACACAGGGCTCTCAAGTCTCACGCATTCACTGTGAGACCGGTGTATTTCAACCAGTTCACATCTCGCACGTCACACCTTGTATTTTATTCCTTGAGAAGCATGGTTTCTTGACCTTTTATATTTCATTAAAGGGCAAGGCACAGTACAAATGCCACCTCCCATTTAATCTGCACCCCGATTTGGGCCTTTGGGGGGAGAAAACGTTCAATGGAGCAGTTTGAATGGTAAACGTGCCGGTGTGTGTGTGGATACAGTGTCTGAAGACTTTGAGGCTGGTTAATACATGATGGATTCATGACTGCTATGTCAGCATGACTCAGTGTTGCAGAGCTAGCAAGTTGATGAGTTACACATTCCTCTTGTAGTGATTCTCCAAATCTTCCCTACTGTATATGCTTAGCCTGTGTTCCACTCCTCTCTTTCGCTCAACCATCACTGAATTGCTCCTCCCAAGGCTTCCTCCATTTTATCCCCTCTAGCGAGTTTTTATCTGGGAGTTTTTCCTCATCTTCCCTGAAGGTTTTGAAGTTGGGTGAGGGGCAGTTCTATGGGTGTATGCGAAGCGCTCTGCAACATTATTTATAAAAAGGGCGATCTGAAACAGTACTCACAGGTCCGTGGTGAAGATGTACCCCATGACATCTTTCATCCCTCCAAGGATGCAGCTCACCAAGAGGGAAACGATAACTTGATAAGGCAGAGGAAACTATTTTGGTTATTCAAGTAGTTAGGACGACGGCACGCGTCAGAGAAAACTATGTCCGCAGTGACATTATTAGATGACTTGGCAGAGTTGACGTTGAACCTCTGCAAACTCCACCTGGGCTAACAACTTCTCACGCAACTCAAAAGCACCTTAAACTTTATTTCTGTTTACTATTTTTAAACAGATATTTTTAAATGTTTCTGTTGTATTTCTGTTGTCATATACACCTCTACGACTGTGCAGGTGCTATAGGCACCATGCACCAAGTGCTTTCAAGTTCAGCCAAACCTTGGGTCTCCACAGCTGCTAGTCAGCATCCAAGGTGGGAAGCTGGAAGTTTGGGGGTGGTGAGGCTGGCAGGGGGTGGGAGGGAGGGAGATAATGTTGGTTTCCTACATGCACAGACGATGGACACCTTGCCGGACAGCTTAGCCAGCTCCGTGTCCCCGGCTCCTAGAGCATTGCCCACTCTCACACTGGCAGCCACAGAAAAGCCCAGGGGGAACTACAGGAGGCAGGGGAGACAAGATGGTTACGGAAAGGTTATTAGAAGCAAGAAAATGTCACGATTCAATTCAATTCAATTCACATGTATTTACATAGCGCCTTTAAAACAACTTCAGTTAGATTAGATAAGACATACTTTATTAATCCCACAACGGGGAAATTCACTTGGCACAGCAGCAGAACCAAAGTATAAAAGACAAAACTTAAACAGATAATAAACAGAATAAACCAAAATACAATAAAAATATATACAGATGAATGACACGGCATGAGCAAAGACTGCAACATGATCAGGTGGTGCAGGTGTTATAGAGTCTGACAGCAGCCGGGATGAAGGACCTGCGGAACGTCTCCATCCTACACCGTAGTTGACCCAAAGTGCTTCACATAAAACAATACGCAAATAAAATCCATGAAACACATTCGTGTTAGTCTGAGTGATTAGCGGACACGTTCCAATGCTGGCGAGGCGGTGTGCCTCGCATCTTACCATGTACGCGATGCAGGACAGTCCATACACAACTGACTGGGCCCCAAGTTCAACATCACTGATCAGCCCTGAGGAAACCAAAGAAGAATTAGGCATTTCGACTCGTTTCCTTTCCAGGGCTGCTTCCTTTCCCGACCGCAGACAGTTGTGGATTGATGCGATTGGCTGAGAGGAGAACCTGACCTGATAGGAACCCTCCGATCTCATAGGTCCACCACTCCAGACAGAGCATGAGCATACTGGGGATGGCCAGCCTGATGAAGGCACCCCACTCCTGCAGACAGTCACGTGACCAGCCTAGAGTGCGCAAACACAAAACACGCGGAATGTGCTAACAATGCAATGACGTGCTGACAAGGGTTGTGATTGGCATTCTGGTCTTCTATGGTACCAGGCTATGATCCAAATTGTTCTTAAGTCTACGTAAATTGATTCAGTGTACAGTTCCAGACATGAACTCCCAACATTGTGGAACCCTTTCGTGTGTAAACTGAGATGAAGAAAAAACCATTGGTCACTGAACATAGCAATGTACATAATGACCCAGAACATGATCAGTCAAATATTACTCTGAAGGACAGTAGAAAGCATAACTGGACCCCAGATAATGACTGACCAGTACAACGCAAGCGGTAACTGAACCCTAACCTAAAGATAGGGCACGAGGAACTAGTGCAAACACGAGGAACACGAGCTGCATTTAACTTAAATATCTCAAAATAGATGTAGTGGTCAGCTTCACTTAAAGGGAAATCCTCCTCCTGACTTATTGAGAATTTTAAAACAGATTTCGAAACACGGTCCTTGAGATGTGTGGTGAATGCTACAATGTCAGCAACTTGCTAGGACCCACAACTGTTCAGCAGAACAAAACAGTAGCCATTTCTGAATGAAGGAAAACTAACGACAATCATATCCTTCTCAAAAGCTCATAAGCTCCCTGAAAAAGTACTCACCATCCCAGGTGGCCTTGTGTAGCCCTTTATAAATGATGTACACATACAGGAGCACCGCCAGGGAGAACTGGGAGATGGAGTTTGCAGCTGCTGATCCACTGGAGTCCAGGAGTTCATGGAGCAGAAACACATATCACGGTCACGTTCAGTGTGAAAAATGACCGTCTGAGTTAAGCTCACTTCATGCAGTAGGACACATTTTGGACAGTACAGTCTACATTTAGTTGTTTAGCAGACGCTCTTATCCAGAGCGACTTACAAGTACAGGGACACTTTTGTTTCAGGACCTACCAGCTGCACACAGGGGGAA
The DNA here is from genome assembly GCA_030340665.1 of Neosalanx taihuensis. Classification (NCBI taxonomy): domain Eukaryota; kingdom Metazoa; phylum Chordata; class Actinopteri; order Osmeriformes; family Salangidae; genus Neosalanx; species Neosalanx taihuensis. The sequence goes on from CM059310.1 coordinate 4,992,034, forward strand.
ATGATACAGTTTTCATTTCTAAGATAAAATAAGATTTCGAATGTGTGGAGATTTTCTTTCTCCTGTTACAGTTACACTGTGTCTACAATGTTTTTGTAACCATGTGTGAAGGATGAGACCATTTCTTCCAGGATGGGACATGACTTCGCATTACAGAGTGGTTTATCTGGACAAACTGCATCAACTCTGTCCCTGTTAAGCTGCTGTGTTGCATCCTAAACGTTTTCACTCCAACCTTGACTTCAAACTAATATAATTCAGCCAGCACAGTATTAGAATCAGGCGCAATAGATCAGAGGAAAGACTTCCAACATGTAAAGGGGCAGTACTTCACTAACAGTATCGTGTGGGACTCTTGCCACAGTGATCTAACGATGATGATCGTACGTTCACTCACGCCACGCCCAGATCCAGCTGGAACAGGAAGATGTAATTGATGAGAGCGTTGAGAATGTTGCCTGCTGCTCCAGTTATGACCTGTGGCCAGATGATACCCTGCAAGATCAAAGAACAGCACTGTCTTAAAAGAACCCCACTCCAATCCACAGACTTGATTTAACAATCACCGCTTTACAGTAAAATGCCCCCCGAAAAGCCTTTACCTGATTCTGTAGATACCTGCTTTGGAGCTGGTACATGAACGAAGCCTGAAGCACAGATATCACGGCAGCGTGAGTATTGAATCCATAAAATGGATTACAACAACAACAACATTCAAAATGATATATTAGCAGTTTATCACTACAGATAACTTACTGGAAGAGCAGGCATAAAGATCTTCACATAAAGCTGGGAGATTCTGAGGGGCACACAGACAGAAAACACACACACACACACAATGAGACAACACACACACACAATGACGGACACATACACACACATATACAAACACAATGACATACAACACACACACACACACAATGACAGCCAACACACAAACAATGACCGACAACACACAAACACACAATAACAGACAAGACACACACACAAGGATGGACAACATGCACAAAGACATAAAACCAAAACACACAATGAAGGTTCCGTAATGATGTGATTGGAGAGAGATATATGCTAGTGTGTGTTACCTTGCCACCTCTGGGCTCTGCTGGACAGCCAGCAGGAGCGGTTCAGTGTTGATGAGCAGAGCCCAGCAGGGGAAACAGGCCAGCAGCAGGATCAGAATCCCCCTCTGCAGGGTCACCCCCACACGCTTCAGGCTACCAGCCCCAAATGTCTGGACAACCACACACACACACCTTTAGTCAGGGCAAGTTTCATATTTGTGTGTCCTATTCACTATGACACTGTTGGGAACAAGTTTCCCTTGAAGTTTACATTAGTAGTTAATGCTCTTTTGTAAAGCTCTCTCTTGGATAAAAGAATCCGCTAAATGAATAAATGTCAATGTAATTTTAAAAACAACCTTAGAGGCCTTGCAGCCATGGATAAACACTGACCTGAGATATGAGGGTGTCACAGGCTGATGCTAGACCAGCACCGATAGAGACGCCGGTGACATTGATCACCTGGATAAGCAAGACAAATGGCTTTAGGGAATATGGGGGAAACTGCCAACAAGTGAACAGAATCATTGGGATGGCTATTTCGGCTACAGCTGCTTAATGGATTTATCTGACTTTGAACGTTTTTAGTGTGGGACCACAAGACTTCACGTGATAAATCACAGTCACAGTGTATGAATCACTTCTAAACCTAACGTCGATATCATGCAAATTGATGAGGTCACACAGTCTGCTCACCGCTACTGCTAAAGCAACTCCAGCCAGCTCCGTTTTGCCCATGTGCCCACAAAACGCCGTGCTGACGAAACTTATAAGAAAGAACATCAACTGCGAAATAAACTACAAAAAGAAAAATACAAAGTGAACGGTGAATTACAGCCAAAACACATGTCAAGGAAGAATACAGTAATTATTAATTGACTGCGACACCAAATGTACATCTATATAAATGACCGTAAGTTACGGAAGAAAGAATAGCTCCCATACCACAGGTCCAGCAAGTTGTAAAAGTTGGACTACTTCATTTCGGTATTCTGGCTTTATAGTACAACTTTTCGTGTATTTTCGACAGCCACAACAGCATGCATCTGAATCTGTCTTGTCGTTACCGTCAAGGTTAACTCCGTTAGATTTCACGTCTGACTCTGCCATTGCGCAAGTACCCCCAGTATAGAATAGGCTAAACGGAGCGTAGAACTGGTAACCCTGCCGATGTTCATTCGGAACTATCAGGTGAAGATATGTGGCCACCTTCACCGTTTCAACGTCAGGGGTACACGACACGTGCTTTCCCAAACGGTAACTATGTCCAAACCCCGCCTGTTTGACCCCCTACGGCGATGACGCAATGGGAGACGGAAAAAGTGTGAGGGATATTACACTGCAGAAACAAGTGAACGGAACGAACAAAAAGATAAACTACAGTATGAATGAATGTGACTGCGGGGTCTATAATCTGTTTTATAAAGCTCCACCTGAGTCATCTTTAGCAGTTGAAATAAATTCAAGCTAAAAGTGGACGCTTTAAGCCCCCCTAATAAAAGTATTATAGCACAGAGTACACAATGCACTTGCTGTCCTTTAATTCAGTGTATTTATTGTAGGTCTACTGCAGTTGATGTAGCCTACTATATTTTTCCCCTTATTTACTATTTTATATTTTATTATATTTTCCTCTCATGTCTAAAATCTCTTATCTCGCTTTAAGAGATGGCAGAGGGCACATTTCTATGTTTTGGCTCTTTTAAAAAGCTCCATTAAGGAACATTGTAAATGCAGCCTGCTAACATGAACTGGAAACAGCGAAATAGGCGCGCATGTCACACAGTGTCTGTGTTCCGCTTTTCGCCACATCAATATGGTCTCTGCTTGGTGACTGTGGGGGAAACGCGCATCAGTGTGTTTCTACCGTAACGTGTGAAATGCCACAGCGCTGCGCTGTCCGACGAGGCAACATCACTACAATCAAGACACCGTTTACAGTCACCCTCTTCGTCCGCAGGTAAGAATTAGTTCCATTATCTGTGCCTGAGGTAGACATGGAAAGTGCAGTTCATCTGAATGTGTGCTTTTGTTCAAAACGAAAGATGCGTCCTCCTGATCCCTGCGGCCAGTGACCAAACAAGTTCATAGGCGAAATGGAAACGAACCCTTTGCTGATTATATAGTCTAGCCCATAAAAATTGTATTTTAAAATAACTTGTATCTTCGATGTTGGATCATTCTCGTAAATAAATATCATGTGGATGGATATAAAATGACTAAATGGCTGCATAAAGTTGTGCTTTAATATGAAGCTCAAATGTATGGAATGGAAAGTTTACCACTCGGTATTTGCAAATGATTCATATAACCTGTACAGCCTCGTCGATATTGTTTGGTCACTTATAGAGTAGTAGCCTAGCTTATGCCCCATTGCCCCTAATATTGTGTGCGGAATTGATGCAGAACAGTGCACCAGTCACCCAGTTGCGCGTCCCACAACATTATAAAAACGTCGATGCATGGATGTGAAAAGATCACAGCAGATGGGCAGCACTGTTGGTTAAGTGATACTTTAATGCATATGATACATTCTGTATTATTTTCAGTTACTATTGACTAAATAACCACATTTATTTTCACTGCTGACTAGTAGGGCTACTATATACACTGTTTGCTTGCACTAATAAATATAAAATAATTGGGGGATACATTTTGATCTGTAATGTGCCATTCTGGAAAACCGATGTATGATGCACTGAACTTTTCCATAGTTTACACTGATATTGTCAAAATCCACAATGTTCTCTGTTGCCATATGGATTTAATAGAAATGCATTGTGTATTTATGTTAACAGTTTTTGCCTCTTGCTTGAACACTTTTTGCAAACCTTCAGCTCATATTCCTAAAACTTTACACACAAGCACACAAGACAACACTGGGACGTAAACCATTCACATCTATGCCAAATTGAAACTCTGCAATCAAAACCTCAACAATCCTTTGTCAAAATACTACTTTGATGACACAATCATACACACTTGCATCATACTGTATGAAGACACTTTCAGATTAGAAGCACCACACTACTTTATATAAAACACTGCAGTCTTTGTGTTTCTTTGTGATTGTCATTTTCTGTAAACCTCAAAAGTGTAATTTCTGCAGTAATCAAACACGTTTTTTGTTGTTGTTGCAAAACATTTTTTTTTTACAGAAATAAGACAAATATAATCACAAATCATCCAATTGAGCAATGAAACAAAAGTTATTAGATGTGTGTTCAATAGGCAAACACTGTAATTATGTCAAGTTCAATGTATTGTAACTATTTACGATTCAATTAGTAATCAGATATCCGTTTTCATTTTCAGCGTGATGGGATGGCAATGATTAGACACTTCTGTGGAAATATCCTGCTCTTCTCCCTTCTGGCCCTCCTCTCTTTCCTTCTTCTTCTCCCCTCCGGAAAGGCTCAGCTTCCCCAGGAGCCAAGGACCACATCAGGGCTCTTTTTCACACAGACCTCCTATAATGCCTCCATTTTTGAAAATTCTGCAGCTAAGAGCTACATCAAGAGTGAGGTCAAAATGGGAGTTGTTCTCAGGTCCACTCGTGCCTCTAATGTCAGATACTCTATCACATCTGGAGACACAGAGAGTCTTTTCCAGGCAGAGGAATTTGTTCTGGGAGACTTCTGTTTCCTGCGTATCCGGACAAATAGCGGCAGTGCAGCCATCTTGAATCGGGAGGTACAGGACAACTACACGCTGACGGTGAAGGCATCTGCCACGGGAGCGTTGGATGCCTGGGCCACAGTTTACATCAATGTCCTTGATATGAACGACCTCCGGCCCCTGTTCTCTCCCACTTCCTATTCTATCGTTGTCCCAGATAGCAGTGCTATGGGTGCAAGTGTGGGAAGGGTGACAGCGACCGATGCAGATGTGGGTTCCAACGGTGAGTTCTACTACTTCTTCAAAGAGAGGGCGGAGCTTTTCTCCATCCACCCAACCAGCGGGGTCATCTCCCTCACAGGCAGGCCCAACATGGTGGAACGGAACCGCTTTGAACTAGAGGTGCAGGCTGTGGACCGCGGCATGAAGCTGTACGGTAACAACGGTGTGAGTAGCACGGCCAAAGTGGTTCTCACTGTGGAGCGTATCAACGAGTTTGCACCGGTTCTGAGTGTGGTGGCACTCAACCCATCCTGGTTAGACCTTGACCCCGTATATGCAGTTGTTACCGTGGAAGACCTAGATGAGGGTGTCAGTGGGGAAATCGAGTGGGTGTCCATCATTGCAGGTGACCCGTTAGAGCAGTTTATTGTTGATCGGTCTCCTGTGAGCAATGACTACAAGGTGAAGACCTTAGAGCCAGTAGACTGGAATACCTTTCCTTATGGCTGCAACCTGACCCTCCAAGCCAAAGACAGGGGCTCGCCTCCCAAGGTTTCCAACACCCAGGTGGTTCAGCTGCAGGTGAGGACACCAGAGCCGTTGACTATTCGATTCGAGAAGGACGTTTATAGGGTCAAGATTAGTGAGATAGCACCACCTGGCACCATAGTAGAGGTAGTAAAAATCTCCCCTGCTCCTCTCAACGTCAACTACAGCTTGAGCTCCCTCTCTGACTTACAGTATTTCACCATGAACTCACAGACAGGCACCATTAGCACCGTGAGGCAGCTGACCACCATATCCCAGGAGTTTGTGCAGATGACGGTGTCGGAATCGTTCGCTCAACTTGAAGTCACGGTTCTTCTCAGCATTGAGGACGCTAACGACAACACTCCCATGTTCCCCAGGCCCAGCTATGAGGTCTCTATCAACGAGAGTCTTCCATTGGGCACAGTCATCCTGGTGGTGTCAGCGGTGGACATGGACAAAGGGGAGAACGGTTGCATAACCCACAGCATTGCTGGTCTGCAGTCCATACCGTTCTCCATTGACCAGGATACAGGGGAGCTGACGGTCACGGAGGAGCTGGACTTTGAGTCTTCATCTGAGACATACATGTTCTCCGTGCGTGCGTCTGACTGGGGCTCCCCGTACCGAAGGGAGAGTGAGGTGAACATCACTGTCCGTCTGCTGAATATCAACGACAATAAGCCGCTGTTCGAGAAGGACTCATGCCGAGGCATGATAGCACGAGACTTACCCATTAGTCAGCACATCCTTACCCTGTCGGCCATAGACGTGGATGAACTGGACCAGGTTAAATACCAGATCGTCTCAGGGAACGAATTGGACTACTTCAACCTGAATCCAGACTCTGGGGTCTTAACCTTGAGGAGATCATTGGCGTCGGAAAATCTGAAGAGCAACTTGTTCAACCTGAAGGTGGTTGCCACCGATGGGGAGATGTTCTCCGAGCCCACGTTCGTGAACGTGTCCATCGTGAGGGGTAGGATGCCATCCCGAGGCTTCACCTGCAGGGACACCAAGGTGGCCGAGAAGTTGGCTGAGTTGATGCTGACCAAAGCATCGGACATCAGCAAGCCCAGGGTAGTCGAGGGTTACACAGACATTTTCTCAGCAAACAAACAAACCCCACAATTTGAGTCTTTTCCCACCAGTATTCTAGTGAGCGAAGACCTGGGTGTCGGTGCCAGCATCTTCCAAGTCAGAGCGCAAGATGGTGACACCGGCTTCAACGGGCGGATTCTCCACGCAATATCTGACGGCAACAAAGACAGCTGCTTCGACATTGACATGGAGAGTGGCTTGATAACCGTGTTTCAGCCTCTGGATCGTGAAAGGACTGACCGCTACGTCCTGAACATCTCTCTGTATGACCAGGGCCTTCCTCAGAAGTCCAGCTGGAGACTGCTAACCATCAACATCGAGGACACCAACGACAACGATCCACAATTCCCTCAGGAAAGCTACTGGGCCGTCGTCCCAGAAGACACGGCTGTGGGCACAGATGTTATTCGTGTCGCAGCCATCGACAAAGACCAAGGTCAGAATGGAGAGATAACCTATGCTCTGCTAACAGCTGTGCCCCAGTTTGGAATCAACAGTGAGACTGGCAGGGTGTTTGTGGCAGGCCAGCTGGACAGGGAGGCAGTGTCAGTCTTCATCTTAAAGGTGGAGGCTAGAGACAAGGCTGAGAGGAGCAGCCAGAGGCTCTCTGTTACCACCATGACCATCACGCTGGAAGACATCAACGACTGCGCTCCAACCTTCATCCCTGCTAGCTACAGTGCCAGGGTTCTGGAAGACCTACCCATAGGAACGGTATTCGCCTGGGTGCAAGCCCAGGACCCGGACACTGGCCCTGGAGGGCAAGTCCAATACTCCTTTGTCAATGACTTCAATGGAACATTTGAGGTGGGCCACCTGTTAAAATGAGGTTAAGATAAGATAAGGTTACTTATCTTAACTGGCACATGTTGTCTTGTTGGACCTGTGTGATCATAATGAACTAATTGACATGTAGACTGTCCTGTTGTGTCCTGTTGTGCCGTATTGTGTAGGTGGATGCTGTGAGTGGTGCTGTGAGGATTGGGAGGGATCTGGACTACGAGAGGCAGCAGTTCTATAACTTGAGTGTGCTGGCTGAGGACAAGGGATTGCCAAGCTTACGCTCTCTCTCCTTCCTGGAGGTGGAGGTGTGTGACGAACACACAAACACACACACATGAAAACAGCGGCACGCACGCATGTTATATATAGAACAACGCTATATATAGAATAACTGTATATTTCTGCCCAGACTTCATCAGTTAATTGCAAATTTGCACCATCAATTTAGAACATCTGTATATTTATTACTAATCTATATATTTTTTTGGGTCATCTGTTACATAACACTAACCTGTACATAACTGCTCATTTAACCAATCAGCATTCAACTAACCTGTACATAACTTATCTAAATTATCTGTATATAACTGCTTCTACTGCACTTCTGATTGGATGCTAAACTGTATTTAGTTTCCTAGTATTTATACATGTGTAATGACAATAAAGTTGAATCTAATCTAAGTCTGTCTCTGTCTTAACACAGGTGGTAGATGTCAATGAGAACCTCTATGCTCCTTACTTCTCTGACTTTGCCATAAGGGGCACAGTGAAGGAAAACTCACGGGTGGGCACAACCGTGCTAGTGGTGAGCGCCAAAGACGATGACCGCGGGAGGGACGGGGTTCTGAGGTACTCCGTCAGCGCTGGCAGCGGTTTGGGCAGCTTCTCAATCGATGAGGAAACAGGTACCTGAGTGCTCAGTGTGTGCCTGCCATTTTCTCTCTCATGGTTACGAGTTTGGTATTTTCTGGTAAGATGTGCTTTATCGGATGAGATAGTGTTGACCTGCAATCGTTTGTCTTTCCCAGTACATGGTGATTAACAGTACGCTATCTTTTAATTTCACTCATTAAATGACTTATAATTAATAGATGACAGGGTGCAATTTCAAGCTGCAGTGCGATTTTTCTCTCTGTCTCACGTTATTAGCCCCCACCCACCCCCCCCCCCCCCCCCCCCCCCCCTGCACCAGTCTGCTCTCAGTCACACTCAGTGCACCTTTCCCCAACCCATATATATGAGAGAGAGAGGGGGAGAGGGGGGAAGGGGGGTTTGGAGCCAGTGTGTTTAACAGTGTCTCACGTGGGTAATGTGCTCTGATGGAATGGGTCATTATTTCAATGAGGGCATGGTGGCAAGACAGGGCCAGGTAGGACAGGGCAGGATAGCTCTGTGGATCCTAAATTATTCATACAAACCAAGGTTTAGTTCTACTTTGCTCTGGAATTTGGGGTCAACTTTGTTCTAGGGCTCTATTTGACCTTCTGTAAGGTCAAGTTGTTGTTTAAAAGTGATACATTGCATGGCAGTTTGAGGGATCCCACTTCTCAGCCTCTCTGGTGAGGTCTACACCAGGGTACTGGAGAGGATTCAAGAGGAGCAGTGTGGTTTTCATCCTGGTTACGGAACATTGGACCAGCTCTATACCCTCTATTGGATGCTCGAGGGTTCCTAGTATCACCGGAGCAGGTGTTTGCATTCTCGGTAGTAAGTCGGACCTGTTCCTGGTGCATGCTGGACTTTGCCAGGGCTGCCTTTTGCTTTTTGCCAATGATGTTGTCCTGTTGGTTTCATCGGACCGGGACCTGCAGCATGTTCGAGAGCGGTTTGCAGCCGAGTGTGAAGCCACTGGGATGAGAATCAGCACCTCCAAATCCAGGCCATGGTCCTCGACCGGATCAGTGCAGCATCTACAGTGATGCAGTCTCTGTATCGGACCGTCAGGTGAAAAAGGAGCTGAGCCGTAAAGCGAAGCTCTGGTCAATCTACTTTCCTACTCTCACCTATGGTTGTAACCGAAAGGACAAGATCGCGGATACAAGCGATCAAAATGAGTTTCCTTCGCAGGGTGGCCAGGCGCTCCCTTAGAGATAGGGTAAGGAGCTCGGTCGCACAGAAGGTGCTCGGAGTAAAGCCACTGAATATCTCCTGGATGTCCCCCTCTGGAGGTGTTCTGGGCTTGTCTCACAGCAAGGTGGCCCCAGGGAAGACCCAGGATATCCTGGAGGGACTATGTCTCTCAGCTGGCCTGGGAATGTCTAGGGATCCCCCCGGAGGAGCTGGAGGTGTTTTGGAGAAGGAAGTCTAGGCCTCCCATCAGACTGCAGCCCCCGCGACCCGGCCCCGGATAAACGGAAGAAAATGAATGGCTGGAGGGAATACAGATTTCTTGTAATTATTCGGGAGAAACTGTGTAGAAAGTTGTTGTAGTCAATAAGTAGGCCTATAATGGTACTAAATTACAATGACTTTCTGAAATATTTTGAGAAAATCTGCCCTTGCTACCTTGTTGAGTAGTTATTTTCCCATCTGTTGCTTTTAGTAACATTTTAAAATACTGTACACAACTAACTGGGAGGCCCTGAAATTGACCTCTAAGTAGGCTAATTAGTATTGACTATAGTCTGGGGGGGAGAGGCAGCGGGCAGGAGGGGCGGCAGAGAAAGCAAGTGGAAGGGCAGAGAGAGGGGAGGCTGAGAGAGAGAATAGTGAAAAGAGGAGTGGAAAGTAAGAAGAAAGAGAGAGCAAAGTTGAGCTGCTGCACAGGCTTTCTCTTCAGTGCAGTATCTCTCTCTCTCCGTCTCTCTCTCTCTGTCTGTGTCTATCTGTGTCTCTCTGTCTTGCTATGTCTTTCTTCTCTCTCTCTCTCTCTCTCTCTCTCTCTCTCTCTCTCTCTCTCTCTCTCTCTCTCTCTCTCTCTCTCTCTCTTTCCCTCTCTCTCTCGCTCTCTCAAGCAAGCTGCCAAACCAGCACAGAGGAAGTGGCCTTCTCTTATAGGGACTGATCTTCCATAGCCAATCAAAGTGCCCACCAGCTAGCATGTACAGGTAAAGGTGAGGGGGACATACTGAAGGGAAAAGGAAAGGAAGGGAGAAAACTGACAAGTGGATGGAAAGCATGATGAAGGAGGGGTGAACAGAAACGTGGATGGAAGACATGATGAAGGAAGAGGGAGGAGAAAATCTGCTTCCAGTGTCCATTGAAAAAAAAAAGCGAAGTGTTGCATGACAACCTTTGCCTCCACCTTGTCCAAGCTGATTTAACTCACTAGAGAGAAATAGCCTTCAGTGTCTGATAAGTGTCACACACCCACCAACCACCCTTGATGCATTTAGCTGCCATGCAGAGTATCTCTGCTATGACTGCCTGTCACTATGCCTGCCCCTGGAGGGATGGCGAGAGAGAGAGAGACAGATAAAGGCGGAGAGAAATACATTCAAGGTAGACTATAGAGGAATAAGTTGTGTTATCATAATAAATAAAAGCTGGTTCCTCCATTAGTATAGACCAAGGGAACAGTCTATTCAATGGTATGAAACTTCTATTTAAAGATGTGATTTAGACCAGTCGCTACATCCCTTTGATCACATCCCGTAACCTCACTAAACACCCCCGATGGTCCAAAGTAACCCCCAATCCCCACCTCGAACACACCCACACATTTGTAACGCAAATCATTCATATGCAGACTTTGTTACACGCTCAGTCTTGTTGTGTCCCAGACAGACCCGACCCTGAAAAGCAGAGATGAAAGCACGACGGTTCGAAAAAGTATGCATTTGATCTTCACAGTCATTCTGCATACTTTGAGTACAAATTGGTATTCCTGTTAGTGCTTTGGAGAATAAAGAGACAAGCTCTTTCTCATCGGCCTTCTGTCAAACCCTTGCTGCTCTATAAGCAGGCAGCCTATGCTGCAGCATTGCTAGAGTATGACCCCGCTTTAGGTTACAACTCCCCCCTTGCAGACATTAACTTTTGAGGGAACTTTTAATTGTCTATTACGCGTCCCAAAATAAAGAGTCGGCTATGTATTTGGTGATGTTTGATGGAGAGAGGTGTGTGCTCAGCAGTAGTATGCGTGGGTTAGTTAGTTAGTTAGTTAGTTTCCCCCTTCCCACACACCTGATTCTAATGCATGTTCATTACCAGGATTTTTCAGAGCTATAGAACGACCCATACATTTGAATCAGGTGTGTTGGAGCAGGGAAACATCTAAAATATGCAGGACACCCTGGGGACCAGAGTTTGGGACCACTGGGTTAGTGAGTGCAGTCGGCTATGCGTCCAGTGTGTGCAGTTGTTGACCAGGTCCGAATGTAGCTAGCAAGTATTATTATGTGTTTCACCCATATTCTAACTGATACACCAGGTAGCGAGTGGTATTTCGAAGAGCGGGCGCATGTGTTGCAGCGGACACGGCATCCTGGATTGAGATCGACAGACGTGATGGCACAGAGGAGCTGCCATCTTTCACTTCCCGGATTCCATCAGAAAGTTGTTATGGGTGACGGGGACGAACGCTGTCTTGTCGGATTTGCGTCGAATTCGCGTTGAAGCGGCCCTCGCTGACAGAGATCAGAGTCCAGAGACCTGGGTGTCCCTGCGTGTCCCGGACGGAGATGTGATTGGCTCTGAAAAGGACGATGTCAAGGACAACATCGCCAAGGATGCTGTTGCAGCAATCGCTGCTCTGCATTCAGCTCCGAGCTCTCACGCTCGCTGGCACAGGCACACACACATAGCCTTCTTACAGGGTGACACACACACTTAACACACATAGTGTCGCACAGAAAATATCTTTGGTGGTGGTGTTTAGCAGTTCAGTCAAGACACTCACGTGATCATAAATGGATGATTTATTGATAACCATGACATGGTAATATGTTTGACTTTGGCGGAGTGGAATGTCTGAAAGGGGAGCGCTCCCTACCACCTCGAAGCGAAACATACGTGCATACGTATATGACAAGAGGCATGGAGCAATAGAGATATATATAATCCCCCTGATAGACAGACATACATACATATAGACAGACAGACAGACAACAAGGGGAGAAAGGGGATGGTGGTGGGCGGCAGCAACACTGATCATTAGACAGTCAGGGTGAGTGTTTGAATATCCGCGCTGCCTTCAAGGGCTGTCTTCCCGGACGAGGCCCAATAGGCTTGCACTAGCTGAGTCAGGTGGTGTTCATGAGTGATGACGTGTACTGCTAGTGCATGTGAGGGAATGAGTGATGACGTGTGCTCAGGTGTGTGAATGGTTGTTCATGTATACTGAGGTGTGTGAATGAATGATGTGTATACTGAGGTGTGTGAGTGAATGAATGATGTGTATACTGAGGTGTGTGAATGAATGATGTGTATACTGAGGTGTGTGAATGAATGATGTGTATACTGAGGTGTGTAAATGAATGATGATATATACTAGTGTGTGAATGAGTGATGTGTATACTGAGGTGTGTAAATGAACGATGATATATACTAGCGTGTGAATGAGTGATGACAGGGGCAGCCCGAGTGTCATGCCTGAACTGGCTCTGCCCATGTGGCACAGTCAAATTTTGCTGACTCAAGTGTTTGGGGTTGTGTGTGTGTGTGTGGTGGTGGAGGGGGGACGGGCTGTGTTTAGGGCCCCTAGGTCAGAGAGAAGCAGACAGCAGCTAAACCAGAGACAGCCTGTCTAACTCTGGGACCAGTGCATCTGAGCAACACACAGATGAGTTGACAGATGTGACATTGTCAGTCCAGTGGATTCATATATTTGCAGCTGTTTAGTTAAGGAGTGTGCGTTTGTTATGTGTGTTTTCACAATAGAGAGCTAGCCAACATCAGAACTGGTCATGTGTGGGTGTGTGTGTCACTTTTTAAGTGTGTCTAGCACAGCTTTGCAGTCCCAGCTAGAGTCCCTGAACAGGAATATTGGTTGGAGCAATGTGGTCAGATTTGATTAGTTGAAGCAAGGCTGTGTGCATGTGTGTGTGTATGTGTGTGTGTGTGCATATGTGTGTATCTGTGTGCATGTGTGTGTGTGTGTATCTGTGTGGATGTGTGTGTGTGTATCTATATGCATGTGTGTGTGTGTGTGTGTGAGAGAGAGAGAGAGAAGAGAGGCAACAGTAAGCACTCTCTAGTTTTTTGTCTGCCTTCTGGGCATTTCATTGATTATCATGCATGTCAGACTCTGCAGACTAGGCAGACATTCTCCTGATGGGTGACACACACGCATGTGCACACACACGCGTGCACACGCACAAACACACATGCACGCACACACCCCTTATGCTGTCATTTGTTCTTCTTTGACCTTCACAGGTGTGATTTACACAACCGGTATTCTGGACTATGAGACAAAGGATTCTTATTGGCTGACAGTCTACGCCACAGATGGTGGGGTCACGCCCCTCTCCGCTTCGATTGAGATCTTCATTCAGGTACATATTACTTATTGTTATTAATGACTAGTGCCCTTGATCAAATGGGTGGCACACACACAATGATTGTTGGAACTTTAGATGACTGAGGTAGTGCCTGTGATGCAGCTGGTGATGACAGTTTAGATCAGGGGTCACCAACCCGAGGGCTACTGTCCTGACAGATTTAGATGTTTCCCTGCTCCAGCACACCTTATTCTAAACTGCAGGACAGTAGCCCTCGAGAACCAGGGTTGGTGACACCTGGTTTAGATAATGCCTGTGATGCAACTGGTGATGACAGTTTAGATAGTGCCTGTGATGCAGCTGGTGATAACACGTTAGATCAGGGGTGGCCATCCCTGGTCTTCGAGAGCCACAGTCATGAAGGTTTTAGATGTTTCCCTGCTCCAGCACACCTGATTCTAATGACTGGGTCATCATCAAGCTCTGTGGAAGCCTCATAATTAGAATTAGGTGTGCTGGAGCAGGGAAACATCGAAAACCTTCAGGACTGTGGCTCTCGAGGACCAGGGTTGGCCACCTCTGCGTTAGATAGTGACTGTGATGCAGCTGGTGATGACAGTTTAGATAGTGCCTGTGATGCAGCTGGTGATGACAGTTTAGATAGTGCCTGTGATGCAGCTGATGATGACAGTTTAGATAGTGCCTGTGATGCAGCTGGTGATGACAGTTTAGATAGTGCCTGTGATGCAGCTGGTGATGACAGTTTAGATAGTGCCTGCGATGCAGCTGGTGATGACCGTTGACATAGTGCCTGTGATACAACTGGGGATGACAGTTGTTCTCAGTGGTTTTGGTATCTGTCTGGTTATCTGTAATTTCAAACTCCACATCAATTCATTCTAATGGCATGGTGGCTTAGATTCATGCAAACTGCCCCTGTCAAACCTACTCAACCGAGAAGTGCAGTCTAATTTCCCTCCTTCAGTGACGTGCATGCTTTCTACTTTTAGATAGAGGATGTCAATGACAACGCCCCGCTGACCTCTGACCCCATCTACCACCCGGTCGTCATGGAGAACTCTCCAAAGGATGTTTCCGTTATCCGGATTCAGGCTCAGGACCCGGACGCCAGCAGCACCCCCTCTCGCCTCAGTTACCGCATCACTGCTGGCAACCCTCAGAACTTCTTCAACATAAATCCCAAGACAGGTGAGAGAGACAGACAGGCAGACAAAGAGACAGACAGACAGAAAGACAGGCAGACAGAAAGAAAGACAGGCAGACAGAAAGAAAGACAGGCAGACAGAAAGGCAGAGACAGACAGATAGACAGGCAGACACAGACAGACAGGCAGGCTATCAGGAGGACCAATCAAAATGTATGAGCTCATGATCATTTCCCCTGGTATTCCCAGTATTGAGTTATTTTATACAGAGAATTGTAGTGTGTTGTTGCCTCGGAACACCATCCACATTCACCACAAGCACAGATGACGCATTCTATTCAGCAGGGACGTGGCCATGTCTTCACTTGCAGGGTGTATGATGTATAATGTACAGTACAGCTGTATAGTGCTTGGCTGTGGTGAGGACCAGCCTGATGGGTGGACAGTGTTCCCGTTGCTGCCCTAGCTTGCTGCTCTGCAGTAACACATCCATCTAGCCTGGCCTGCTTTCCTGGCATATGGGTGTCTCTCCTCATCCAATCTATTCATTGATTTGGGTTGTGAGGCCGTCCAGTCATGTGTCACAGCCATGTCACCACGGATGAATGGCACCCATGCCAACAGTGGGTATGTGTGTGTGTTCGTGCAAACAGACCTATATGGTATAATGTTGTAAGTAATGTTTGAATGACTGAGGCGTTGTGCCCTAGGGGGTTGGGGAGACCAGAGCGGATACAGTTGGTGCTCTGATTGGTTATTGGTGGCTTCTGATTGGTACGGTTGGATGGCCCCTCTCGATCAGAGTGCATACATTGAGGGTCATCGGTAGTTCAGGCTTAAGTTTGAGATCATCTGTGATGGGTTTCATCGGACTGTAATGGCTTGGAGTCTTCTTCTGAACCCACTGTTTCTGTAGCATGTGATCACTGCTTTGGGTTCATCCTATTGTCTGTAGCATGTGATCACTGCTCTTGGTTTATCCCACTGTCTGTAGCATGTGATCACTGCTCTTGGTTTATCCCACTGTCTGTAGCATGTGATCACTGCTCTTGGTTTATCCCACTGTCTGTAGCATGTGATTACTGCTCTGGGTTTATCATACTGTCTGTAGCATGTGATTACTGCTCTGGGTTTATCCTACTGTCTGTAGCATGTGATTACTGCTCTGGGTTTATCATACTGTCTGTAGCATGTGATTACTGCTCTGGGTTTATCCTACTGTCTGTAGCATGTGATTACTGCTCTGGGTTTATCCTACTGTTTCTGTAGCATGTGATCACTGCTCTGGGTTTATCATACTGTCTGTAGCATGTGATCACTGCTCTGGGTTTATCCTACTGTTTCTGTAGCATGTGATCACTGCTCTGGGTTTATCCTACTGTTTCTGTAGCATGTGATCACTGCTCTGGGTTTATCATACTGTCTGTAGCATGTGATCACTGCTCTGGGTTTATCCCACTGTCTGTAGCATGTGATCACTGCTCTGGGTTCATCCTACTGTTTCTGTAGCATGTGATCACTGCTCTGGGTTTATCCTACTGTTTCTGTAGCATGTGATCACTGCTCTGGGTTCATCCTACTGTCTGTAGCATGTGATCACTGCTCTGGGTTCATCCTACTGTTTCTGTAGCATGTGATCACTGCTCTGGGTTTATCATACTGTCTGTAGCATGTGATTACTGCTCTGGGTTTATCCTACTGTTTCTGTAGCATGTGATCACTGCTCTGGGTTCATCCTACTGTTTCTGTAGCATGTGATCACTGCTCTTGGTTTATCCTACTGTTTCTGTAGCATGTGATCACTGCTCTGGGTTTATCCTACTGTTTCTGTAGCATGTGATCACTGCTCTTGGTTCATCTCTTCAATTGGAGCTCACAGCTCACAATGTGACACAGGTGTGTGTGTTTGTGTTTTGTCTGAGTGTGTTTGTATGTACAGACATCTCTAATGACATCAGATTATCCAACCTGAATGCCCTAAAACACTCAGTTTGTGTCCACTTATTTATGAGATGAAGCCAAAGTTGAAGGGTTATTTCAATGCGTGCGTGTTCATGCATCCATAAGCATTTGTGAACGCAACTCTGCCTGTTTGTATGACTGGGCATCCGAGTGTGTGTGAACGCAACTCTGCCTGTTTGTATGACTGGGCATCCGAGTGTGTGTGAACGCAACTCTGCCTGTTTGTATGACTGGGCATCCGAGTGTGTGTGAACTTGTTTTTGGATGTCCTACCTGCAAACTGTCCTACAGCTTTGAAGCCTTATGCTTCAAACACAGGCTGCCACCAATCCATTTGAAACGTGGATAATTGATAACTCACCACCCTTCTCCCTCTCAGCCAATGGGTGTCCAGGGAGAGGGTCATAGTGCAAGTTTAGCCAATCCTCCTTTTTTTCCATTCTTGTCCAGGTTATTGATCATAAAAGGCACATGGTCTGTTCCCTGCACAGTGTCATGTCTGAGCTGGATCAAAAAGTATTACAACCTTGACTGTAGCCTGCACGAGTGGAAGAGATAAAAGGTTTTTGAATCCGATATCTGTGTGCGTGTTTTCCGGAAGATGAAACAAATGAAATATACTTCCCCGGGCTGCGATCCCATGTAGCCTTTACACACTGACCTAGAAACGCTGGGAAAGCATGGCTGAGCATTGACGTGAATCTGTCCACCCTGCGTTCTCTGGGCTGTGCAGGCACCAGGAGACAGGACACACAGCTCTACGCAGGTCTCGTTGACCCCAACACTAGTGGCTGCAACTGGATGCCAAAAAGCTTAATGTTGTGCCTGTTTAAATAGTGTTGACCGACTGGAGCTGTGTGAGACCAATGTGTAAATATGATAAAACTAATCAAGCAGGATTGGTATGATGATGTGAATGGGTATTACGCCTCAACAATTCCTCATGGTTTCCATGTCCTACACATGCATTTAGACCTAAACATGTACATATATAAACACACACGTGCGCGCACCCATACACACAGTACTAGTCTAACCGATTACAGGCCAAAAGAGACAAGAAGGCATCAGAACATTGACTCACCTGTTCTTAAGATGAAGTAATTCTGAGAGTCTCACTGTTTTTCTGTATCTTCCTTTGTTCATCAGGTCTGATTACCACAACCGCCAGGAAACTGGACAGGGAGCAGCAAGCGGAGCACTTTTTAGAGGTAGGCAGGGGGATACGGGGGGATGAGGAGGCTACAAGGTTGCAGGATCAGGTTCTCTGTAATACACACATGAGGGGTGTAATTCTGTTGCGCAAACCAACTTCTTGGGTTACAAGAAGTACATCTTAAAGGTACAGAATTTACTTCCTTCCTTCCTTCCTTCCTCCCCCTCCACTCTTCATTACCCTAATTTCCTCCTTTTCTGTGGTGGCCAAGGTCCTTATCGTTCTCCGACACCTGTGACAGTTCAGTGTTGAGAGAGGGGGGAGACAGAGAGAGAGAGAGAGAGAGAGAGAGAGCAAAAGAGAGATGCAGTATTTTTCACCCTCAAGCTTCGTATCAACTATGACGAACGTGCTCCATTCGGGATCCAAGTGTTTCAGGCCATATTTCAAACCTGGAGTCATCTGTCATGAGTTATCTTCTCAGCTCAGGAGGCAGGAGTAGGAGTCAGGTGGAGAAGGTGGAGGTTAAGGAGCAGGAGGAGAGGCAGGCGGCTGAGGAGGCGGGCGTGAAATGGAAGACAAGGTGGAAGAGGCGGAGACAGAGGGGGAGCAGTTGGAGGAATGGGAAGAACAGTTGGAGTAGCGGGAGGTGGAGTTGAGGTGGGGGGGGGGGGGGGGGGGGGTTAGAGGAGTAAGAGGTGGAAAGAAGCCGGTCTGCTCCCATCTGATAACAGCAGGTGAAGGCTCCCAGATGTATGTGTGCGATTACCATTTCTTGCTGCGCCTCCGCATGCAGATGCGAGGTATAATGCAGAGATCCTGGAGGGATACACAGCTCTCGGGGGAGGGGGGCAAACATTTTGACATGCAAACACACGTCACGTCACACTTAGTGTCCTCTTGCCCTGTGGTTCGGCAAACAGTGTTTAAAGACAAAGCAGGTTTGACGGGGTCTTCTGTGACAGGGTACTGACTTTTTTCTGCCTTCATTAACACATAGTCAAACACAGAGGCTAATCAGAGACTAATTTCTCTCTTTGTCAGGGCAAAAGACAGTGTCAGCTAAATTAGACTCATGCATGACAGACCAAAAAGCATGAGAATGGATTTAAGTGGTTTAGTATTCCCGAGCCTCACCTTAGCTCAATCCCTCCTCTCCATCTCTAGCCCCTAGCCTCATCTTCATCCCTTCCCCAAGCCCCAGCCTCATCCTTGGACCTAGCCCAATATATTTTTGGCTTAGAACCAATCCGTAGTCCAACAGGACAGCATTCAGTGTCGCTTCTGATCTGCTCAGCAGTCTGGGGGGGCAACCATCAGTACTGGCTCATCCGCTGGTATCGATCAGCGACTAGACCCGTGTCAGCACGGAGATCAATGGGACTGCCAGATTGCCCGTGAGCTCAGGTCCACATGGGCCTGGCACAATACAGGGACACACACGCACAGACACAGGCACGCAAGCGCACAAACAACCTACTTGACCCCAACCAGTCGGGCTTTTAAGACTGGCCACTCCAAGACCGGTCACCACTGCCCTGCCCAATTTGCCAGAGCGGCTTCAAGGTCACCCGTCATCATGCTGCTGGAACTTTCTACCCTTTACTGATGTCCCATAGATTAGATTAGATTAGACTAGATTCAACTTTAATGTCATCACACAGGTACAAGTACAGGGTAACAAAATACAGCTAGCATCCAACCAGAAGTGCAAAACAGTTATGTTATGTATGTACAGTTATGTATGTACAGTTATGTTATGTACAGTTATGTTATGTATACATAGGGCTCTGACTTTGGACCCCTCTTATTCTTCCTGTACATCACCTTACTTGGTCCAATCATCACATCCCATAGCATTTACATTTACATTTATTCATTTAGCAGACGCTTTTATCCAAAGCGACTTACAGTAAGTACAGGGACATTCTCCCTGAGGCAAGTAGGGTGAAGTGCCTTGCCCAAGGACACAATTTCATATAGCCACAGCCAGGGCTCGATCTCACAACCTTCCGATCATGAGGCCAACGCCTTAACTGTTGAGCTATCTTTGCTAAAATGGAACTTCTCATCATCCCAGCCAAACTGTCCATCTGAATCAACCTTCATCCTCTGCCAAGAACCTTGGGGTACCATGGATGACGAGCTCTCCCTCACAGCCCACATTGCTGCTGTCTCTCGGCCGTGTAGATTCACCTATACAACATCCGTAAAATCTGAATATACCTGTCTGAGCATTCCACCCAGCATTCCACCTGCTGGTCCAAGCACTTGTTCTCTCAAATTAACAAACTTCATCTGACAATCGTCTGGTGGTCCCACCACTCAAGAATGCCCGGTCCCAACTCAAGCTCTTCCCCTGTCTGGCCCCCCAATGGTGGAATCAACTCCCAACCTCCGTCAGAGACACTGACAGTCTCCCCACTTTTAAGAAAGGGGAGTCACGTGAGGAGTCATGTGGCTCAGCGGTTAAGCTGTTGGGCTAGTGATTGAAAGGTTGCGAGTTTGATTCTTGGCTGTGGCTACAGGACCTTCTGTCCTTGGGCATGGCACATCACACTACTTTTCTCAGGGAGACTGTCCCTATACCTGCTGTAAGTCGCTCTGGATAAGAGAATCTACTAAATATAAATGTAAGAAAAGGCTGAAGGCATTTGTTCCAGGAGTAAAATGGTACTTTTGCTGGACCTGATGTTAGTTTCCTCCAGAATCCCAATGACTCTTATTGAGGGACCTGTGGGTTAGTTGCAACCAATTGGAAATGATTGTTTTCGCTATGAGCAATATTATTGTTGCTTGCTTTCCTACAGGTACTGTTAGGTTCAGATCTAAATCTAGATCACGAAGGAGAAAGACAAAGTACACAAAGAACACAAAGTACACAATAAAACAATAATAATACTACAAACAAACAAAGAAACAATGATACAATTGTTATCATTTTACACAGAGACAACACCTTTGGAGACAACAGTCAGACAGAGATGCACTTTTGCAATCTCCCCTCCTGCTCTCCCCCTGGAGAAAACAGTCAAACAGAGACACCCTTCTTGGCATCTCCCCTGCTCTGCCTGCTCTCCCCAAGTCCATCTCTGAGGCTCCTCTTTTTATTAAAAAAGCTCACTGTTCATTTTCATAGTTCAGCATCTGAACTAAAATCTGGAAGTCGCTTTGGGATAAAAGTGACTACTAAATGAATAAATGTAATATGAATGCATGCGTGTGTTCTCAGGTGACAGTGCTTGATGGTCCTGTGTCTTCTCGTCAGTCCTCGGTGTGGGTCATAGTTCACATCCTGGACGAGAACGACAACAAACCCACCTTCTCCGAATCCACCTCCCGCGTCAGTTTGGTCGAACGCGACCGCAACAAGCGCGGCGATCAAGTGTACCGCATGCTTGCTTTCGACCGCGACCAGGGAGAGAACGCCAATGTTACGTACAGCATCGTCAGCGGCAACGAGGAGGGCAAGTTCACCATCGACTCCAGGACCGCCATGGTGTTCTCCAAAAAGATGGTCACAGCAGGAAGCTACGACACTCTCACGGTAAACATCACATCCGGTTTCGGGGGGGGGGGGGGGGGGGGGGGGGGGGGGGTTTGTTCCGCTCCCTGACACGTGACTGATGTCCCTCCTGTCCAACCAGATAAAGGCTACGGACAATGGTGTCCCTCCGCTGTGGTCCACTGCCAGACTGGAGATTGAGTGGGTGCGCAAACCCTTGCCCTCCACAGTGCCCTTGGTGTTCACGCAGAGGTACTACAACTTCTCCATCTCGGAGGCCAGCTCCGTAGCCCAGGCCGTGGGAGTGATTGCTGTCAGCCAAACGACCGCGCCCCTCTGGTTCGACATCGTCGGTGAGGTCCCGATAATGCGGGTTCCACGCGTGGAAATGCATGTGGCTCTTTTAAAACAGCGATGAGGCTTAAATCTCTGTCGCTCTCTTTCTTGCTTTCTCTCGTTTCTGGTGAAGGAGGAAGAGCGGCCAGGGAGATGTTCTACATCCCTCAGAATGGATGTGGGAGAAACTGCACGGCTGACACAGGTCTGACAGCATCCTCTGCCCTTTCCCCCCCTGCCGGGTGCTCTGTGCTCTCCCAGATAACCCTCACTCACAACTAGAACCTATTGACTAACTCTCACTGGGTTGTTTTTGACAGTCACTGTGTATACAAGAGCCTTAAATGGCAAGCCATTTGGTGTGACTTTCACGAATACCTCACGCAGAAATGAGAGGCCAGACTTTCTCAGGTGAATCAAGCGAAGCCTTTCCTTAGCGTGGCCGTGCTATATCGGCCATGGCTCTCGCAGTCAAACGGCTAATGCTAAATCCCTCCGGTAATCTCTAGCCTGCAACACTCGGGCAGTTCTAAGGAGCAGGCTCGATCAGTATTCCAGCGTGAGACGGACTTTAAGCCCCCCCCCCCCCCCCTCTCTCACTAGAGAGAAGACCAGCGCTGGCACTGAATACCCAATAACACAGAGAACCCAGAACCCTGATCAGACTGGACGGGGAAACCTGTACGCTAGCGGAGAGGGGAAAGAACTGTCAGATCAAACGCAGATTTCTGGTCTCTGTTTGGGAGCGATAAGGCTGGGGGGCTGTTTGGTCTGTGTGCTTTCTAGAGCCGGAGTTTAGTTGTTTTCTTTTGGGGGGGGGGGCGGGGGGGGGGGTGGGGGGACTGGGGGGGGTTGGCGTGGGGGTGGTTGGATGACATTTCTATGTTCCCCCTCCATCTTACTCCTACGGTTGCGTGGAAGGATTGACTTTGCAATGCCACACCGCTGGGCAGAACAGTGACGCTTCAATAAGTAACAATGTTTTCGTTTGAAAGTCTGAAAAATAAAGGTTTTGGGGTGTGAATTATGTGTGTGTATATGAGTGACTGTACGCGAGTGTGTGTCTGTACGTGAGTGCGCGTGTGTGTGTGAGTGTGTTTGTATGTAAATGTGTGTATGTGTCTGTACGTGAGCGTGTGTCTGTACGTGAGTGTGTGTGTGTCTGTACGTGAGTGTGTGTGCGTGTGTGTGTGTGCGTGTATTTGTTCTTATATATGTGTGCTTGTGCATGTGTGTATGTCTGTAAGTCGATGTGTATGCGTGTGTTTGCATGAATGTGTTTATGTTCATGCTCTTACACTGGACACATTATCACGCACACACACACGGACTTACATGCGTGTGTTTGGTACCAGGTGGCTTCGACCTGTTTCCGCTGCAGTTGGACATGGGGACTGTTGTGATAGCGAGGCAGCTGGACGCAGAGGTGCAGTCTGTCTACAACATGACAGTCCAGGTGACTGACGGGACCAATGTCGCCACCACACAGGTACGCACACACAAACACACACACAGGTATGCACACACACAAGCACATGTCACAAAGGGCTTCATATATGCCCATAGAACTGCCCCTTAAGGAAGACGAGGAAAAACTCCCAGAAAAACTCACTAGGGAGTAAAAAAATAGACACAGGATAGACACAGGTACACACACACACACAGGGATGGAGACAGGTACGCACACACACACACACGAGTACACACACACAAACAGCAACACAGGGATGAACACAGGTACGCACACACACGCACGCACATGGTTGGAGACAGGTATACACACACAGGAATTCACACAGGTACGCACACAAAAACAGCAACACAGGGATAAACACAGGGAAACCTGGACACAGTCCAGTTCACACAAGTATGAGACATTCACAGCAGCACAGGGATGGACACAGGTAGACCCATACACCCAGGTATGCACACAGAATAACACATTTGTTAGGAGCAACACATTTGCTGTTTGGTCAGGTTATAAACCTGACCCTTCGCACCAACCCCCCAGGTGTTTATCCGAGTTCTGGACAGCAACGACAACCCCCCGGTCTTCTCCCAGCCCACGTATGACCTCAGCGTGTCGGAGGACACGCCCGCAGACACCGAGCTGCTCCAGGTGCGAGCGTCAGACAGGGATGACCGGGCGAGGCTCAGCTACTCTGTCCACGGCAGTGTGGACCCGGCTAGCATGAGGCTGTTCAGGGTCAGCCCCGGGACTGGCGTGGTCTACACTGCAGACCGTCTGGACTACGAAGCTCGCACCCAGCACATTCTCACTATCATGGTGAGAAGGGGGGAGGGACAGTGGGAAGGGGAGGGGAAGGGAGGGTGTGGGCAAGGGAGGGAGGGAGGATGAAAGGTAGGGGGGGGGTGTTATAAGGGAGGGAGAGAGAGAGAGAGGGAGGGAGGGGTGTACTGGAAGGGAAGGGAGTGGGTGAGTGCAGGGGTTGGTTAGGGTGTGGGGTTAGTCGGAAGGTCCCTGGATCGAACCTTGGCTGTGTCAACAAGTCGTTGTGTCCTTTGGCAAGGCACCTCACCCTACTTGACTTAAAGGGAAATGTTCCTGTAGTTGCTGTAAGTCGCTCTGAATAAGAGCGTCTGCTAAATGACGGAAATGTAAATGTAAAAATGGGAGTGGGGAAGTTGCTGGTGAGGCAGGAAAAGTGAGAAATACGCTGTGCCCGAAATCACTCACTCATTCCCTACTCTCTACTTCCTACATAGGGAAATAAATGTAGTGGACTATATAGTGAGCTCAACAGAAAAAACGTTCGGACATTTCTCTTGGCGCCGGTAATTACATCATCGCTGTCGTACAATTAAAATGTACCACATTAATTTCGTCTCACATAATACTTGTCCATTAACTACTGCATTGTTATTAAATTTGAGTATTTTGATTACCGTCCTGTATGTTTACTTTTCGTATTTTGTTTTCTATTCAAGCGTTACAATTTTTTTCAATTGAATGAATTCAACCAACTATCCTCCGTCAAACTCCACCCCCTGTTGACTCCCTGCTGGAGCCAATTGGTTTTCTTTCCGTGCCCAGAGAACTTTTGGCAATGCATTATGGGCTATTTTGCTTTGGTTAGTGACCATCGGATGTTCACTACTTTTCGCGGTGATTTGTGGGATACATTCAGGGCACTATATAGTGATCACTAACGATTCGGACACCACTATTAAATGGCGGGATCCCTATATAGTGCTCTATGTAGGGTTTAGGGAGTGATTTTGGACACAGCCCTAGAGAGGACTTGGAAGGGAAGATGGAAGGATGTTAGCGTCACAACGAAGGAGGAAAGGAAGAGAATGGGAGGTTAGGTAGAGGATGGGAGGAAAACAGGGAGTCTTAAACAAAGGACATTTGTGAGAGATAAATAAAACATATGGTTAAGTATCTTTCTCACTCGCTCTTCAATGCCCCTCCCCCATGCTCCCCGCCCCCCCCCCCCCCACCTTAGGTAAAGGACCAGGAGTTCCCCTTCAACAGGGACCTGGCTCGTATCCTGGTGGCGGTGGAGGACTCCAATGACAACATCCCCTACTTCACCAGCACCGTGTACGACGCCGTGGCTTATGAGTCTTCGGGCCCCGGGACCTCTGTGCTCCAGGTCACAGCCCTGGATCGAGACACCGGGGTCAACGGCCAGCTCCTCTACTCCATAGAAGCAGGTACAAATACTTAGGCGTTGTGATTTCCCCCAGGCTGTCAGAGCTACTCAACCTTAATCTCACTCCATTATTACGAAAGATTGAAGATGACTACAAACGCTGGAACAAACTCCCACTCACTCTAATTGGCAGAATAGCGACAGTCAAAATGAAAACCCTCCCACAAATTACCTTAAATTACCTCCCACTACCTTTTTTCAATGATACCTACCATACCTACTGACCATTGGTTCAAAACTTCAGATTCACTTACATCTCATTTCTACTGGAAAAATAAACCCCAAGAATTGCTCATACCACTTTACAGAACTCCAAACAACAAGGCGGACTAGAAGCCCCAAACTTTCATCACTACTTTCTCGCAAATCAATTACAATATCTCCTCAAATGGTTGCAGAAACCAAACTCCCATCCATGGCTAACACTAGAACAAAACCTAACACATCCTCCCTCAATAGCAGATTTACCATTGCTCTCACAAACAGCACAACATTTTGATATTTTCAAATATATCACAATAAGCACCACTTTGACAGCATGGTGGAAAACCAATAGAATCACTAAATCCACCCTGACACCTTGTAGACTCACCCCGTTATGGCACAACCCTGACTTTTCTCTACACAAGACCCCAATTATCTTTTCTAAATGGAAAGGTAAAGGTATTACCCACCTTCACCACCTATTTGAAAATAACCAACTCCTTTCTTTCCACACTATTGTCCAGAAGTATGGGGTTGGAGAAGATCAGTTTCTTCATTACCATCAATTAAAAGCAATAATTAACAGCAAAATTAATAAAAATAGCACTTTTTACCTACAAATATTTTCCAACAGCTATTAGAAATTGTAGACCATCCACAAAAAGTAATATTTAAACTCTATAAAATGATTGCCTTCTCATCCTCAATCAACAATAACGCTCCCAATAACGAAATGGGAAAATGACCTGGAACTCTCTCCAACCCCAGACTTCTGGGCAGATATTTGCAAAAATGCATTCTCTATGACTCCTAACACCAATTTACAACTAATACAATATAACCCAAAAAAGAAGCAGGTAGAGGGCTCTGTCTGGAGCCTGGAGCAGACTGCCCGGAGCATTTCCCAGGGATTGTGGTTTCATATTTTGTTTTTAATATTATGGGCTATGAAGCATTGACTGTAAATGTGTGGCTTGTATGGGGTTTGCAGCTGAACTGTTGGCTGAGGGTCTCAGCTGCTGACTGCAGTGGGTGGAGTCTGTCTCCGCTGCTGACTGCAGTGGGTGGAGTCTGTCTCTGCTGCTGGCTGCAGTGGGTGGAGTCTGTCTCTGCTGCTGGCTGCAGTGGGTGGAGTCTGTCTCAGATGCTGACTGCAGTGGGTGGAGTTTGTCTCAGCTGCTGGCTGCAGTGGGTGGAGTCTGTCTAAGCTGCTGGCTGCAGTGGGTGGAGTCTGTCTAAACTGCTGGCTGCAGTGGGTGGAGTCTGTCTAAGCTGCTGGCTGCAGTGGGCGGAGTTTGTATCGGCTGCACTCTAATATTGGTGATTTATCTAGGCACAGTTCATGTTCTGCACTGCACAGTTCATGTTC
Organism: Neosalanx taihuensis; assembly: GCA_030340665.1. Classification (NCBI taxonomy): domain Eukaryota; kingdom Metazoa; phylum Chordata; class Actinopteri; order Osmeriformes; family Salangidae; genus Neosalanx; species Neosalanx taihuensis. The sequence continues at coordinate 5,019,110 of CM059310.1, forward strand.
TGACTGAGACAGTCAGTTTGTTCGTCAATCTGATGGTCTGCCTGCCTGTTTGCCGACCTCTCTGACATGCTCTCTAATTCTCTTTGTCTGACTGTCCATCTGACCGCCCCTTCCCCCCCTCTCCCCGTCCCCCCCTCCCTCTCCCCCCTCACCCCTCAGGGAACTCCGGCGGCGTGTTTGGCATAGACAACACCACAGGCCTCATCTTCATAGCCCGAGAGCTGGACTTGAGCTCGGTGGGTTATTACATCCTCACCGTGTGTGTCAGCGATGCTGGCACGCCCCCTCTGTCAGCCACCGCCACGGTGCGCGTCTCCCTCACGCTCTCTGACCTCTCCCTGCCCAAGTTCACCCAGAGAGAGTATCAGGCCGAGGTAAGGTTTAGGGAGCGGGGAAGGGAGGGATAAATGAATACACGGATGGATGGATGGATGGATGGACGGATAGATGGATGGATGGTTTTAAGATTAGATATGGATGGATGGATGGGTGTTCTAAATGGTTGGAAGATATACTACATCCTTGTGTTGTATACAGTATAGCATGAGCTGTTTTGTTGATGGTGAAATGTCATGATGAAGGTGAGGGAGAACTTGGCCCCAGGGACGTACCTGACCACCATCACAGCTCTCAGCCGCTCAGCGCTGATGTATGACATCACAGGGGGCAACGAGGAACGCTACTTCACCATGAACCGTCACACAGGGGTCATCACCACTCGCAAAATACTGGACTTTGAGGTGGGTCTACTTCTGAATTTTCATTAAATATATTGATACATATTGATCTTGGCTTGCATTTACATTATTCTTTTAGCAGATGCTTTTACCCAAAGTGACTTCCAAGAGAGCGCTTTACAAAAGAGCATCGATCGCTGATTATAACAATGAGATAAGACCGCATCCCCAAAAACTGCAGGTAGTAAGATTATGAAGCACATATTGTGAGAAGCCAAACAAGTGCCAAAGGGAAGAACCACATGAGCATTCAGTTAAACGAGTTACAATTAAACAACATGAACCTCAAGTGTGCAATAGTGTACCTGTAGAAAAGCAAGTTACAATACTATACCTCACAGCGAGTATAAGAATTTAAAATTAGTTACAGCTGACCAACAAGAAAACAAGTCCCTCAATAAGAGTCATTGTGAGGAAACTAACAATAGGTCCAGCCGTCATTCCTAAGTACCGTTGTGCTCCAGGAACTAGTGAGTCTTGAGCGCTGTCTTGGAGGTGGGGAGACAGTCAGCGTCTCTGATGGAGGTTGGGAGTGGATTCCACCATTGAGGAGCCAGACAGGGGAAGAGCTTGTGTTGGGCCTGGGCACTCTTGAGGGGTGGGACCACTAGACGGTTGTCAGAGGAAGACCATAGGTGGGGGGGGGGGGGGGGGGGGGTATAAGGCTGGAGGAGAGACTTGATGTAGTCGGGTGCAGTCCGGTTCATTGTTCGGAAGGTCAGTATCAGGGTCTTGAATCTGATACGGGCCATGATGGGAAGCCAGTCGAGGGAGATGAGGAGAGGGGTGACATGGGAGTGTCTGGGTAGGTTGAAGACCAGGCAGGCTGCTGCATTCTGGATCCTTTGGAGGGGGCGGGTTGCGCATGCTGGGAGCACCAGCTCTGTTTTATTTCTAAATCCACTCCACTCCACGCTTGTTCAGCGATAACAGGATTTTCCTGTTCAAGTTTAGTTCGTTTGTAAGTAAATCGGTAAATCCCATAACAAACAGAAAGAAAATCATGAGCCAATCAGAAAGCCCCAAATGACAAGTGTAATTACAAAATGAGTAGGACAGAATTGAAAAGAGATTTAGCCATTTGGATATGAATGTGTAATTGGAAAAAGGATGAACAGGCTAATTCAAATAGGCAACTTAGAGACATCGGGCAGCATGGACATGAATGAAGATGACAATTTAATCTGCACGGGAGAGTTGACTGTACAACAGGAAATTTGAGTTCATTCTTATTTAATGGTTGACAGAGCCGGTGCATTCGTCTCTATACCCGAGCATTTCTCCAAAGTTATGTGGATTTGTGTGTGTGTACGTGTCTGTTCTTGTATGTGTGTGTTACATGCATGCTTGTGTATGTGTTCACTTATGTGTCTGTGTGTTTGTGTGCCAGCGGGCAGCGTCCTACTCTCTGGTGGTGCTGGCCCGGAGCATGGCTGGGATGGAGGCCAGCGCCAGCGTCAGTGTCCAGGTGGCAGACCAGAACGACAGCCCGCCGGTTTTCCAGCAGACCAGGTAACCTGGAGCTCCTCCACCATCCCAGGATCTGCTGAGCCCTGGTCAGGACCAGGTTTCAAACCTCACTCCCAGGGCTGTTGGCGTTCCTGACTATTCCTGCTTAAGATGAAAACTTTGGGAGTCAGGTGGCTCAGCAGTTAAGGCATTGGGTTCATGGTCGGAAGGTTGTGAGTTTGATTCCCGGCTGTGGCTACATGTTGTGTCCTTTGGCATTTACTTCACCATACTTGCCTCAGGGAGAATGTCCCTGTTCTTGCTGTAAGTCGCTTTGGATAAAAGCGTCTGCTAAATGAATACATGTAAATGGAACTCCCTGCAGGTACATGGGCGTCATAAGCGAGGCTGCCCCTGTCAACAGTGTGGTCCTGGCGCAGGACGGCAACCCTCTGGTCATCCAGGCCTCTGACCGCGACCGCAACCACAACGCCCTGCTGGTCTTCCAGATCGTCGAGGACACCGCTCGCCTCTTCTTCAGCGTGGACTCAGGGACCGGATCCATCAGGTGAGGGGAGGGGGTCGGAGCAGACCACCATTTTTGGAGATGATTTCCGGGTCGGGTTGGGGTCAATGACTGTGAGTGTTCCTCCAGAACCATCTCTTCTCTGGACTACGAGACCTTCTCCCAGTTTTCCTTCAGGGTCCACGTGAGGGACAGCGGGCAGCCACAGCAGACTGCGGACAACCCTGCGGAAGTGTTCATTAAGGTACACACGCACAGGCACACTTATGTAGTTGCCAACATTGCCGTCCATTAACTTCACCTTCGGCTGAACAGTCAGTTCATGGAACAACATTTTGATCGTCACCGCCAACTGTGAGAGTAACCAGAGCTGCCTTCCCTCTGTCACTTGTACAGGTGTTGAACATCAACGACTCTCCTCCCAAGTTCTCCCAGGATGCCTATGAGACGGTCTTACTGCTGCCCACCTACCTGGGGGTGGAGGTTCTGAGACTGCAGGCCTCTGACCCTGATCTGGCCTCCGCCCTTGGGGCCAACCCTGACCTGGGGCCCAGCTCTGGGCTGGTGTACTCGCTGGCAGACAGCAACCTGGAGCACTTCTCCGTGGAGAGCTCCAGTGGCGTTTTGACCGTCACCAACCGCAACCTCCTCAAAGATCGCTACCGCTTCAACGTCAAGGTGACCGCTTGGCCAGCTACCAGGTTTACCACTTCCATTTGATGAGCTCAACCGTAGTTGCGCTCCTGACTGGACGACACATTCATCTGTGGCTCCACATAACAAGAATTCCTCTCTACAGTAGCTTGAGATACTACATGTACATTAATTCATTTAGCAGACGCTTTTATCCAAAGCCGCTTACAAGAGAGAGCTTTACAAAAGAGCATTGGTTACTAAGCATAGCAAAGTGACAGACCCCAAACAGAGCAGGCTTATAGATAATGAAACATACATTGTGAGAACCCATAAGTGCCAAGGGAAGAGCTATAACAAATGACAAGTTTAAGGTGAGTCACCGACGAACAGCAGTCTACCTAAGGGATGCACAGTAAACAATAAAGCAACGCGAACAATAAAGCAACAGCACTAGCTAGTTTCCGCACAGGGATTAACAAGTAATTCTAAACACCACCAACAGATGATATTTCTAAGTGAGTTTTGGGAAGGGAATAAGTGAGTTTTGAGCCTTTCTAATATGCACAGATACTAATATGCATACAGACGTATATAGCTGATGTTGCCTGGCATAGAGGATTGTGACATACAGACAGATAGACAGTTAGGACAGTGAGACAGGCAGAAGGTTGTGATGGACAGACAGACACACACACAGACAGACAGGAAGAACACTTTGATAGATAGGCAACACTGTGATGGACAGACAGGCAGGCAGACAGGCAGACATACAGACAAACAGACAGACAGACAGATAGAGAAACAGACAGGCAGGCAGGCAGGCAGGCAGACAGGCAGACAGGCAAACAGGCAGACAGACAGACAGACAGACAGACAGCAGACAGCAGACGGGCGGGCGGGCGGGCGGGCGGGCGGGCAGGCAGGCGGGCAGGCAGGCAGGCAGGCAGGCAGGCAGGCCCAGAACAGCTGCGTGACATTGCTGTGTGCTCTCCAGGTGTGGGACGGGCGTTTCTCCAGCACAGCGCTGGTCACCGTGTTGGTCCGGGAGGCCATGGACAGCGGGCTGCTCTTCAGCCGTCCCTTCTACTCGGCCTCCATCCCAGAGAACAGCTCCAACGTAACCGTGGTCACCGTGGTCAACGCCATCGGACACCGCCTCAACGAGCCGCTGAAGTACGTGCTGCTCAACGCCGGTGGCCGCTTCGTGGTTCGACCCACGTCCGGCGTGGTCCTGACGGCGGGGGTTCCCTTCAACCGCGAGGAGCAGGAGAGCTATGAGCTGGTGGTGGAGGCCAGCCGCGAGTACGACCGCCTAAGGGTGGCAAGGGTTACCGTACAGGTGCAGGTATGGATGGGCTTGTCGGTTTGGGGAGGTGTGTGTGTATGTTTACGTGTTTACCTTAGAGGAATTCAGTTGGAATTCACTCACTCAGCTCTCCTCAAGTCTGCACTCCTCAGAACTCATCAGAACTACAGTCTCCCTCCCCCTCTTTCCCTCTTTCCCTCTTTCCCTCTTTCCCTCTTTCCCTCTTTCCCTCTTTCCCTCTTTCCCTCTTTCCCTCTTTCCCTCCCTCCCTCCCTCCCTCCCTCCCTCCCTCCCTCCCTCCCTCCCTCCCTCCCTCCCTCCCTCCCTCCCTCCCTCCCTCCCTCCCTCCCTCCCTATCTTCCTCTAGCTCTCTCCTTCCCTCTATCTTTCCCTCTACCTCTCTCTATCTCTCCCTCTCCCCCTCTCTCTCCCTCCCTCCCCTCCTCCCTCTATCTCTAACTCTTCCTCCCTTTGTCTTTCCCTCTACCTCTCCCCCCCCCCCTCTCTCCCTCTCCATCTCTTGCTCTCTAACCGGTGGCTCTCTCTACAGGTGGAGGATGTGAACGACAGCTCCCCGGAGTTTGTCAATCTGCCGTACTACGCTGCGGTGCAGGTGGAGGCGGACCCAGGCTCGGCCATCTTCAGGGTGACGGCCACCGACAAGGACGCCGACCTCAACGGGGCGGTGACCTACAGCCTTAAGGAGGAACACAAGAATTTTGAGGTAGCCGTGTCTTGGTCTTGAGGTAGTCCTCCTGGGACCTGGTGCATGGTCAGGCGGGACTTCTATGTGTGTGTTTGTGTATAAAAATAATGTCAAAGAAGATATAATGCAATGAAAAGACTAACCAAACATTTTCTAGTAGTTTGTCTGCTACTTTCTAAGACTTGAGGGTTTAGGTTGGTTGAGGAGCTGTTCTATGGGCATACGTGAAGCTCTCTGTGACACTGCTCATAAAAAGTGCTGCCCCATCTAAGATTTGAGCCTCTCCGACCCCCAGGTGAACCCCCAGACCGGTCAGCTAAGCCTGAGGAGGTCGTTCGAGGTGGACTTATCCAACGCCGAGTACAAGGTGGTGGTGGTGGCCCGGGACGGAGGCTCCCCCTCCCTGTCCGCTGAGGTGGAGGTGCCCATCACCATAGTGAACAAGGCCATGCCCGTGTTCGACAAGCCCTTCTATGGCGTCACGGTCAGGGAAGATGTGGCGTTGGGCGCTGCCGTCCTCTGCATCAACGCCACAAGCCCCGAGGGCCAGACGGTCATCTACACCATTATGGAGGGCGACCCGTCGCTGCAGTTTGACATCGGCTTCGACACGGGGGTCATTCGCGTGGTGTACCCGCTGGACTATGAGAGCACGCAGTACTACCGGCTGACGGTGAAGGCTACGGACACTCTGACAGGGGCACGGTCAGAGGTGGATGTGGACATAGCCGTGCTGGACGTCAACGACAACCCACCGCTGTTCCAGAAAACGGCGTACTTTTCGACGCTGGCCGAGAACTCCATGATTGGAACAGCTGTGCTGCAGGTGTGTGTGAGAGTGAGAGAGGGTGTGCGTGCATGTATGTTTATGTGTTTGTTGATGTTACATCCTAAAATAATGTAATGTAAGTAATGTCTTGTTTGCTATCCTAGGATATCCTGCCCTTTGCTCCCTAGGCCTAATTTGGTCTGATAATCCAAATATAATACGGTTTCAACCAAAATCGAATCCTAGTCTGCTAACCCAAATCAAATCCTTGTCTAACCTGAGTCTATTTTCCCCACATCTTATTCTAATGCAAGTCAAATCATAGACTAACCCTAGTCTGCTAACATGAATCAAATCCTTGTCTAACCTTGGTCTATCAGCCCACATCTAATCTGAGGATTTTACCCTATTAGTCCAAATCTAATCCTGGTTTAACCCAAAATCGAATCTTAGTCTAATCATAGCCTAACCCTAGTCTGCTAACCCAAATCGAAATCTACACTTTCCTGTGTGTCCAGGTGCTAGCTCTGGACCTGGACTCAGAGAGGAACGCAGAGGTGACCTACCAGATCCTGTCAGACGTCTTCAACAGCACAGATTACTTCCACGTGGACAGCAGTAGTGGCTTGGTCCTCACCGCGCGCATGCTGGACTACGAAGTCGTCCAACGCTACAACTTCATCATCCGGGCAACCGACCAAGGGGAGCCCCCGCTCAGCAACGACGTCACCGCCACGGTGATGGTCACCGACACCAATGACAACCCGCCTGTTTTCAGCCAGGGGACGTACGAGGCGTACGTGAGCGAGCTGGCACCCAGGAGACACTTTGTGACCTGTGTTCAGGCGTCGGACGCGGACGTCTGTGATGCCGACAAGCTGAGGTGAGCAAAAGGACGGTCTAGTTCCTCGACTGGCTCCCCCTTACTGTCCAGAACATTCTAGAACCAAATCCATATTCTGTTTGTCACTTGGTTAAAACTGATCTCAGTTCATGGCTTTTCCGAAAATTGGATTCTTCATTAGATTCGATTCGGTTCAACTTTAATGTCATTACACAGGTACAAGTACAGGGTAACGAAATACAGTTACCATCCAACCAGAAGTTGTTAGTGAATGACTGAGAATGAAGGAAACTAATATTTTTATGTAATTTATATATAAATCCCCCAATCCAGTCATTTTTACCCCTCCTAGAAACCACGTACTGCATGATGTGCTCAACATTCACAGTACATCTGGTTGCTTAGCAACGACCATTGTTGTTTCTTGACATGGTAGATATGAGAGATACATGTATAAATAGGTTGATGAAAAGATATTGAGTTGGCATATTCTGTACTGGAGCGAAATGAATTAATTCATTAAATGACATGTTTGCGTTGTCTGGGGCTGTTGAGGCAGGAGGTAAAGACAGTGGTGGGTCGTGCATTTCAAACCTGGGTCTTCAGTGAGGTCCTACACAGTCCCACCACAATGAATCCCCCTCTTAATATCATCATTATGATGCCATGGCTCTAGACACTATACATTTAGACAGAAACGCAATGGGTGTTTAACGCAGTATAACGTATTGTCCTAACAATGTCTCGCTTCTCTTGAAAAGTTTGTCTTGACACCAAATCGATATCTTCTTCTCCTTCTGCCATTGTGGCTTGAATTTTTTTTGTAGTACATGAATTACTGCAATATCCCTCCCTGGAGGACAAATAAAGGTTTATCTAACTAGCCGGTTATCATGTTTAGTTTGCTAGCTCTGCATAGCCCTGCCACTCATCCAATCAAAGACCTACGCCAGCTAGGAGGCGTACATAGGGAACTCGAAAGATGATTGATTAATGAGTTTCAATTCCATTCACTTTAAGTTACAGGTGCCTGTACTGTTGATTCTGAAGGCCTGAGGGCAGATTTTAGATCCTGGCAACACATGATGGCTGGATACAATTGGATAAAAGCTCTAAAAAAGGGCCAGCCCTCAAAATCTCAACCTGAGGCTGGAAGCAGTGTGTGCAATCGAGAGGAAAGCAATGAAATGAAGAGTATAACTATGCAGAGTAATTTAATATTATTGGGAAAATATATCAACACGAAATACATAATTATTATTATTTTAATCATTTATTTTACATAATTATAATGATGTTTAGACCAACAGAGAAGGCCTTGCTGGCTCTGAAGGCCCACCATTGGGTAAAGATGACCCTTTTGGCATTTCTAGGGGATATTGGCGATTGTCGTTCCTGTTTGTCTGGCTGCAGGTACAGCATCCTGTCTGGAGACGAGAGGATGACGTTTGGGATGGACGCCGAAACTGGGGTGATCACTCTGTCCAGCCAGCGCAGGCAGGGCATGATGGGATCTTACCGCCTCAATGTGTCTGTGTCAGACGGGGTGTTCACCAACACAGCACAGGTAGGCTGCCTCAGACATCACCAATACTGAACATGATGATGATTAGAAGGGGAACGACGTATTGTAACTTTTGCCTTGAACTGTCGCTTCATAGCAAAACAGGTTGTGGGTTTGATTCCTGCTTGGAGCACTGTTCGCTACTCTACCAGGCTTCAGTGTGGGGTTTGATTCCTGCTTAAAGCACTGTTCGCTACTCTCCCAGGCTTCAGTGTGGGGTTTGATTCCTGCTTAAAGCACTGTTCGCTACTCTACCAGGCTTCAGTGTGGGGTTTGATTCCTGCTTGGAGCGCTGTTCGCTACTCTCCCAGGCTTCAGTGTGGGGTTTGATTCCTGCTTAAAGCACTGTTCGCTACTCTACCAGGCTTAAGTGTGGGGTTTGATTCCTGCTTGGAGCACTGTTCGCTACTCTACCAGGCTTAAGTGTGGGGTTTGATTCCTGCTTAAAGCACTGTTCGCTACTCTACCAGGCTTCAGTGTGGGGTTTGATTCCTGCTTGGAGGGCTGTTCGCTACTCTACCAGGCTTAAGTGTGGGGTTTGATTCCTGCTTAAAGCACTGTTCGCTACTCTCCCAGGCTTCAGTGTAGGGTTTGATTCCTGCTTGGAGCGCTGTTCGCTACTCTCCCAGGCTTCAGTGTGGGGTTTGATTCCTGCTTGGAGCGCTGTTCGCTACTCTCCCAGGCTTCAGTGTGGGGTTTGATTCCTGCTTGGAGCGCTGTTCGCTACTCTCCCAGGCTTCAGTGTGGGGTTTGATTCCTGCTTGGAGCGCTGTTCGCTACTCTCCCAGGCTTCAGTGTGGGGTTTGATTCCTGCTTGGAGCGCTGTTCAATACTCTCCCAGGCTTCAGTGTAGGGTTTGATTCCTGCTTGGAGCGCTGTTCAATACTCTCCCAGGCTTCAGTGTGGGGTTTGATTCCTGCTTGGAGCGCTGTTCGCTACTCTCCCAGGCTTCAGTGTAGGGTTTGATTCCTGCTTGGAGCACTGTTCGCTACTCTCCCAGGCTTCAGTGTGGGGTTTGATTCCTGCTTGGAGCGCTGTTCGCTACTCTCCCAGGCTTCAGTGTGGGGTTTGATTCCTGCTTGGAGCGCTGTTCGCTACTCTCCCAGGCTTCAGTGTGGGGTTTGATTCCTGCTTGGAGCGCTGTTCGCTACTCTCCCAGGCTTCAGTGTGGGGTTTGATTCCTGCTTGGAGCGCTGTTCAATACTCTCCCAGGCTTCAGTGTAGGGTTTGATTCCTGCTTGGAGCGCTGTTCAATACTCTCCCAGGCTTCAGTGTGGGGTTTGATTCCTGCTTGAAGCGCTGTTCGCTACTCTCCCAGGCTTCAGTGTGGGGTTTGATTCCTGCTTGGAGCGCTGTTCGCTACTCTCCCAGGCTTCAGTGTGGGGTTTGATTCCTGCTTGGAGCGCTGTTCGCTACTCTCCCAGGCTTCAGTGTGGGGTTTGATTCCTGCTTGGAGCGCTGTTCACTACTCTCCCAGGCTTCAGTGTGGGGTTTGATTCCTGCTTGGAGCACTGTTCGCTACTCTCCCAGGCTTCAGTGTAGGGTTTGATTCCTGCTTAAAGCACTGTTCGCTACTCTCCCAGGCTTCAGTGTGGGGTTTGATTCCTGCTTGGAGCGCTGTTCAATACTCTCCCAGGCTTCAGTGTGGGGTTTGATTCCTGCTTAAAGCACTGTTCGCTACTCTCCCAGGCTTCAGCGTGGGCTTTGCTCATTCGCTTTGTGCCGCTAAGAACCCAAATAACAGCATGCAGAACATTTCCCTCTCCTGTCCAGACATGTGGGTAGAACATGTGGGTAGAACGCATGTCACCTCAATGTGGCTTAACACTGCTCCTGTCTAGAGGGAGGACAATGTCGAGAACACATTTCCTCTGTGCGTGTGTGTAATATCTACCTGCATGCATGCTGTGTCATGCTGATAGACAAATACACATTTCTTCTATCGATGATGATGACGATTTGTCGGTCGCTAAATGAAGAATTGTAAGTGATTTAGGAATGACGTAAATACTGAAGATTGACGATGATGGCGGCGATAGGGGCGATGGTGAAAATGAACCGGATGACTTGATGACATGCTTCTGCCACACTGTGTGTTATTGTGGGAGCATCCAGCTAGCAGGGATGTTAACAGTGGTTATGGTAGTGGTGATGACTATTCTTCTTCCAAGGTCAACGTGCGCGTGTTGGGCGCCAACTTGTACAGCCCGGTGTTCAGCCAGAGGTTCTACCTAGCCGAAGTCAGAGAGAACGCCCCCGCAGGGTCAAAGGTCATACAGGTAGGAAAAACCCTAGCCAACCAGGAAGAAAGCTCCATCGCGAGATCAGAATCAGAATGGAATCACAAGGGGGTTTATTCGCTATGCATTCACTGTGGCAGAAATTAGCAAACACAGAACATATGTGGCATACTAATAATAAATGAATACAATGTAAAATACACTACAGATATGATACAGATAAACAAATAATACAAATGTTACAAATAATACAAGAAGATCCGAACCAAATTGAGCAGATAACACAAGCTTTGTAGATGCGTTGTTCATGTAAATAGTGCTGCTCACCTTCCCCCTTCAGGTGCGAGCCACAGACGAGGACATGGGCTTATTCGGTCAGATCGCCTACTCCTTCATCAACGACCTGGGAAAGACTCAGTTCAGCATCAACCCAGACGGGCTCATCACCACCTCCCAGAAACTGGATCGAGAGAATCCGCTCAACAAGGACGTTGTTTTGACCGTCATGGCGCTGGACGGCGGAGGTGAGCTAACCGTCTTCGCGTCTTCGTGTCGCCAACCACCTTCGGTGTGAACGAAAGGCAGATTAGCAGGATTCCCATTCAATGAGTTTTTAAATCCCGGTCTTAAAGGGGATTCGGAGGTGTACGCGGAGCTGTAATAGCTCTGTGCTGGTCAGCAGCATGAAGAAGTAAAGTTGGCTTATAATATTTTCGCCCTCTCTCTCGCAGGAATCAGAACGTCACATTCTTCATTACATTTACATTTATTCATTTAGCAGACGCTTTTGTCCAAAGCGACTTACAAGAGAGAGCTTTTACAAAGAGCATCAGTCATTGAGCATAGCAACGTGATAGACCCTGAACACAGTTGTTTTTTTAGATCGTGAATCATACATCATGAGAACCAATAAGTGCCAAGGGAAGAACTATAAATGCATAACACAACAATTGTGAACATAAAGCAAGAGATACAACAAACAACACTGGAAAGTCACCATATGGGGACCAACAGATTGTTCTAAAGCACATTAGATTATGTGAAGTTCCACACTATTCCTAAGTGCCATTAAATTATTTAAATAGGTGAGTTTTAAGCCTTCTCTTGAAGGTGAGAAGGCAGTCTGTGCTTCTGATGGAGGTGGGGAGTTGATTCCACCATTGGGGAGCCAGGCAGTGGAAGAGTTTGTGTTGCGCTCGGGCGCTCTGAACTCCCCCCCCCCCTAAAAAGCAAAAACGGAATAGAAAAGTACCCACGAACCCGTGTGTTTCCTCCAGGTCGTGCCTCCTTCTGCACCGTACGCGTCGTCCTGGCGGACGAGAACGACAACGCCCCTCTTTTCCGGGCAGTGGAGTACCGGATGAGCATCAAGTCAGATGTGGCTAAGGGCTCGCTGGTCACCCAGATCCAGGCCACGGACCTGGATGCGGGGCCCAACGGAAGGGTCAGCTACTCCCTCTACAGTGAGGCGCGCCTTCCCCTAGTCGACGTGCTGGAGGTTTGCACTGAACTTTATTGACCCTGTACTTGTCTCTCTGGTTTTCTGTTATTAATGTATGTAATGGTCTATATGCGTGCAAAACTAGATTGAACCAGTTTTTCAATTTCACTAAAATGAATTTGATTTGGGACATTTTGAATGTATATTGCAAGGTTATTTGTCTGACGTCCCCCACCATTAGGTGGAGCCGGACAGCGGGTGGATGGTGACCAAAGGCACTGTAGACCACCTCCAGGGCACCATCCTGTCCTTCTTCGTCAAAGCTACCGACCGGGGCACACCGGTCAAACACTCCCTGGTGTCGGCCTTCATCCATGTCCTGCCCCCGGATGCCTTCGTACCCTCCTTCACCCAGCCTCAGTACTCCTTCACCATCCCTGAGGACACTCCCGTGGGCACGGCCCTGGGCTCCGTCTACCTGGGGCCTGGCCAGACAGGCTCCTTCACCGGGGTAGGTGGGGAGACCCCCGAGAGCAACTCAGGGGGGACCTTCCTGGTGGATCGGGAGACAGGCCTCATCCGCCTGGTCGTGGCCCTGGACTACGAGGCGGTCAGCATCTTCCGCTTCAAGGTGATGGCCACCACACGCCGAGACCTGATCGAGGCCATTTCCACGGTGGACGTGGAGGTCAAGGTTGGTGTGACGTCCGACTCCGAGGACACCTTCTCTGGGAAATCTGCTTCTCATAGAAATAAAGAAGCAAGGAATTTAAAGAAAAAGTATAAACCGAAGCTTCTCATGTAGATGTTACTGAAAGGATTAATTTATGTACTGTATTTTTTGCACTATAGGGCGCACTGGATTATAAGGCGCACTGTCAATGAATGGTCTATTTTTGATCTTTTTTCATATATAAAACGCACCGGACTGTAAGGGGCATTAAGAGGAAAAAAACAGATAAATCCGCGTCGTAAGCGTGTCTTTTGACAGGTGCCACTTTGGGATCCTTATACACACACTGTAATATTATGGTGAAGCACAGTACGTATTACTCCGCGACGCACCTGGCTACGGTAGCTGTAATGCTGGGGTCAGTAAGCAAAACCAAGTCGCTTTGGATAAAAGCGTCTGCTAAATGAAATGTAAAATGTAAAACCAGAATTAATCCATATATAAGGCGCTTTGGATTATAAGGCGCACTGTCGTGTTTTGAGAAAATTAAAGGCTTTTAAGTGCGCCCTATAGTCCGAAAAATATGGTAATGATTTATTAATTAATATAGGATTCATTTATAATCATTTAAATCAGGGGTGTCCAATCCAGGTCCTTGAGAGCCCCTGTCCTGACAGTTTTAGATGTTTCCGTGCTTCAGCACACCTGATTCTAATGAATGATTATTATGAGGCTTCCACAGAGGCTTGATAACGACCCATTCATTAGAATCAAATGTGCTGGAGCAGGGAAACATCTAAAACTGTCAGGACAGGGGCTCTCAAGGACCAGGATTGGACACCCCTGATATACATAAACAGGCAGAGAAGAGACTGAACACAGAGCCAGTCGATAAATCATCTGGCAGGGACCCAGATTAGATGTGAATCAACTACTGAACATGTCCTGAAGTAAGAACAAGCACGTAAAACATTTACATTTAGTCATTTAGCAGACACTTTTATCCAGAGCAATTTACAGCAAGAACAGGGACATTACCCCTGAGGCAAGTAGGGTGAAGTGCCTTGCCCAAGGACATCGTCATACCACATGACTCCCAGCCATTCAGTCGCACAGTCAGACAGTAGAAGTTAGGCCTGTAAAAACCATGAGAAAATGCACAGGAGAAGCTTGTATTAAGGCTTGATGAACACGCTGAAGAACATTCATCCACAATAATCCAACTTGAATGTCATATACTGTATGACCTTTGATGAACCAATCAGAACTGGTGTTTTCGATCCCACATCTCATCAGTAATTCCTGATCCGTAGATACGAATTCCAATAGTCCAATTTACTACAATGAGGTGAAAACCACCCGTTTGTAAAGTGCTTCTTTAGACATGTCATTTGAGACACAGAGGCTCAAGTTATCAGATCTGTCTGCTGTCTTCTGTCTAACTACAGGTTCTAGATGTGAATGATAACAAGCCGTCCTTCGAGACCAGCTCCTACGTTGCCATGGTGATGGAGGGCATGCCAGTGGGCACTAGGGTGGTGCAGGTTCGGGCTCTGGACCCAGACTGGGGCTCCAACGGACAGGTATGCTCCAGGAATTGTTCTTTAGATGATGATTCTGATTGGTGATCGTTCATATTCCTAGTTTGATTGACGTGAGTCTACATGCTCTATGTTGACCCTGGACACTCCGTACGACCTGACCAGGTCACATACAGCATCGGACCCTCGCTCAACCAGAACCAGGCTTCCGGAGGCACAGGCGCCACGCTGAGCCGCTCCGCCAACACGGCCGCTGTATTCGCCATCGACAGCAAGACGGGCTGGATCACCACCACGGGCGTCCTGGATCACGAGTCCTGCCCCAGCTACACCTTCGCGGTGGTGGCGTCCGACCTGGGCGAGCTGTTCTCGCTCTCCTCCAGCACCGCGGTCACCGTCACTGTGGCGGACGTCAACGACAACCCCCCGCGCTTCGAGAGGGAGTTCTACCGGGGAGCAGTGCGGGAGAGCGACCCAGTGGGGGAGGTGGTGACTGTTCTGAGCACCAAGGACGGGGACAGCTCGGAGCAGAGTCGGCTGGTCAGCTATCACATCACTGGTGAGACCAGGTCACGTCTGGGGGAGACGCAGGATCTAACAGTCCAGAATTGACAGCTTGCCAGATCCGCTTGACGTCGTCGTTTTGACAAGGCTATGATCAGTTTTTCCTCCCTCTCTTTCTGTCTGGTGTGACATTACTGGTTGATAGCTAGCAGCTTTGACTTGCCAATAAACACATCTCATAAACATCGCTATAACTCTTTCTTCCTCCCCCTCCTCTTCCCTCTCCCTCTACTCCTCCTCTCCCCCTCCCCTCCTCTCCCCCTCTCTCTTCCCGTCCCGTCGCCTCTCCCTCCCCCTGCCTTTCCCCCCTCTCCCTCCCCCTTCCCCTCTCCCTCTCTCCCTCCCCTTCTCACTCCCTCTCCCATTCCCCTCTCTCTCCCCCTCCCACTCCTCTCCAGGGGGGAACCCGCGGGGAGTTTTCGCCCTGGCTTCCATCCAGGGGGAGTGGAAAGTGTTTGTGAACGGGCAGTTGGACAGGGAACAGCAGGACTGGTACCTGCTCAACATCACGGCCAGCGACGGCCTGTACGTCACTCGCACTTCAGTGGAGGTCACCGTCATGGACGCCAACGACAACAGCCCTGTCTGCAACCAGGTCAGGGGCCACAGGGGTCACAGGTCAGGTCGGGGGCCACAGGCCATGGGCCAGGTCAGGGGTCACAGGCCGTGGGTCAGGTCAGGGGCCACAGGCCAAGGGTCAGGTCAGGGGCCACAGGGGTCATGAGTCAGGTCAGGGGCCACAGGCCATGGGCCAGGTCAGGGACAACAGGCCATGGGTCAGGTGGATACTTATATAAGAGAGAAAGAACGAAGATCAGAATGATAGAGACAGAGAGAGGGAGGGGTGGAGAGAGAGAGACAGAGAGAGAGAGAGGGGTGTAGTGTGAGAGAGAGGGAGAGCGGGTGGGGCAGAGAGAGAAAGAAGGGTAGGACAGAGAGAGATGTGATTCGCCAAGGCATTACAAAAATAAGAAAAGTGTCAGAAAGATGGCCAGGTGCAGGACTGGAGGAAAACCTTCAGGGCTTTTCGCAGTGTTACAGCCTCGCTTAGTGTGTTCTGGGAATGCTGCCCTGGAATGACAGCTGGATAAGTCTGTCTGAAGCAGAGGCAGGGTTTGGCAGTGACACTTCTAACTGCATGTCTACACCACAGGGAATCCGCCCTGCACAGGGCAGTACTACGTGTTTCATTTCACAGTTTGTTGACGGCGAGCCATACGGCTTTCTAAAGTGCATGTGTGTTTGTGTGCCAGGCGGTCTACAGCTTGTCCTTCCCCGAAGATACTCCTCCTAATAACGGCATCTTGACTGTGGCAGCCACTGATGCGGATTCTGGATCTAGTGCTGAAATCCAGTACTCGCTGTTCGGGATCGGAGTGGAAGATTTCTTCATGGATGCCAACACGGGTACGCACACATAGACACTCACAGACAGACAGACAGACACACACACAGAGACAGAGAGAGAGACACACACACACACACACACACAGACACAGACAGACAGAGGAAAATCACACTTCACCGAACAGGAACATTAAAACACACCTGATGTTGATTGACCCAGTTTGTTTGGACGTTGTGTGTGTGTGTGAAGTCAGACTGCTGAGCGGTTAGGGAATCGTAAGAGTGTCTGCTAAATGTAAGTGTTTGTGTGTGTGTGTGAATCCAGGTGAGTTAAGGACAGCCTCCCTAATGGACCGTGAAAAGACAGCCAGCTACAAGCTTATCGCCCAGGCAACCGACGGAGGCGGGCTCTTCTGTCGTTCAGAGATTTCCCTCAAGCTTTTGGACGTCAACGACAACGCCCCCTCGTTTTCTTCCAGCCAATACCTGACCACGGTTTACGAGAACGCCGCCCCTAAAGCTCTCTTGACCAGACTGCAAGCGAACGACCCAGACGAAGGTGGGCCAAGGGCATTTAGAGAAGAATGATGATGATTGATCAATTGATGTTGTTCAGCAGTTCAGCTGTTCAGCAGGTTTGGCATGGGAAAGTGATCAAATAAAGCACACCTAATCATGTGCCTATTATATATGTAGATGTGTGTGCGTGTATGAACGTTTGTGTGTGTCTGTGTGTGCATTTGTGCGTGCGGGCCTCTGCGTGCATCGCTCCTTGAAAAATGGTATAGTCTGTACATAATAACCCGATCTGCATTTAAATTGTGAATATTACACATTACAACCCCTAGTAGTGGCATGTGTGACCCTAAGTCAATAGGGTTGTATCTCCCAGCTATTTATCTCCGGTCAATTTTACATCTCAAGATCTGTATATATTGTATCCCAGCACTCTATTTTAGTCCCAGCCTTTACCCCTTTTGTGCATTTACTTACTTATTGTGCCCCCATTCCTTTATCCCTGTGTGCACTTTTCTACTCTTTTACCTCACACCCTTACCCCTGTGTGCTTTGACGAGACTGTGTGCTGTTGTTGCTAAAGCGTTGTATCCAAAGCGACTTGCAAAAGTCTGCTAAATGAAGTATTATTATTATTATTAAAGAGTTTCCCCTCGGGGATTAATAAAGTATTCTGAATCCTCCCACAGACCTGAACCGCATGGTGGTCTACACCCTGCTGGACTCGGCCGATGGCTTCTTCTCCATCGACCCGGTGTCGGGCGTGTTGGTCCTGGAGAAACCCCTGGACCGCGAGACCCGCGATTCCTACCGGATCAGGGTCCAAGCGGCGGACCGCGGGGGCCAGCAGGGGGCACTGTCCTCCCAGACGGAGCTGACCGTGGTGGTGCTGGACGTCAACGACAACGCCCCTGTGTTCCTGAGGCGGGACTATGCCGTCACCGTGCCTGAGGACGTGGCCTTGGGGACCGAGGTTTTGAGGGTATCTGCCAGCAGCGCTGATACAGGGCCCAACGCTGAGATCAGCTACAATATACGGTCCGGGAACGAGCTGGGGAAGTTTGCCATAGACGGCACCTTGGGTGGGTGTGCGTTTGTGTGTGTGGTTGTGTGTCTATCACATTTACATTTATTCATTTAGCAGACGCTTTTATCCAAAGCGACTTACAAGAGAGAGCTTTTACAAAGAGCATCAGTCATTGAGCATAGCAACGTGATAGACCCCGAACACAGTGGATCGTCTATAACAAAATCAGCGTATCAATATTAGCATTTTGATGTAATTTTCTTCTTAAATGGCCATAACTTAGAGCAGTGGTGGCACTACACCAGCTGATTTCAATAACGAGTTTCTCCACTTAGTGAAATCAAACTCGTTAGCGGAATCAGCTGGTGTAGAGGCTTGGTTGACACGAAAACCTGCAACCTCTTGGCCCGCGATGGCACGAGTTTGACACCTTAGAGCAACCCTCTTCCCTTTTGCGTGTGTATATATATGTGTGTGTCTGTGTGTGTGCGCGTGTGTGTGACTGCAGGCTCCATCTCCATAGCCGATGATCTGGACTTCGAGGTGTGTAAAGACTACTTCCTGACAGTAGAGGCATGGGACGGCGGATCCCCTCCCCTCAGCGCGGCTACCATGGTAACCATCGAGCTCATGGACGTCAACGACAACGCTCCGACCTTCAGTCAGGACATCTACAACGTCCTGGTCAGCGAGGACGCAGCAGTCGGACAAACCATCACCAGGGTAACCGCCAGTAGGATTATTACCGATGTATTTCGGCTCCGTGGCTGGTTGTGCGCGTACGTGACCAGGCTGTTGGTGTTTGTCTTCCTGTAGTTGCTGGCTGAGGATTTGGACAGCCAGGTGAATGGCCGCATCACCTACTCTATCCTGAAGGGTGACCGTGGAAACCAGTTCTGGATCGATCCGCAGACAGGCCTGCTCAAAGTCAACAAGCGTATGGATCGAGAACTGGTAGGGGAACCCACACACACACACACACACACACGCACACACAAACACACACACACACACACACACACGACTCATGGCTTCATAATATGAATTTACTTTGAACTAACCAATACTCACAACTAACTTGTGGCTAATGACCATATTTTCCTTAAACCACTGAGCAGGATACTATGTATTTGGATATACTGTATGTTGTAATTTCCAAACAACTACAAATTTTCGAATGCGGGAGTGCCCTGATGTCCAATCAAATTCAATTTGTCGGACCCTTTTTAGCCCTTTATAGCAAGCAGTATCACAAAGGGCTTTATGTATGGCCATAGAACAGCCCCTTCATCAGTGGTTCTTAACCTTATTGGAGGTACTGAACCCCACAAGGTTCACATGCGCATTCACCGAACCCTCCTTAATTGGTGGTGTCATCACAAACTGATGTGAGTTAGATGTGCGTCTTGACCTCCGCCGAACCCATGAGATTGACTCACGGATCGATCAAACCCAGGTTAAGAACCACTGCCCTACGCCCTCTTAACCAGCCCAGCTGACAGTAACTGAACCCCCCCCCCTCCCCCACAGCAAGTAGTGCTGGGATTGAGCAGTAAGGGGAAGCTTCCCAACGCTGTGAACTAGTGCAGCCATTCAGCTACAAAGAAGGCCCTAAACAAAACAAGAAAGTCAGCATGTTGTCGAGGAGACAAGCTCTCTATGTCCTGCCCCTCCCCCCCACACACCCCCCCTGCCCCACCACCTTTCACCTAGCAAAACACATAAACTCACCTCAGTATCCATGTTACCAAGTTAAACAGAACACATACAACCTGCTGTGCCGCGCAAGCACCCGGTATAGCACAACCATGCTACGCTCAAGTCCCGCACTTCACCAGCCATGAAAATAGAAGGAAAAAAAAGGTTTTCCATCCGTCGTAAATGTTGAGACGGTGTCGGCCTTTCTGATTGAAGCAGGTCTACGTGAGAACGCCCTGACCCCTGCGGTTTCCCCTTTTGATGAGAGAAACCACCAGATACCTGGTGTCTTGGGATCCTAATTTCCTTGTAGGGTTACAGGATGTGAGGAGATCAGAGAGATGGGGGGCGGTGGTAATCCGTGAAGTGATTTGCATGTCAGGAGTGCAACTTTGAAGTCGACCTTGTCTAGGATCGGGTGCCGGTGTAGAGAAGCGAGAGGAGCTTTAATGCAGTTGCATTTTCTGATGCTGATGGGTAAATCTTGCCGCAACGTTTTGCATCAATTGAACATTGTAGCCAAAGGTATTTTTATTTTATTTATTTATTTCAGGGACAGTGCATATTAATCCACATTTACATGTAAATATATATAAAGGCTATTTTTCATCTGTAGTCCCTGGACAGATGTTAAAATGTCACCCTAAACATAGTAAAACATAGTGAAAGTACAGTTGTTATTACAAAGTTAAAATGCGTCACTCTAAAATCATACAAGAGACACACACTTTTAACAGACAAACCTTGAACACTTACACATAACAAAGAAAACAGCAACAAGGAAAACAAGTAACAACAATCAACCAAAAACAATCAAAAGGCAAAAGTCCAGCAGGGGGCAGCAAGAGGGGAATGGGTTAATGCTGACAGGTCTGATTGTCAATGAGCCATTTTTTTTTTACTGAAATTTAAAAGAAGCGTATGTGTTGATGTTTCTGATGGTGATGGGGGTGTTATTCCAATGTTGAGAAGCTCGGACAGAAAAGGTGGTTTGACCAAACAGACTTTTTCCTGAGGGGGATGATACAGTCTCCTCTCGCTGCACCTCTGGTTCGCACCTCTGGTTCTGTTGCGTTCTGCAGACCGGATGTTAATGAACTGTCTGAGTGGAGGAGATTACAAAAAGCCAGAAAATAGTTTTTTAATTTTTTTATTATTGTTTGAAGATGAAACAAATGCATGTGTTGTTCTTTCAGCAGGAAGTTGACTAGTGTGTGTGGATGTGTGCTAACAGGAAGTTGACTAGTGTGTGTGGATGTGTGTGAACAGGAAGTTGACTAGTGTGTGTGGATGTGTGCAAACAGGAAGTTGACCAGTGTGTGTGGATGTGTGCGAACAGGAAGTTGACCAGTGTGTGGATGTGTGCAAACAGGAAGTTGACTAGTGTGTGTGGATGTGTGCTAACAGGAAGTTGACCAGTGTGTGTGGATGTATGCGAACAGGAAGTTGACCAGTGTGTGGATGTGTGCAAACAGGAAGTTGACCAGTGTGTGGATGTATGCGAACAGGAAGTTGACCAGTGTGTGTGGATGGGTGCGAACAGGAAGTTGACCAGTGTGTGTGGATGTGTGTGTAGGTGTCGAGGTACTCGCTCTCTGTCCAGGCGTTTGACAGTGGATCTCCTGCCATGTCGTCCACCGTCACTGTCAACATCAACGTGTCTGACGTCAACGACAACCCTCCTGTCTTCTCCCCTCCCAACGCCACCGCCAGCATCCAGGTAGGGGGCGCTCTGTCTCCTGAAAGCATCACTCTCTCTCTTTTTCTGTCTCTCTCTCTTTCTCTCTCTCTTTTTCTGTCTCTCTCTCTCTTTCTCTGTCTCTCTGTAACTCTCGTTCGGTCTCTCTCTCTCTTGGACTCTCTCTCTCTCAGATTCTCTGTTTCTCTCTCGTAGTCTTTCTTGGTCTCTGTCTCTCTTAGTATTTCCCTCCGTTTCTTTCTCTCTCTCGCTTTCTCTTCTCTCTCTCTCTCTCTCTCTCTCTTGGTCTCTCTCTCTGTCTCTCACTCTTTGCCTCTCTCTCCTTCCTTCCCTGTCAGACTATACTGTCATTATAAAAAAGACAGAAACAGCCCTTCACATTTCAGACAGCAGAAAGCCACAGCTCAGGCTGGGTCAGCTCGGACTGTTAGCCTGCCCCGAACCATGTTAGTTTCTCGGCAAAAGTTGCCATGGAAACTGCAGTTCTGTTGAGTTTGCTCTATGGAACCAATTCAGCTGAAAATGAGTCTGACTTATCAAAATGAGCCTGGCTTGTTTGCTTTATGGAGCAGGACCATGAGGCAATTGTTCAAAATGATCAAGTGTCAAAGGGTTGACAAAGAGTGCAGGGTTGTCAAAGAGTGCAGTGGGCTCTCTCTCCATCTAGCTCAAACCTACTCACCTAAAGACACAGCATAGACAGACACAGCATAGACAGACACAGCATAGACAGACACAGCATAGACAGACACAGCATAGACAGACACAGTAGACAGACACAGCATAGACAGACACAGCATAGACAGACACAGCATAGACAGACACAGCATAGACAGACACAGTAGACAGACACAGCATAGACAGACACAGCATAGACAGACACAGCAGAGACAGACACAGCATAGACAGACACAGTAGACAGACACAGCATAGACAGACACAGCATAGACAGACACAGCATAGACAGACACAGTAGACAGACACAGCATAGACAGACACAGCATAGACAGACACAGCATAGACAGACACAGCATAGACAGACACAGCATAGACAGACACAGCATAGACAGACACAGCATAGACAGACACAGTAGACAGACACAGCATAGACAGACACAGCATAGACAGACACAGCATAGACAGACACAGTAGACAGACACAGCATAGACAGACACAGCATAGACAGACACAGCATAGACAGACACAGCATAGACAGACACAGAATAGACAGACACAGCATAGACAGACACAGCATAGACAGACACAGTAGACAGACACAGCATAGACAGACACAGTAGACAGACACAGCATAGACAGACACAGCATAGACAGACACAGCATAGACAGACACAGCATAGACAGACACAGTAGACAGACACAGCATAGACAGACACAGCATAGACAGACACAGCATAGACAGACACAGCATAGACAGACACAGCTTAGACAGACACAGCATAGACAGACACAGCATAGACAGACACAGCTTAGACAGACACAGCATAAAAATACACCCTGGGCTCTTGTCTTTCCAGGTAAGGCTTGTTCTGGCTTGGCTTATTTTTACTGTGGCCAAACCAAGGAAATGGGGAAAACATGGCCGCCTCGATAGCACAGTTCCTGTGGTGCTGCTCTAGTGCGCGCAGGCGTTTGTGTACGTCTGTGTCGTACAGTGTTCTATCCACGTGTCAGAGTGTGTGTCTGTGTTTGGCATGGCAAGGCCTCCTCCACCCCCCCCCCCCCCCCCTTGCTGATAAACCGCCTCATTTTCAAGGTGTCACGTTATGAAATGCACTCCCCCCTGCCCCCGCCCCATTGCAACCCCCCTCCCCCCCCCCCTCTCTCCAGCTCAACCAGCCAGCAGGCTCCGCCTTGCTCAAGCTGTCCGTCAGCGATAAGGACTCGCCGAAGAACGGCCCCCCGTTCGAGTTCCGCATCGTGTCAGGGAACGAGGGGAACGCGTTCTCTGTGGACCAGACTGGGGAGCTGCGATCCAACCGAGTGTTCGGCCCCGACGCCACCAGAGAGTTCACGCTGGAGGTCCAGGTGAGAGGAGGCCGTGCTCCTGTGCTGCTGGTGTTAGGACAGGGCCATGCTGAACCTAGGTTGACTAGGTTGCTATTGAAAATCCATTGTTTGTTTTTGTTGTTGTTTGTGTGTTGTATTGTTTGTGTTTGTGGTTGTTTGTGTGTTGTCTCTCAGGCCAGGGACTCGGGGAAGCCCCGCCTGTCCTCGTCATGCTGGGTGTTTGTCAGGGTGATCGGGGACAGCCAGTACAAGCCCACCGTCTACCCGCTGGACGTGTTCATCGTCATGGCAACAGACGTCTTCCAAGGCGGCCCGATTGGCCGGATCTCCGCCACGGACCGTGATGTCACCGACGTGCTCTCGTTTACCCAGAAACCCTTGCCCAACAGCATGTTCAAGGTCAACAGGCAGGATGGCAGCATCGTGGCCATGGCTGGACTGGAGCCTGGGAGGTGAACACACACACACACACATACATACATACACACACACACACATATACATAAACACACACATACATACACATATACACACACAGATACACACACACACATACATACACATATACACACACACAGAAACACACACACACACACGGACACACACATATACATACATTAATTTAGCATACGCTTATATCCACACACATAAATATACACACGCACACACATACATACACATATACATACACACACATATATACATAGACACATATACACACACACGCACACATATACACGGACACACACATATATACATACACACACACACATACACATATACAGTAATCCCTCGTTTTTCACGGGGGTTACGTTCCAAAAAGCACCCGTGATAAATTAAATCCGTGAAGTTGAAACCTTTTTTTTTTACGATTATTATACTGTACAATTACATTTAAATTAAAGATTCATGCATTCCGTAATGTCGACCTACAGCAGCACAGCTTTTACCCTCCTTTAGCATGTCCAGAAGTTTAACTTTTTCTGCGACTGATACATTTACGTGTATTTTATTTGGCTAGCTGTTTTGCACGTGTACAGTATATACACTATTACAGTAAACCGCAAGGTTATTGACGATTGAGAAGAGAGACTGTTCAGTCAATCAGAACACACACACATTTATACATTGACACACACACCTACACACCTTTTATCACACATTATCGATCCCCAAAATATATTCCTTAGAAATGTACCACTCCTCTAAAATTCGGTCTGTTAAATAGAGAGGAACTGTTGTCTCCCTCAGCTACCAGCTGAACGCAACCGTGAGCGACGGCCGCTTCTCGGTCATCGCGGAGGTGCGGCTGCAGGTGGAGCAGGTGACGGACGAGCTCCTGCGTAGCGCCGTGACCCTCCGCTTCCCCAGCCTCAGCCCTGAGGAGCTGCTCCGCCGCCACCTGGACGACATCAAACGCACCCTGCGCTCCCTGCTGGGCTGGTCCCCGGGCCAGCAGGACCCCCTGCATGTCCTGGGCCTCCAGCCCGTGCAGGGCACCCCCGACGTGGACCTGCTGGTGGCTGCGGACAGAGCGGAGCTGGGGGCCGAGGTGGAGGGTGACCCGGGGGGGTTCTACTCCCCGGAAGAGGTGGCGCAGAGGCTGGGGTTAGCGCGGGGGCGTGGGACCCTGCGGGGGGCGCTGATGGGGGCAGAGGTGGTGGGGATGGCCTGCTCTGGGGAGCTGGACTGTGGGGAGCAGGTGTGTTACGCGAGGCTGGTAGTGGAGCCACGCCCAGCGCCCCCTTACAGCACAGACAGAGTCAGCCTGGTGACGCCGCGCTTCACAAGGACGCAGAGCTGCTCCTGCCCTGGTGAATACACACACCTGTACACACTTATACACACAGTACACACACAGACCTGCTCCTGCCCTAGTGAACACACACACCTATACACACTTATACACACAGTACACACACAGACCTGCTCCTGCCCTGGTGAACACACACCTGTACACACACAGTACACACACAGACCTGCTCCTGCCCTGGTGAATACACACACCTGTACACACACAGCACACACACAGAGACCTGCTCTTGCCCTGGTGAACACACACACCTATACACTTATACACTTATACAGTACACCCAGAGATCTGCTCTTGCCCTGGTGAACACACACACCTATACACTTATACACTTATACAGTACACCCAGAGATCTGCTCTTGCCCTGGTGAACACACACACCTATACACTTATACACTTATACAGTACACCCAGAGATCTGCTCTTGCCCTGGTGAATACACACACCTATACACACCTATACACACAACCAGTACACACACACAGACCTGCTCCTGCCCTGGTGAATACACACACTTATACACACACAGTACACACACAGACCTGCTCCTGCCCTGGTGAATACACACACTTATACACACACACAGTACACACACAAACCTGCTCCTGCCCTGGTGAACACACACACTCATACACACCTATACACACAACCAGTACACACACAGACCTGCTCCTGCCCTGGTGAACACACACACACACACCTGACACACATGCACCTATTCACATACACACATGCACACCTTCATCCACATAACCATACTTACAACACATACACACACCTACCAATCCACACATCCACCAATATGTTTGATACGCACACATACACATGCTCAGTCATATACACAGCAGACTCTGGTTTAGTCAAACCTCCAGCAAACCTCCTCCAGCCCCACTAGATTAGATTAGATTAGATGAACCATTATTTGTCCTCCAGGTGTGGAAATGGCAGTTCACAACAGCAACAGGGTAAAGTACAGCACACAGAGTTGCAGGGTAATATAACAATAATAACAATAGGGGGGGCAAGATCAAGTCCAGTATAAAAAAATAAGTAAGTTAAGTAGACATATAGACATATAGACAATTACTGCACTTGAGGAGAATTACAGAATTTTTACAATTACAGTATTGCCCGTAATGTACGTATGAACAACAAGACCAACACAGGGAATATTGCACGTTGTGCGTAAGAGCAACAAGACCACCATAGTCAGAATGATCCCCTGTACCCCTGTCAGCAGAGCTAACAGGCTGTCATGCTGCGCTCTCTCCTACAGGTGGCGCCTGCTCCATCCCTCTGGAGGAGTGTGAGGGCCAGTCCTGTCCAGGGGACATGCGGTGTGTCCGCCCAGGCCCTGCAGCGCCCTCTGTCTGCCAGTGTCTGCCCAGCAGACTGGAGGAGTGTGCAGGTTGATATACTGAATGTGAACTGCAGTCTTCAGAGAACGCTCTTAGTACGTCTGTATATCAAGGATGGCACCAATGGGATTTGTTCTGTGTGTGCGTGTGTGTGTGTCTGTGTGTTTGTGTGTGTCTTTGTGGGTGTGTGCGTGTGTGTGTGTGTGTGTAGGTCAGACGTCTCTGAGTTTTGCGGGGAACAGCTACATTAAGTACAGGGTGACCGACAGCGTCCAGGACGGAGAGATGAGGCTGGGACTGAGGATCAGAACACTGCAGAGCAGGGGGGTCATCATGTTCACACGGGCCAACCCCTGCACCATGCTCAAGGTACTGACACACACATACACTCATGAAGGGACTGACACACACACACACATAAGGGACACACACACATACACTCATGAAGGGACTGACACACACACACACGCTCACGAAGGGACTCACACACGCAAACACTCATAAAGGGACTGACACACACACTCAGGAATGGACTGACACACACACACACACACACACACTTGTGAATGGACTGACACACACACACACACACAGTCATAAAGGGACTGACACACAAGCACAGTCATGAATGGACTGACACACACAGATACACACACACACACTTGTGAATGGACTGACACACACACACACACTTGTGAATGGACTGACACACACACACACACAGTCATAAAGGGACTGACACACAAGCACAGTCATGAATGGACTGACACACACAGACACACACACACACACACACTTGTGAATGGACTGACACACACACACACTTGTGAATGGACTGACACACACAGACACACACACACACTTGTGAATGGACTGACACACACACACACTTGTGAATGGACTGACACACACACACACACACACTTGTGAATGGACTGACACACACACACACGTCACGCTGCTGTTGACGTGTGAAGGTGTACGTGACGTGTACACCACACCTGACAAGGCCTACATGAGCACCACACCCAAGTGTTGGCTAAAGACATCAGCATGCGTGCAAGCCAGCAGTCCTCCATGCTTCACATGCTGTCACTCCCACGCAGTGTGGAAAACACCTGCGAGCCCCTGCCTGCGTACACAGAATACGCACAAACTCTGCCCCGTCTCTACCCACCCCCCGTCTCTACGCATGCCCCGTGTCCAATCGGACTGGAAGGGGAAGTGTTCAGTCTGGTCTTTGTAAAACTCACCAGAGTAATGAACCAGGATCAAGTATGTGGTGAGCAGATCTACTGACGCTAATATCAAATCAACATTTATTTGTATAGCCCTTTTTACAAGCAATGTCACAGAGGGCTTCACATATGCCCATAGAACTGCCCCTCAACCAACCTAAACCCTCAAGGAAGACAAGGAAAAACTCCCAGAAAAACTCACTAGGGAGAGAAAATTGAAGAAACCTTGGAAGGAGCAATTCAGTGAGGGATCCCCTCCTCCAGGGACGGTTGGGGAAAGTGAAGAGTCGAACACAGGCTAAACAGTCATATCTCTTAGAGAATAAGTTGTTGAAACATCAAGACTCAATGCTCAACTTGGGTCTGAGGTAGCACAAAGTCAGTTTAGGCAGCCACTGGGCTTGGGCCTATGATTGGCGCAGCATCACACGCAGGGGGATGAGGCTAATAACACCCCATTGGACCACACCCATGCACACGCATACACGTGATTCAAACATACGTACATTGATTTATTCAAGTTATACACCTTACGTCCAATAAAATGTATACAAAAAGAAATCTCATGGATAAAGGTAACACAAGCTCGCATGTACATAGACATATGCTCACAGACCTACACGAACACTACATGGTACATAAAGATAAATGCCAACACATGCACTCACTTGTATCAACACAAACAGGTGCAAACAGTATCAAACACATACTGTCAACACACCGTATGGACACAGGGAGACCCACACACATCAACACATTCACACAAACCAACATAAACAACAGCGTATTCTTCTGTCATCAACAGATCGAAGGGGGGCGCCTGTGGTTCCAGCAGGACTGCGACAACACGCTAGGCATCATGGGTATCTCAGGCCGACCAATCAGTGACGGACGCTGGCATGCTGTGGCACTGGAGCTGACTCAGAACTACACTCTGCTCTCATTGGACGACAGTTACGTGGAACGGCGGAGGGCCTCCAGAGCCCCCATACGCCTTTGGCCCCTGGCCCCAGACTCCTCCTTCTTCTTTGGGGCCCAGGTCAGGCCCCCTATTAACCAAGCGGAGAGCCAGGGGCCCGGGGAGCGGGCAGGGGGGACTAGGGTTCCTCCAAGGGCCCAAGATGGCTTCCAGGGCTGCCTGAGTTCCCTGGTCCTGAACGGGAACGAGCTTCCCCTCCAGAACAAGAGGAGCCGATCTGCTGAGATAGCTGGCCTGAGCGAGGTCAAGCTAGGCTGCGTCCTTTACCCGGACCCCTGTGTCGCCCAGCCCTGCTTCAACGGTGCCACCTGCAACATCCTGCCCTCTGGGGGTGTGTGGAGTGTGTGTGTGTGTGTGTGTGAGAGAGAGAGCAGGTCTGGCTTTATCAAATCTCACTTTCCGCTGACATCGCTTTTCAACCCGTCTGTGTGACCGTAGGTTTCGGGTGCAGTTGCAGCACAGGTTTCACCGGGGGGCGCTGTGAGGTGGAGCTGACATCGTGCATCCCAAACCCCTGTCAGAACGGAGGGGACTGTAAATCTGTGGGAAGCAGCTTCCTCTGTGGTTGTCCCAGAGGCCTGGTCGGACTCATGTGAGTATATTCACCCAATCACCATTCCCCTCTCTCCCTGCTCACCCTTTAGGGAGCTTGTGTGTGTGTGTGTGTGTGTGTGTGTGTGTGTGTGTGTGTGTGTGTGTGTGTGTGTGCGCGCATGTACACCCGTTTACGGCTGTACTACAGTTTATTGTTTTTGCCGTACTTACTCAAGGGTGCTTGTTAAGCGAACTATAAACTCCCACTTCTCATTCATCAATGAAAAAAACAATCACAGCATTAACATGGTCTTAAAATAGAAATGGTAACTTATAAAAACATGCATTAGGTGTTGACAAGTGACATTAAGCCATGATAAATTACAAATGCAAAAACATGGACTATCGTTAATCATTTCTTCTGCGACAGTTTTCTTCAGTTATTTTTGATCGATTCTTCAATTTCTGGTCACCAATTTAGTACGGTACTTTCAAACCCTGTGAACATGAAGAAATAATTGAAAGGAAAATGTGGTGAGTTTGCTGCCTTTATCTGAGAGGGGAGGGAGGCTTGGAATGTGGGTCGGGTGTGTACCTACTGGTATGTGTGTGTACAAGCTGGTGTGTGTGTGTGTGTGCACCTGCTGGTGTGTGCGTTTGTGTGTGTGCGTGTACCGGCTGGTGTGTGTGTACCTGCTGGTGTGTGTGTACCTGCTGGTGTGCGTGTGTGTGCGTGTACCGGCTGGTGTGTGTGTACCGGCTGGTGTGTGTGTACCTGCTGGTGTGCGTGTACCTGCTGGTGTGCGTGTGTGTGCCTGCTGGTGTGTGTGTGTGCGTGCGTGTACCGGCTGGTGTGTGTGTACCTGCTGATATGCGTGTGTGTGCCTGCTGGTGTGTGTGTGTGTGTGTGTGTGTAGACCTGCTGGTGTGCGTGTACCGGCTGGTGTGTGTGTACCTGCTGATATGCGTGTGTGTGCCTGCTGGTGTGCGTGTGTGTGTGTGTACCTGCTGGTGTGAGTGTACCGGCTGGTGTGTGTGTACCTGCTGGTGTGTGTGCGTGTACCGGCTGGTGTGTGTGTACCTGCTGATATGTGTGTGTGTACCTGCTGGTGTGTGTTTGCGTGTGTGTGCCTGCTGGTGTGCGTGTGTGTGTGTGTACCTGCTGGTGTGCGTGTCCCGGCTGGTGTGTGTGTACCTGCTGGTGTGCGTGTGTGTGCGTGTACCGGCTGGTGTTTGTGTACCTGCTGGTGTGCGTGTGTGTGCGTGTACCGGCTGGTGTGTGTGTACCTGTTGGTGTGCGTGTGTGTGCCTGCTGGTGTGTGTGTTTGGAGGAACGAAGAACAGAGAATCATCTGTCTGTGTGTGTTAATGTCTTCCCTCCGTCTGAACTGCAGGACAGCTTGTGTTTGTTGAAGCTCGTCTCTCTCTCCGAGTCGTTGTTCAGGGAAGATTGACAGAGAAGATTGTCTGAACACGCTTTAGCCCAGATTCAGTTTCGGTCTCTGTTCTGTTTCCCACGCTCGCTCACCTCTCCACACTTGGCTTTTTGTTTCTCGGTCTGTTTCTGTCAGAATGCTTCTGTTTGACTTCAACATTTTTACTGAGGAGAAATGCACTGCCTTTGGAGCAGCTTGTGAGACATACTGATGTACAATAACAATGTGTTTCGGGCACACTGTAGTATGAATCCTGGAATTAGTAGGAACATGGAAGCAGCAAGGATGGAGGATAGAGGCAGCAGGGGTGGAGGCAGCAGGGATAGAGGCAGCAGAGATAGAGGCAGCAGAGATAGAGGCAGCACGGATGGAAGCAGTAGGGATGGATGCAGCAGGGATAGAGGCAGCAGGGATGGAGGCAGCAGGGATGGAAGCAGCAGGGATGGAAGCAGCAGGGCTAGAGGCAGCAGAGATAGAGGCAGCAGGAATAGAGGCAGCAGGAATAGAGGCAGCAGGGATGGAGGCAGCAGGGATGGAGGATGGAGGCAGCAGGGATGGAGGCAGATGGAGGCAGCAGGGATTAAGTGGGAAGTGGACAGCAGTGGAGCTAAAATGCACCAACATGCTAACGTCAGCATGCACTTCACCTTCCTCCTCCTCTTCCTTCTCTTCCTCCTTCTTTTCCTCCTCCTCATCCCCTTCCTCCTTCCTGTCTTCCTGCTACTCCTCCTCTTCCTCCTTCTCCTCTTCCTCCTCCTTTTCCTCTTCCTCATCCCCTTCCTTCTTCCCGTCTTCCTGCTACTCCTCCTCTTCCTCCTCCTCCCCTTCCTCCTCCTCTGCCGCCGTTTCCCCCCCTCCATGTCCTTCTCGGGCAGATGTGACGAGGATGTGAACGAGTGTGAGAGGGAGGAGTGCGAGAACGGCGGCTCGTGCGTGAACACGTTCGGCGCGTTCTACTGCAACTGCAGCGAGGGTTTCCAGGGCCAGTTCTGCGTAGAGACCAGGGCCCTAGGGGAACCTGGAGACACCCAGGTACAACACACACACAGTATACAGCACAGGTGTCAAACTCGTGCCATCGCGGGCCAAGAGGGTGCAGGTTTTCGTGCCAACCAAGCAACGGCACCAGCTGATTTCAATAACATGTTTGATTGGTGGAGAAACTCGTTAGTGAAATCAGCTGGTGTAGGGGCCTGGTTAACACGAAAACCTGCACCCTCTTGGCCCGCGATGGCACGAGTTTGACACCACTGGTATACAGCATACACGGTACGGTACACTACCCATACACTATAAATCAGGAGGTTGCACACTCACATGCACACACACATACACACGCCTCTGAGTGTGAATGAGGATGTTGACACTTTCTCCCAAACCGTCTAGGCGGAGCCTCTGTCCTATCTGGGCCCGGGTGAGATCATCGGAATCGGGGTCCTGATCTTGGTGGTCCTCCTCCTGCTCCTCCTCTTGGTGGTCTTCAGGAAGAAGGTGTCGTTCAGCAAAGCCCCCATCCCGCTCCAGCAGGGGGTTATGGGGGTCTCGGCGGTCTCCACGGAAACCAGTTACATGCTGCAGAAGACAGGCATGGGGGTGGATGGGATTGAGTTCAAAGCCATCCGTGTCTGCGGGGCCTATGGAGACGGGGTAGGCACCGGCGGCCCCCCCCAGGTCTTGGTACGCCCCACCCCCCACTCCCCCCTCCCCGGTCACCCGGGAAACCAGGGGATTCGGAGTGTCGATGGAGACAAGACCACTTCGAGCGAAGGAAGTCAGGTGTGTGTCTATACGTTTTAGAAGGAAGTCAGGTTTGTGTCTGTGTGTGTCTAATGATCTTTGTGTGCGTTTGATGGTTAAATAAACCTCTCTTAATCTGTTCAATGATTTAAGTAACCAATACCTTGCAGATGAGCAGCTTCCTGTCTGACTTGCCCAACATCCTGGGAGGGGCCAGTCGGAGGGGCGTGGCTGTATGCAGCGTGGCACCCAATCTGCCTCTGAGCTCGCCCTGTCACTCGGAGCGAAGCCCCTCCCAAAAGGTGTCCTGGGACATGGAAGGCGAGAGGGAGGAGGAGATGGAAGGAGGGAGGGAGGAGGACAGGGAGAGAGATGACAGGGAGCAGGAGTGGGAGCAAAGGGCCTATGAGTTAGAGCGAATCCAGAGAACTGGCAGTCCACAATGTAAGTCACACACGCATACACATACACACACATACACTCAGACCCACACACACATCCACACACACACATACGCAGCCCCCCACACACATACACAGACCCCCCATACACAGACCCACACACACATGTCGTTTTTTGGTTTCTGTTCATACATTATGTATTATATTACACAATGCTACGTGTGTAACATGTGCTACTTTGTGAACTACTTTAAAGGTTTTAGAGGTTACTAATGCTTTAACTAGATGCATAGCAAATCCACACAATTCATGTGGGCGTGCATGTGTGGGCATGTGTGTGTGTGTGTGTGTACGTATTGTGTGTGTGCATGTGTGGGCATGTGCGTGTGTGTGTATGTGGGGTGTTTACATGGTCTGTGTGTGTGTGCAGTGCAGGGCCTGGTGGAGGAGATCACCTGTTTCTCAGACAGCACCTCAGAAGCTCACTCCCTCAGCTCCTTCACCACTGACTCCTACGATGACAACGGTGAGACGGCAGGGGGACACATGGCTCCACACATACTACCAGTATACTCACAGATACGGGGGTATCCGACCCTCGTATCGGGGGTCAGATGGCTCAATGGTTAAGGCGTTGGCCTCATGATCGGAAGGTTGTGAGATCGAGCCCCGGCTGTGGCTATATGATGTTGTGTCATTGGGCAAGGCACTTTACCCTACTTTCCTCAGGGAAAATGTCCCTGTACTTACTGTAAGTCGCTTTGGATAACAGCATCTGCTAAATGAATAAATGTAAACGTAAGATACAGTACCACCAGTATACTCACAGATACAGTACCATCTGTATACTCACAGATACAGTACCATCTGTATACTCACAGATACAGTACCACCAGTATACTCACAGATACAGTACCATCTGTATACTCACAGATACAGTACCACCTGTATACTCACAGATACAGTACCACCTGTATACTCACAGATACAGTACCATCTGTATACTCACAGATACAGTACCACCTGTATACTCACAGATACAGTACCACCAGTATACTCACAGATACAGTACTACCAGTATACTCACAGATACAGTACCATGCAGTATACTCACAGATACAGTACCACCAGTATACTCACAGATACAGTACTACCAGTATACTCACAGATACAGTACCACCAGTATACTCACAGATACAGTACTACCAGTATACTCACAGATACAGTACCATGCAGTATACTCACAGATACAGTACCACCAGTATACTCACAGATACAGTACTACCAGTATACTCACAGATACAGTACCACCAGTATACTCACAGATACAGTACTACCAGTATACTCACAGATACAGTACCATGCAGTATACTCACAGATACAGTACCATGCAGTATACTCACAGATACAGTACCACGCAGTATACTCACAGATACAGTACCACGCAGTATACTCACAGATACAGTACCACCTGTACACTCACAGATACAGTACCACCAGTATACTCACAGATACAGTACTACCAGTATACTCACAGATACAGTACCATACAGTATACTCACAGATACAGTACTACCAGTATACTCACAGATACAGTACTACCAGTATACTCACAGATACAGTACCACCAGTATACTCACAGATACAGTACCATTCAGTATACTTACAGGTAAAGTACCATTCAGAAAAGGTCTTTCCTGCTAGCTATGGTGGCGTCCGAGTTGCAGGCACATCGTCTCATTTGCATGTTAAACCTGTAAACGCTGTCCTTCTCACACACAAAAAGATCACACTTTGTTTATTTTTGGGGGGGCTGTATATAACCAGGAGTGACATCTGTGTGTGTGTGTCTGCTCATGTAGTTTAAGGGGGGGAAAGGCCTACCTGTGTGAGAGTGTATGTGAGAGATAACACCGGAGAGAGAGAAACAAAAACATAGAGAAAGAGAGAGAGAGAGAGAGAGAGAGAGAGAGAGAGAGAGAGAGAGAGAGAGAGAGAGTACCTGTATCTGAGGTGTGTGTTAGTGTTTCCTGTCCAATTATCCCCACAGACACAGATCCACCAAGGATTATTGCATGGCTGAAGTGAGAACAGTCTCATGGAGATAATGTGGAAACCCACTTCCAGAACACTTCTAAAATCAAAAACATTCTTTCAGGCCCGAAGGCTAGCAACATTGTGGTACCTGTATTCTCCCTAATCTGTCCGTGTTTCCTTTGCGTGAACACATTTCCTTCTCTTTCAGCCTCCATAGTAACTGTCATACGGCTGGTTAACGATGCTGTGGACTCGATCGAAAATGAAGGTATGAGAAAGTGACCTTCCACCTGCCCTCTTAACGCTCCTCTCTCCTTCTACGGTCTCATTTCCTCCTACGTCTCCTCCATCCTGCCCTAGATTCTCCTTTCCTCTGCCCCAGTCTGGGGTTTATGGGTACACAGAGAGTGCAGCGAAGTGGGTTTGGTTTGAAGCGCAAGGGGGCTCCTACAGGCTGGCTATGCAGTTAAGCCCCTGTAGTCAATGTTGTTTTACTTATATTCTCCTGAGCTGCCTGAAATACCACAGTCAACCTTTCAGTCAGCCAGCTCACTACCCAGACAAACACAGCAAGACCAGACATGCAGCCATGCAAGAAGACATCTTACTTGATCCAGTCTGACAGTCACACTGTATACCTCTGCCATGCTTATTGGTGATGGATTGGATGAAACCATAATGTCCAGAGTTAGTAAACCACCCAGTTTAATACCCAGATTGTCAACACTGAACTGCATAAGATTTCTGAAAGGGGTTGGCCTGGCATGCTTTGGTCTTAACGAATGCTGTTTATTTGATGGAATCTGGGCTCTAATGGAATTGCCTCTGTAGAACACTCTTAAAGGCTATGTTGCATTACTTGAACCAAATCCCTACTTGAACAGAGACTCTGAATAGAGGCCCTGAACACAGGGCCTGAACACAGACCCTGAATACAGGCCCTAAACACAGGCTCTGAACACAGGCCCTGAACACAGACCCTGAACATAGACCCTGAATACAGGCCCTGAACACAGGCCCTGAACACAGGCCCTGAACACGGGCCCTAAACACAGGCCCTGAACACAGACCCTGAACAGAGGCCCTGAACACAGACCCTGAACACAGTCCCTGAACAGAGGCCCTGAATAGAGGCCCTGAACACAGACCCTGAACACAGGCCCTGAACACAGACCCTGAACACAGGCCCTGAACAGAGGCCCTAAACACAGGCCCTAAACACAGACTCTGAACACAGGCCCTGAACACAGGCCCTGACCACAGGTCTTGAACAGAGGCCCTGAATATAGACCCTGAACACAGGCCCTAAACACAGACTCTGAACAGAGGCCCTGAACAGAGGCCTTGAACACAGGCCTTGAACAGTGGCCCTGAATATAGACCCTGAACACAGGCCCTAAACACAGACTCTGAACAGAGGCCCTGAACACAGGCCCTGAACACAGGCCCTAAACACAGGCCCTGAACACAGACCCTGAACACAAGCCCTGAACAGAGGCCCTAAACACAGGCCCTAAATACAGACTCTGAACAGAGGCCCTGAACACAGGCCTTAAACAGAGGCCCTGAATATAGACCCTGAACACAGGCCCTAAACACAGACTCTGAACAGAGGCCATGAACAGAGGCCCTGAACACAGGCCTTGAACAGAGGCCCTGAATATAGACCCTGAACACAGGCCCTGAACAGAGACCCTGAACACAGGCCCTAAACACAGACTCTGAACAGAGGCCCTGAACACAGGCCCTGAACACAGACCCTAAACACAGACCCTGAACACAGTCCCTGAACACAGACCCTGAACAGAGACCCTGAACACAGACCCTGAACACAGTCCCTGAACACAGACCCTGAACAGAGACTTTGAACACAGACCCTGAACACAGTCCCTGAACACAGACCCTGAACACAGACCCTGAACACAGGCCCTGAACAGAAACCCTGAACACAGGCCCTAAACACAGACTCTGAACAGAGGCCCTGAACACAGGCCCTGAACACAGGCCCTAAACACAGACCCTGAACACAGTCCCTGAACACAGAACCTGAACACAGACCCTGAACACAGACCCTGAACACAGACCCTGAACAGAGACCCTGAACACAGACCCTGAACACAGTCCCTGAACACAGACCTTGAATAGAGACCCTGAACACAGACCCTGAACACAGACCCTGAACACAGTCCCTGAACACAGACCCTGAACACAGACCCTGAATACAGACCCTGAACACAGGCCCCGAACAGAGTTTTCATGCTAATCGAACCCTAGGATCCGTTTTAATCTTGTCCCGTAAGCCGCAGATGAGCCACGTCATTGGGATAATTTCAAGGGTTCAGAGTTCAGTCTTCCGGCGGATTTGTTTCTGGGGAACATCTGCTCGCAAGGTCATAGGACAACCTTCCCTGGGTAAAGGACTGACGGGAGGCATCTGGCCTGGGAGCACATCTGTCTGTCGCACAGGCCAGCTTACTCTGTGCTGTGTGAACACGATGAGGGGACGGAGTCACACATGGCTCATAATGAATTCAGCCCTCGTCTTCATGCTTTCTCTCTCTCTCTCTCCCTGTCCATGTTTTCCTCTCCCTCAGTTTCAGAGATGGACGGAGGTCATCCTTACAGTCGAACAGGTAACAGATGTTTCCAGACACTCCTTTTTCCTCACTTCTCATGGCTCATCTGTGTCCTATTAGCCAATAAAAAAACAAGAACATTTTTGGGTTCTTACTGCTATTTCATGAGCCCTTATCTGTTTCCTGGGCAAAATAATTTCCTGTTTTCTCTTTCTTCTTACGCCTGCGGCTATAGTCTGTTTTTTTTTTCTTTCTGTTTGTGTTGGAAATTGAATTGGTTATTTCCATCCATTCTTCCGCCTCCCGTCATGTTTTCGCTACACAGCCTTTGGGAGTGTGCGCGACGCGTGCGGTTGTGCGTGCGGGAGCGCGTGTGGGTCCACACGTTGGTGTCCTCGCCAACACGTCCCGTTCTCTCCCCCCTTCCTGTCCTCTCCTCTGCGCTCTCTGAGATTCACATACGTCCTCATATTCACTGGCACAATTCATCCGCTCACACTTACAGCGCCCTCTCACTTTTACACTGATTCATTTAGCAGACGCTCTTAATTGTTGTGTTTGAGTTCTGCTCCTCATCAAAAGGCTCCTTCTCACCTTTCCCGCACAACTGTTTTCTCTCGCTGACAGCCGGCCGCCATGTTGGACGTC
Source organism: Neosalanx taihuensis (assembly GCA_030340665.1). NCBI lineage: Eukaryota > Metazoa > Chordata > Actinopteri > Osmeriformes > Salangidae > Neosalanx > Neosalanx taihuensis. Next base: position 5,057,178 of record CM059310.1, read on the forward strand.
AGGATGAGATCCGGGTGGAGGTCGTCAAGGAGTACATTGTGGACTGTAAGAGCTCTTTAGATGGTGCTCCACCGTGCACGAGGAGAGCTTCAGGGTTCTGAGTTCGTTCTGTTTCTCCTCAGTCCTTCCCAACGCCAAAACAATTTCAAAACAATTATCAATCTGTGCTTTGTAAAAACCTGTGGAAGATGACTCTGGTTATTTTGAAATGTTAAGCGCTTGAGATGCTTTGAGTTGAAAATGGATGGACTCCATTCCTTTGAGGTCCTCCTTAAAGGAGACCCAATACCTCACAGGAAAATCGTATATATCTGTGTGCAGACCCCACACACTATAATCAGTAGAAACACAAACATTTCCATCTAAATGTATATCCATGCACCCTGCCCAGCAGCTGTCAGAGAGGTACTGAGGCAGCACATTCATGATATGTGATGTGGACCTTTTTATAGGTAAACACCTTGGTGGAGGTGATTCATAGATATCCAAGAGATCCGCGTTATCTACGCTGGATTAAAAACCGTGTAGGGGGCATTCTTAGAGAGCTTGTGTTTCTGAGAACATATTGCTACACAACAGCTAGTTCTGCAACAAACAAACAAAAAACGGCTGTTTTGCAGTAACAATTCAGCCTTCTGCGTTGGCAGGGATTCATTTTTAGGAGCTGTACAGCTGTCTAAAATGGTTCTCAGCTGCTCCGCGTAATGTCCCATGTGGATTTTGGGTCTGATGTGTGTTTGTGTGTGTGCACTGTGTGTGCTGTGTGTGTTATGGTAGGCTCAAATGTTCCAACAACCCATAGTCCAACTCTAGTTATTGAATGCTGCCGCAACAAAATCCATACCTCCCCCACAAAATAGCATGAACAAAGTGGTTTATTTCACAGTGGAATCTGACCTGTGTCTGTTAGGATAATTTGTTTGCCCTTCTCCCCCTTTCTCCCCTCCTGTTCCCCCCCCCGTCCCCCCCCCCCCCCCCGTCCAGCCTACCACTGGGAGTCCTCCAATTGGCTGTCTCCATCTCGCCTGCGCTCCCCGGAGACAGGCCTCTCCCCACACTACGAATCCGAATACGACCCTGATGGCTTCAGGCGGGCAGGTAGCACACGCTCCCTCCAGCTGGACTACCGGAGGCCAGGCTACGGCTCCGAGAGGGGCAGGGGCGGGGCGCGCTGGGAGCTGGAGGAGGACCTCAGGGCGGGGTTCCAGTGGGAGAGGAGGCAGACCGCCCTGCGGGAGCGAAACCACAGGGAGGAGGCGTGGTTCGGGGGCGAAAGCAGGGGTGGGCAGCAGAGAGCGAATGAGCTGGAGAGCTGGAGGGAGGCTTCGGAGGGTCTTGGGGCCCGCGGTCACAGAGACACCTACAATGAGGAGAGCTCCTCCCCCATCTACGAGGAGTACATCGAACCTCCCCCCCGCCGTGACAGCGCACCCGAACCGGAGCAGGAAGCGGAGGGCCACTACGACACTCTGCCTCCGACACGACCTGCCTACGAGGGCTACCCCTCCAGCCCTCCCGGGCTTAACCTCCACCCTGCCCAGCTGTTACCTCCGCTGCGGGCTTGGGAGGGCCAGATGGAGACCTGGAGGCCCCTGCAGCAGAGTCAGGGGCCTCTGGGATCAGGGATGGGCTCTCGGTCCGGGTCTGGGGACGAGCTGGAGAGACTGCTGAACCTGGTGTCCCTTAGGGCCAGGCGAGCCACACGCACTCAGAGAGCCTCTATCAGCTCCGAGCCCACTGCCGGCATGTACTGACTGACTGTGCTGGCTGTCTAAAACACACACACACATCCTCACTCTCTCTCTCCCACTAATAGACACACAATCACACTGGCTATGCGTTTCTTACATGAACACACACACATCCAAAAAACTAGAACGAAAATTGAACTGTACCAACAACTGGATATGTTTTGGAGGGGCGTTTTACTTAAAGGAAGAACAAGCCTGAATGAAAGCAATGTGGCAGAGGAATCCCACCGTCGCTAGCTCAGACAAAGCCCCCTTGAGGTGCCTGGAGAGCGGGGGAGCCGGGGGTGGGGGTGGGGGGGGGGTGGTGGTAGTCAAACCTCTAATCCTGATATCCTCTCTGCACCAAACAAGGACCGTGAACTTGACAGCGGTCCAACCCTGGAGAATTCCCAGGCTCAGTTGTAGAGAGGAAGGTTGTAGAGAGGTTGACTCAGTGTAGCATTCCAGCCCAGGAAAGACCCCTCTCTCTGTGGGCTGCCATGCCTGAAACTGCTGTTGGTTTTAGAAAGAGACCACTTTCAACCTCCACTGTGCTGCCATTAAAGTAACCCAGCCAGAGATTGAGTACAATTTTGAGTGCTTTACAGTTTGATTGTATGTATGTATTTTTATTATCGTATTTATATTTATTTATGTGTGACTTTATCTGTGACTTAACTCTATTGGGGTGATTATTTAATCGTGTTGGGGCCTAATGTTTTGGAAGCGATGTGTAAAATTCTTCATTATGTAATTTATCTAAAATATACAGTATATGTAGCTCATCGTCAACAATGTGAAGTTAGTAGGCTTAACCCAGTGTGTGTTGCTTTGATGTTGCAGTATTACGTAAGGATTCCCTTTCCACCTCAAAGGTTATTGTAGATTCTCCAGAACATACTGAATCTCCCAAAGCTCTGTAATAGAAAACTAAATGTGCATTAGATCATTGGTTACATACATTTACATTTATTTATTTAGAAGACGCTTTTATGCAAAGCGACTTCCAAGAGTGAGCTTTACAAAAGAGCATTGGTCATTGAACATAACAACGTGATAGTCCGCAAACATTGCGGATTGTCAGATTATGAAACATACATTGTGTGAAAACAAACAAGTGCCGAAGGAAAGAGCCACAAGAGCAATCAGTTAAACAGGTTACAATTACATGGCATGATCTTAAATGGGCAATAGTGAACCTGTACGAAAGCAAGTAATAAAGCAAGTAATAATAATAATATACTGACAATATACATACAAGAACAACACCAAGGAGGAAGAATTCCATTTAGTGATTCGGGGTGAGATCCGGTTTGGTAAACTTGGTATGTTATGTTGTTTATGCTATAGTTATCTGAATAACTGTTAATATGTTACGTTAACATACCAAACACCTGTTCAGCCTGTTGTTCTCTTTTTTGTTATTACTTTAACTTGCCTTTCATTGGTCTCTGATTTTATCAAATAAATTTCCTCAAAAATTCAATGTATATTCCAGTTCGACTTATATATGTTTATTTGTCTTTGTTTGTTATTTGTTTTTAGGCTGGTGCAAGTTAAACTCTGGATCGACTTAAAGTCCAGAAAATATGGTAACATTCATTTACATAATGAAGTTATGTGGGTGTGCAGTCCAATCCTCTAGTTATCTGGTTGTTGGTGCTGGTAATTCGAAAGACAGTTTGGTGAATTGTAGGTCAAATCCAGTCTAGGTTTTTATAAAAAATCGAATTGGACCAACTTAGTTTAGGATCTCCTGAACAGTGGAAGCTGTCAGTCACATGGACAACTTGTTTCCTGCTTTGTCCCTTTCAGTCTCCTTCGAGGAAACTCGAAGCATCCCTGAAGCAGCCAATCACACCACGAGCCTGTTTACTGGGTTAGAGTAAAGACATTTGATCAGATCGCAGACACACACACACACGATTTCAAAAGCCATACTGCAACCTTTTGTGGGTTATCTTTTTTTCCCTCACCATTTCCAGTTTACAGGGTCAATTCATCCCCTATTAAAATGTTAATGATAAACTCTGCATGTTTATTTTTCCAGAGGTGGAATCAATAAACCCTCAGCCTTTTTCACCGGGTCGAACTGAATTATTTAGTTTCACTGTATGGAAATATCTTGGCGTCTGATCGACGGTCATTCCTGTTCTTGGCGCCTCCTTCTCACAGCTGTATCCCTGCACTGAGCGACAAAAGAGGATAGGAGACCAACCACATTCCCATGGCAACTGGGCAGACGCCTCAGAAAGCGGACTGTTGCCTTAAGTCATGTTGCCTTTCCAGCTGAGTTCATCAGACCTTATGTAACCATTTTTGCCTGGTGAATTTACACAGGGCAGTGTCCGGATGTGTGTGTGTCTATGTGGGTGTGTTTGTGCATACTGAATGTATTAATTAAAGTTATACGTACACTGGGTGCAAGACCTTGCATTTAGCTGTCATCATGTGCATGCTGCCTGTATCTATGTCAACTTACGCTGCCATGCACTTGCCCCATGTTAGAGAGACGCAGGGCAGTAAGGTCGCCTCATATCTTCTGCTGTTCTGGGTTGATATACATGTGTGTGTGTGTGTGTGAGAGTGTTTGGGTTGATATGTGAGTGTGTGTGTGTGTGTGTTTGGGTTGATATACCAGTGAGTGTGTGTTTGGGTTTACATACCAGTGAGTGTGTGTGTATGTGTTTGGGTTGATATACCAGTGTGTGTGTGTGTGTGTGTTTGGTTTGATATACCAGTGTGTGTGTTTGTGTGTGTTTAGGTTGATATACCAGTGTGTGTGGGTTTGGTTTGATATACCAGTGTGTGTGTTTGTGTGTGTTTCGGTTGATATACCTGTGTGTGTGTGTGTTTGGGTTGATATACCAGTGTGTGTGTGTGTGTTTGGGTTGATATACCAGTGTGTGTGTGTGTGTGTGATTGGGTTGATATCCCAGTGTGTGTGAGTGTGTTTGGGTTGATATACCAGTGTGTGTGTATGTGTGTGTGTGTGTGTGTGGGTTGATATACCAGTCTGTGTGTGTGTTTGGGTTGATATCCCAGTGTGTAGGTGTGTGTGTGTGTTTGGGTTGATATACCAGTGTGTGTGTGTGTGTGTGTGTGTTTGGGTTGATATACCAGTGTGTGTGTTTGTGATTGGGTTAATATACCAGTGTGTGTGTGTGTGTGTGTGTGTGTGTGTGTGTGTGATTGGGCTAATATCCCAGTGTGTGTGCGTTCCAGTGGTCCAGATGGTACACACCATGTTTCTCCCTCCCAGTGAGTCTGAACCGGTTGCAGCAGGTTCGGAAGCTGCCAGAACCCAGAGAAAAGCAGCATCGCTTGACCACATCCAAACCTTTTTTCTCTCTCCAGTAAACAATGAGGAGAGGGGCTAGGAGCAGCAATTAGCCCCCCGGTGGAGCTCTCATCCCGGGAAGGGGACACATTCTGCTCTGCTATCCTTGTTAGTAAACAACCAGCGCTGAGCTTTCCAGAGTCAAAGACACAAAATAACCTGGACCTAATGAATTCCAAGTTAATTAAATGTCATCCTATCGTAAAAGACACCAGTACATCAAATGTTCTGTCAATCGATTTGGATATGAACG